>VWYE01002503.1:125699-192056 GCA_013398995.1 Alaudala cheleensis
GCTCACCTGCGGCCAAGAACAGAAAAAAGGACCTCCTCCCGGAAATTCCTGCAGCTTTTAACCCCTTGGATTCTCAGGGGCGTGTCTAACTTACTTTTAACTACTTCCTCTGGGGCCACTTCCCCTAAACCACGACATCAGATTTCTCAGAACACCATTTGTTTCCCACCCCCCTCCCAGTTCAATCAGGCCTCTGTGCCTCAGTGTCAAGGCAGCTCTGTCAATCATGAGCAAAGATTTTATGAGGTCATTTTTAAAACTCCTTTTAAAAGAGGACAAAGACTGAAGAGGGAAAAATGTAAACAACTGTAAAATAATTAAAAAAAAAAAGGGGGGGGGCAACCAAGAAGAGGGAAAGGATATATTGAATTTTTCTGCAACAAAACAAAGGATCTCTCTCAGATACTGGAAACCTTTTCTGCTCCTCTGGCCACATCCTCCCAATACCACTGGAGTCCACATGACGAGACCAGGTATTCACTCTTGGTGCAACAGCAAGGTGTGCAGGGTCTGGTGCATATCCTTGACCACTGAGGTGGGAGGTGGCAGCAGGGAGAGGCCTACAAGCAGCAGGGAGACACAGGCCAGAGAATATGTGGCTAGAGGAGCCCATCCCATACAGAGACCACCTGACATCAAGAGACCAGAATCCCCCTTACAGCCCTGGGCTGCCCCCTGCAAGAGGTGCAAACCTTATTTGGATACAATCTGACCAGGAGAGGAGAGCACCAGTTTCGGGCATGGCACACAGCAAAAACTATGAGCAGGGTAAAATAAATTTGCTCCTCCCAAGTCACAGATCAGAAGTGCCAAGAGCCCACACAAGATTAAAGAGAAGCTGGCACCACCACAAAAAAGCTGTGCTGATGGTACTCAGGATAGACTCTCAGTTTCTATGTACTTCTTGTCACAAAATAAAGCCTTTCTATGCCCAGCCATCCAGCTCCAAAGTGCTCCTCTGCTGCCAGAGATCTTGCAATTAGCAGAACTAATTGTTTGCACAACTGCAGTGCTTACATGCCCATGTCTAGTTACGGCCCATATCCCAGATGCTGCACAAAGGAAAAAAAGAGAGATGATGCCTTCCCTCCACCACAAACCACCAAGCGAATTTCAGCAGCAATATAAAATTGGGGTAGAGGGGGTGGATGTTCCTCTGCAACCTTAAAGAGCAGGCAATACCCTCTTTGCAGCAGGCTCATCAGCAAAGCAGACATACACAGCTTTCAGAGGAAGGAGAGGATGACAAAACAAGGCATAGGGCACAGACAGATGTCAAGGCAAGGACTCTCTTTTGTGCAAAGAGGTATTGGTGTGGGACCTTTCTCCTTTATTCTTCATCAATGGAATCAGTAGAGGCACATGACAGATTTAAAGCTCAAATAAGTCAGTCTGAGGAACTATGATTCTTCAGTGAAGAGATTAGGTTCATAGACAAAATACAAAAGGAATGAGCATGTCACAGACTCATGCAAAACTGATTTAACCTTAACTCAAGCCACAGAGATTTTGAAAAAAATCTGTGAAATGCAAATTCATTTTACAATTAAATACAAATTTAGGCTCAAGACAGCAGAAGCAGCAATTCCAGGTGACATCATTTGGAAAAGAGACAAAGAAATCCCCAGAGCCAAAAGATACAGAAAACTAAAACAATCACAGACCATCAAACTAGAAGTACAAAAGGCTAACTCCACACCTCATCACAGCCAAAAAAAGATTTTCTGCTGGAGGCAAGCTTTACACTAACAGGAAAATAAAACCAGAAAACACTTAGCATTTAGTCAATTGCATCATCAGTGCTTATACACAAGAAATGCTTTCTCAAAGTTACATTACAGCTATAGACAAAACTTCCTGCATGCTTGGGCAGCACTGGGACAGAGATCCATGTGTTTTTGTAACTGTGGTGACCACAGTACAAACTGTTTCAGGAGTTGGATTTCCACAATCCTTGTGGGTCCTTTCCAGCTGAGGATATTCTAAGACTCTGATTGCAGCTACAGCTGAATAGAGCCAGAACTCTATCTTGTTATGCCAGACACTGGTGCTCTGAGCAGCACTGATCATCAAAAGTAAATAGCATATCTAAGGAAAACACACAGAAATCATAAGGCAAGGCATGCTGCTTATTCAGGACTCAAGGTACAAGTGTAAATAACTATTTCCACCCTGGCCACAGAGGAAAAAAATAGCAGTAGCACTTGGTGACAACTTTCCATACAGTGCACACAGATGAATGTGTGGTATCTGGACACCAGTGTCACTGACAGACATGGGGATATGGGCTGCAGGTCTTTTCTGATACAGTATGGCTGTCTGCAAGGCCCTACAGAGAAACACAGGGCTCCTCTGTGGAGTTAATAAACCACATTAAGATGGAGGGTAATCACCACTGAGTTGTTGAAACAGGATTGGAAAACAAACTCCAAGCAGGAGGAAGAGGAAGTGGAAGCAACCTTCAGGCCAGAGGTCAGCTGTCAGATGCATTTCAGAGGTAGAGCTTCCAGGAATAGTCGTTTTAAAAAATAAATTTGAAGAAAATCTCACCTCTGTTGTGGACAAATACTCATCTTCCAAGCTTCATGGATAGCTGAGGGATGAGCATTTCCCTTCTGCTGACATTAAAGCAGATGAGTAGCAGAGTCTCAAGGCACAGGAGCTCTGCTGAGAGCACGGGCTCCCTTGCATGCATGTGTTCCAAGGCTGAACAGCCACATTCAGCCAGGTCCCTGGTGTCTGATAAACTGAGTGCACACGGCAGGATTTTTGCTGCAGAGACCTTTGCATGGTGTTTTAAATCCATGTGACCTCCTTGCAGTAGCTTTGCTTTGATACCTCTGCTTCTCTGCCAAGAGGGACTCAAGTAGGACCAAAGGATTCAGGAGATGGATGGTACAGACACCTAGGCACTTTCCTGAAGGAGACAGAGCTAAAAACTTTATTTCTCCCAGGATGCAAAAACTGTAGTAATATAGAAAGTCTGAAGAGTTGTAGAAAAAGTAAAGTTTCCTGTAAAGTCAGTTTATGGCTGTTACTGAAAGTGTGAACACTGCCTGAGAAAACCCACTGCTGAAGAGAAAAGCTAAGTTCTCAAAAGACACAGAAGAATATATATATATTACACATATTATATATTATATATGTATTTTTACATATATATTATATATAGGAGGTACCTACAAACATTTTGGCAAAAAGCAAGGATTAAGCTTAAATTAGTGATCATGCAAGTTGTTTGGATGTCATATAAGACTTCTCTAACTGGCTTTAAATCTCCTCTTCAGGTCTTGCAAAGACTAACCTCTAAGATTATTACAGAATTACAAATAAGTGCATTTTAATTATTAAATAATGCATTTCTAATTATGGTGATCCATTAAAAGAACAATTAGCGAACAGGGCCTAATTCTCCCTGCTTTATTCCACTTCTCCTAAATTCTGACATGAATATGACATAACAAGTGGTGAAGAGCACCCTATAGACAAGCTTTGCTATGAATACACATGCATTAACTAGCAAATGCATTAAAAGCACTCCTACAATAGAAAAAAAGCATTTGTTCTCCACAGCTGAGATTCATGAGATGACACAGCTTCCAAGCAAGCCAGACAACAGCTCAACTCCAAACCAAATCACAGGTTTCCCAAGACAAGATTCCTGCTGTTCTCCAAGGTCACCCACACCCCCCCCCCCTTTTTGAGAAAAAGGTCACAGATGTTAAAGTATTCTGCCACAGTAACAAATCTCAGTGGCTTTTGCTTATCCTGCTTCACTTATCTATGTATCTTCAAACTACAGCGTAGCAAAAATTTTCTGGTCCCAAGAGGTGCTGAACCTTTACTTTTTGAGAAGGAGATGATTATGAGGAAAAACTGGATTGCCACTCACATATCTCATTAAATCCTGAGAACCTCAGCACGCTGGCAGAGGTGCTCTCTCGTGCTGCAATAGTCACATATAGGCTTTTAAGTCTTGCTGTGTGTTCAACTCAAGTAACCCACACACAAAATCCATAAGCTATGGGCTGATCACAGCTGCACTCATCCATGCAAGAAACCAAGTGAAGAGATGCATCTTCCACATGATAAACTTGCACGTAGGGTAGGCATGTATAGATGAAAACAGCCTTATTTCATGATTACATGTGCACAGAATAACTATTATGACTGGACATATATTTATATGCAAAGCTTTAAGCATACATTTCACATCTGCTGGAGCATTCAGCTGCACTTTGGTTCAGAAAACAATATGGAGATTCCTTTGTGCTATTCTCTGCGCAGCCAACAGTTCGTCTCTGCACATAAATCACAATTCATCTTCATTTCAAAAGCCCAGCTCTGGACAAACACACACACACATAGGCTCCTGATGAAACATAGGCAGAGAATACAGAGGATAATTCTTTGCCTATGCCCAGGGAGGAGCCAAGCAATAGTCAAGCTCTGGATCATCCCCCTTTTATAGAAAATTTGACTTGCAGTGAACAAAGGTAGCTTAAAACAAAATAAAGGCTATGGGAGAAACAGCCATACCAGAACCTAATCCACAAATATTTGTGAGTGTGATAAAAACTGAATGAAAAAAATGCAAGTCTACTATTAAATCATAAAACCACTCCAGAAAAGTGCTGGAACATGGCTTGCCTCCAGTAACTGGTTTGAGGGATGTAGAATAGTTAAACACACTGGTCAACAGGCTAGCTGTAAACTTTAATTTAAATAAGTCAGCTGTAATGCCAGCATCATCTATCCTTTTCCCTCCCCGCTCCCAAAAAAATTCCAAAGGTTCAGAAGGCTCAAGAGCAGCAGCCAGTTGCATTTGGATTACAATCTTGACACAGAGCTAACAGAAAACACATTCAGGTGCTTTATAACCTTGCTTTCAAACATAGTATTATATAGTAAAGAGAGAGAGAGAAAGATTTAACTGGCTGAAAATCTTTTGAAAGGTTGTATGCCCTTTAGCTTAGTTTATTTTATGCTTACCTTTTAAAACAGAAAAATTAATTCCCCAATCTAAAATTACAATCTCATAAATATCAAACAGATGGCTGTGAGCTCCTCTTAAGAGCATGCTTTGGAGCAGCACCTAGACTACAATATACAATGCCAAAGCTGAAAAGATGATGGAGCTTGTTTCACCTAATAGATCCACTTCACTTTTCCAAAAATGACTATGCAGTGATGCCTGGGGTGTAGTAAAAAATTGCCCTTTATTTTCAGATAGAATACAAACAGAAAAAAATCCACATCAAGGGAGGTGATTTCCTCCTCTGCCCTGCTCTCATGAGAAACTCCCTGGAGTTCTGTGTCCAGCTCTGGGCCCCCCAACACTGGAACATGGACCTGTTGGTGCAAGTCCAGAGGAGAGACAAAGATGATCAGAGGGCTGGAGCACATCTCCTGTTAGGAAAGGCTGAAAGAGCTGGGATTGTTCAGCATGGAAAAGAGAAAACTCTGGAGAGATCTCATTGTAGCCTTTCAGTACCTGAGAGGGGACTTAGAAGAGAGCTGGAGATGGATTTTTTACAAGGGCTTATAGCCACTGAACAAGGGTGAACGGCTTCAAACTGAAAGAAGGCAGATTTAGATTAGGTGATATAAGAAAGTCTGTACTATAAGGGTGTGGAAACTGAATTACCTGGGACACATCAAAGCTTAGCCCGGATACCCTACACAGAGGGAATAAATCTGAGACCCTGGGAAGATGGGATGTTAGTCAAAACCTTAGACTTATAAGGTCAAGTCCCTGCCCTTTAACTGTAGTAATGTAGCTTTAAACCAAACAGGTATTTTCCACATAAGGAAAAAGGATTTCACCTTTACCATAAGACTTAAAAGGAAAAGCCCTAGAAGATTCTTTGCTCTGCTTGCAGCCATTGGCTCAAGGCCAAGACAGAAACACAGATAGGTCTCTTTACCTGTCTTTCAGAAATGTAGCCATTCTCTATTGGGCAGTATGCCAAAAATCCCACCTCAGTCATCCTGTATTTAAGGCAGAAAACAAAGCTGCTCAGGGCTTCTTGGAATGTGATAGCAGGGTACAATGTCTGTATGTACCTGTGCTCGGCTTCTATATTGTTTGTTTATTATTTATTATTTTATAAGTTTATTAAACCTTTTGCTTTACAAAAACATACCCAAGGAGCGTCTTGCTATTATTTTTAAGCCATTCTGTGAGGTGCAGGCACCCTCAGAAACTTGATACATCTCCACCTGGCTTATTCCACTCTGGCCACGTGCAAGAATGTATCATTTAACCACAACTGGACAGCTGTCCCAGGTAAAACCCTATAAAAAGCCAGGTTAACCACACCCCCTGGTCTTTGGATGTTGCCTACGGTCTGATGATTAAATTATATCTGTGGGCTATCCATCGTACCTATGTCGTTTATTAGCTGTATTGAACCCGGCTGAGCTGGGTGAGGGGTNAGGGTAGTGAAAAGACACTGGCACTGGTTGTCCAAAGAACTGGTGGATGCCTGATCCCTGGAAGTCTTCAAAACCAGGCTTGATGGAGCTCTGAGCAGCCTGGTCTAGTGGAAGGTGTCCATGTGCATGACAGGAGAGTTGGAACTAAATGCTCTTTAAGGTCCGTTCCAAGCCAAGCCATTCTGTGATTTTATGAAAAAGCTGAGCACACCCACATCAGCAATTGCTTCAGAGTGACATCTGTAAGTATGGAGGCAACAGCAGACCAGTTACTCCCACAAGGCAGAGCAAGAACACTTTCCCACCAACACTTGGACTTGCAATTCTCATGCAAGCGTTACAACTGGCTGTCTCAGCTTTCATTAGAAAATCTGCTGCCTCAAAGGAAGCCTCTCCACCAAGGAATTTCAGCAGAGTCTTGAAAACTTCACCATTATAACAAAAGAACAAGAACTGCACATTCATTTTCCAAAACTAAAGGTGTTTTTTAGTGTTTATTGCTTGTGTGTGTGCATTACACTACTCAGAAATGACAGCATTTGCATAAAGCAGGTTTTCACAGCCTTGGAGAGGACCATAACCTGCCCTGGCCTTGTTATTACTCAGTTCTAAGACATTTCATACAGAAGCTATGCACACATCACGTATGTGTGCATTTGCACACTCTACACTTGTGCTCAGAAGCATTGGGAAGCTGCAACCATACCAGCACGGCACTGAGCACAGGGAAACACTCAACATGCTTTATTGCTTTATTTCAGTGCCACAGGTAATGCCAGTTCAGAGTGCAGGTGACTGGAGCTTGTGCCTACATCCTAAGGATGGCGGTCACAGCCTTAGGAAAGCAGTTGTGTCTCCACATCCAGATGTGCAGCATTTCAAGCCAAATGACAGAGATGCCTTGTTTTGCATAAGCAGCAATTAGACGTTTCCCAAAGATGGCTTGCTGCAGAGGCAAATTGAGATGGCATACCGCTGGCAGAAGAAATCAGTGAGAGCAATGTTCTCACGTGAAGCAAGACAAATTACTTAAGCAACACTGAGAAAGAGATACTTGCTCAAATGCATAATGGTTGCTCCTGCCCCAGAAACAAAATGCAGGTAACAAAGTGACTTAATTTTACAATGGGAAGAAAAGTTCAAGCAGCATACTACATCATTTACTGCAAACAGAAACACAGGAGACCAATTCTTACCTGTGAAGTTTTCTAATTAGGCTAAACCACATTCATTTCACCTTTTTACCTCCTCATCAAGATGCACACAGGGAACCAGACATCCCACTGGACAGCAAATACATATGACTAAAAGAAGCTAAAACTGATAATAAAGAGCTCTGTCTATCTCTGCTGGATCCTAGAAGCACACCAATGGAAAGATTAGATTTCCTATCACAGATACCAACAAGCAAACAAGTACTTTTATCCCCCACAAAACATCAGTTATCCAAATCCAAGCAAACCTCAGGCTTGCAAACACAGCTGGGCAAAACGGAAAATTAACCACAATTTTACTATGACATACAAAACCATCATTTAGACGATCAATCAGTATGGCTGAGTGTCTTGGTTTGAGAGGGTCTGCTAGGGAAAAGCCAGGGCCTCCCTTGGAATGGAGAATTTAAAACCCCTCCCTCTGGATTATTATAATTTATAAAATTATAGGGGCTCTCAGGCAGAGGTATGAGGGTAGGGATAACAGTTCTTTACTAATATATATATATAACAAAGCAAACAAACAGCGACAGCATTAATAATAAAACAGAACCAGGAATCTCGAGGGGCTTTTGCTCCACAGAAGCCCAGGGCAGTCTGATCCCGGTGGCCCTGAGGCACGAAGCTGGAATGGCAGAAGAGGGATGGTAGATGAGGTAGATGGGAAGTCCCGCAGTAGTGGCTGGAACAGCAGGGATGTCCCGGCAGGGCAGGGGTGTGAGGTCCGCATAGCCAAAAGCCTTGAAGCAGGGCCGGAAAAATGGCAGCGGTGGGACAGGGCCGGCCTGCTCCAACAGGGCAGGAGGTGAGCTCAGAATTCCTGGGCACACGAGCAGATGGTGGTAGATTTCCCAGGACCCAAGTCACTGGTGACAGTGAACTCCTGCAAACAAGCGGAGCAAGCTGGCTGTGTCCCCTCTCCCGAATGCTGAGAGAAAAAGCGACTGCCACCCCAGGCCCCATCCTTTTCCTGCCCCCAAAATCTTCCCCCTCCGAGGGAAACCTCCCAGAGACAAAAGAAAAAAGGTGTAGCCAGGTTCTGCCTTCTCTTCCTTGGCCACCTCTTTTGTGTTCAGTGAAGTACCAGTAGGTACTCGATCACTAGTGTCTTAGCAACTTGAGGGAAAAAATTCTGTAAGTACAAAGAACAAATCTAACCCCCCAACACTGAGATCAAACAGTTACAGCTGGAAGTCAAAAAAGCAAAGCTGCTAGCCCTGTTAGCTATGCAATTATGTACTGCAGAGGGCAACAGAAAAATAAAAGAAAAATCTTTACTTTTGGCATTAAATCAAAATACGGATTACAGGGAAAAAATTTAACCATTTCTATTCCTAAATCTGGCTCCATGGGGCTCCTATCCATTGGTTCAGCATTCGGAATTCTCCCTGTATTTGGTCCTTGTTCATACCACTTTTGTAAAGCAGGGCAGCTATTTTGGCAGGAGTAGCAAATCCTGGCAGCCAGACATCATCAAGAACAGGTGTGTCCACCTGCTGTCATACCCTGCAGATGACCTGGTCTGTTATGAACCAGAACTTACTACAGAGCCTGGATACTCAGGGCTTACAGCAATCATTGCAGGCCCTGTGGTGTTGTGCTCGTTTCCTCACATAATCCTTTTCTGTGAAAATGAGACTCTTTTCATGGCAAAGCTTCCATGAAACTGAGAAGAATACTTTCTGTTGAAAGACAGTTGTGATGAGAAGCTCTCTGAAAGATATAAGAAAAATATAAAGGTACAAAAGAGCAAATAACTAATATTTAGGTGAAATACCCAAGACAAAGCAGACAGAATTTCAAACAGGTACATAGACAAAAATGGGATTCCTTCAGTGGAACCACATTTCCCACATGGGAAATTTCCCAAATATTCTGTGTACTGGAAAAGCAGAACCCATATTTCCCTGCTTGCAAAACTGATAAGAGTTTAACAGAGGTGCTTGGCTCCAAAACAACAATTGATGGATACTCCCAGTGGCAAAATCCCAGTGATCAGCTGTCCCTGAGGAGGCTGCAACTCCCAGCCCAGCTGAAATTCAACAAGAGCTACACAGCCAAGGGTCTCACCACTGTAATCCAAGGGAACACCTGCCATGGCACCACATGATCCCAGTGTGGTCTGAAGCATCAAGGATGGTTAAACACTGGTACAGGCTGCCCAGGGAAGTGGTAGAATAACCATCCCTGGAAGTGCCCAAGAAATAACTGGACTTGGTACTGAGTGCTGTTGTTTAATTGACATGATGGTGGTTTCATCAAAGATTGGACTTGATGAACTTGGAGGTCTTCTTCAAATTTATGATTCCATTATTCTAAAATCAGTCATTTCAAGCATGTAGTCACTAATGCTGTTATTTTAATTATGCACTGCAGACCAAAAATCTCAAGTACAGCTTGGGGGATGACTGACAGTTCACATCTGCATCTAAGGCACTTTGAATCTAGCAAGGGCTACACACTTCACAGACTCTGAAAATTGCTAATCCCATGTACTTCTAATTAGGATTTCAAAATTACTGAATGTTTCTGATTTCAATCTGTGCCTACTTCCATCTCCTCTGTATGAGATGAGAGAGAGCCAAGGAAAGTCCTTTCCTCCCAGGAGCATTGTAAGCACGAATTAATATTTGTGAAGCACTTGGGTTCTATAGTGATGAGCACTCAGATACTACTGTGATAGAAAAAAATAAAAAAGGACTATGAGGAAATCAATAATCCTATCTCCAGAGCAGAACTTACACAGTGTGTTGTCAATAAAGCCCAGAACCACGCGTTGAACAAACACAGGAAAACACAGTATAATCTGGTTGCTCATTAAGTGAACACCATCTTTCAAGCACCTGACAGAAGTAGGAGAACAAGGGGAAAAAACATGGTCTGTGAAAACATAAGAAAATGCACTAGCCAACTTATTTAATTCTGCCCCTTTGGTTCTGCAACAGTTCCATATGTTTTCATCCTCCTCTGAGATTATGCCCCCCCTGCAGCCCCCCAAGACTCAAGACCAGCTCAGATCCCCACGAGGCCCAGGGAGGAGATATCTCACAGATAGGACTGGGATTACCAGAAAGAGGCTCCTCCCGAGATGTTTGAAGGTCTTTATTCATGGGGGTCCACACGGAAAGAGAGAGAACAAGGAAATACAGAGTCTTATATAGGGCTTATCTCTTGGTGGGCTGTTTGCCCCGGGCCAATTAAATAGGGGGAGAGGGGTAGGTCAAAAAGATATCTAGGCATTCCACATCCTGGGGTAGGGGGAAGCAGTTTCTCGGGGGAAATACAACACTCTCTCCTTCTATTCCTCAAAGAGGCCTTAATTAGACACCAAGTGGTAAAGCACAATTATTTTTATTTTCAGGTGAACAAGAAATATAGACAAGTCCAGAAATACACCTAAGGTCAGCCTCAGAGGTAAAGAGAGTGTTTGGCTGATTTCAACCTTAAATTTTCATGGCAGGACAGCCTGATTTGGGTTGGAATATAGTTAATTTTCTTCCTAGTAGCTGGTATAGTGCTGATTTGGATTTAGCACAAGAATCCTTTTGCTAACACACCAATGTTTCAGTGGTTGCTAGATATTGTCTTACTCTAAGTCAAGGACTTTTCTGTTTTCTGTGCTCTACCATTGAGGAGCTCCACAAGAACCTGGGAGGGAGCCTGGCCAGGACAGCTGATCTGACTGGACAAAGCAACATTCCATGCCACAGAACACCTTGCACAACATATAAACTGCAGGGAGTTGGTCAGCAAGGTCACCTTGCTGGTCAGGACCAGGCAAGGCATTGGTCAACAGATGATGAGTAACTGTACTGGGCATCCCTTTTTTCTGTCAGGTGTTATTCCTCTCTCTCCTTTTAATTACAATTACTATTATTACAATAAGCAATACTAGTATTGTTATTTTGCTTTGTTTCAATTATTAAACTGTTCTTATCTCAGCCCACAAGTTCTGTCTCTTCCCACTGGGGTTGGGGCAGAATGAGTGAGCAGCTGCATGGTACTTAGTTGCCAGATGGGATTAAACCACAACAGCAGCTCATAACTCTAGTCATCCTTGACTGAAAGACCAGGCTGGCGGACACAAAAGCTGTAATGACAATGCTTTCTGCATCCTGATCCAGCCAAAAAGGGAAAAATGTTCAAACTTTAATACTCACATTCTAGTAACAGTTATAAGAGAATGAGCAGCTGAGCACCCATAGTTGTTTTCTTTCTGTGGAAAACAATCCTCACAGCAGTTTAAAGTGGCATTTCCAGATAAAACTGCGGCAATAAATCCAATGCCCAATTCTGGTGGACACAAAATTTAGTGCTGTGACTCTTGCCTATGCTGAATGGACAAATCTGGAAAGTCTTGCTACCCTGAAAGAGTAGTCCAGGTTTTGCTGGACTTCTATTGCTTCAGCCAGAGTAATTTTTTATATCATGAAGAAAATTAAGAGGATAAAGCAAAACAAAGGATACTTCCTCTTGTCCCAGGGTTAAAGAGTAAGCATTCTTAATAGGGTTAAATTAAAGCAAGTCTGTACATACCAGGAGATAGCTATTAACCAAGGAGAACAGCAAATTTGGAGAGTGCCAACAGCCACCACACATTGGATTAATGACAAGAAACAACATCTTTATATAATAAGATCCAGTGCATCTAGCAATGTAAACTGCAAGGAAAAAAATGAAACATGTATAAAAAAGCTGAAACACTTCCAATTTTTCTTGCATTTTTTAAGCCTTGTGCACACTGGGACACCTCTTCCTGCCAAGGCAAAGAATAGAGAGGATAGGGGGAGTGAAGGCAGAGAAAAGGCAACAGCAGAAAGAGCTCAGAAGTTAGAGAGAGTTCCTCATATCCTTACACCCGAGGAGCAGCCGCATGTTCACACATACACACAGCTCCACTGACAGCCTCATTACCTCCTAGAAACCAGCACGAGGGAACAAAGCCTAACTGCCAGCACTTAAAATACCAGTATTATCCCTGATGAAAGCACCTCATGAGGACAGGATGCCATTACTGATGAGCACAGAGATGGTGCACTCTGGCTGATAGCAGTCCGGTAGAGCAGGACAGCAATCAAACAGGACATGTTCATTTCACATAATGGGATAATGGCAGATAGCTCTGTCACACACACACACACCCAATTCAGATTCCCCTCATGTCCCTTCAGCCAGGAGACAGAAAGCCCATGGGAAGGTAGGGATGCAGTTTAAATTGGTAAATTAGGCTCCCATTCAAGTCATTGGTGGGGTACTGGCATCTCCAAGGGCCTTCACCTCCACATCGCACCCCCAGCAAAAAGCCCTTCTGAAACAGAGAAATCAACTCTCAGACAAATAAACCCACTCCTAGGGGATCAGGCTCTCTGAAGTGACTTAGGCCTACCAGAACAGTGCTCACCTGAGTTCAAGAGACACTGCAAAGCCAAGGTGCTTCAGATACATGCTAAAGCCTGCAGATGCTCCACCATGAGGTTGCAGCTGACCACAGCCACTTTGCTATCCAAGCAGTTCTTATTAGCAGTTCTTCTGGGAGTGCTCAAGCAGAACACGTCTGCACAGGCTGGAGACATCTAGGGCTCTCTGGCTCTCAGGTGACCTGGGTGATCACACAGGTGAACTCTGCTGAAGTTGGATAGAAAACTGTCTTGCAGAGCAGCAGCATCATCAGCCCTCCTGCCAGTTTCACATCCTTCTGGCCAGTTCCCTGTCACACCATTTTGGAAATATGGGTCTGTTCCAGGCCCCAAACAACTTTTAATCTATGCTTATTCCAGGTTGCTTTATCTTCTGCTCTCATTAACAAGCCCTCCCTCCATTTGACATACAATGTTTTCCTGTCCCTCAGCTGCCACTCAAACTGCCCTTGTGCACCAGGACCTGGAGGATGAGATGTGTGGGAAGAGCCAGAAGAGGAGCAAAAGGCTCACTTCTGCAACATCTCTGAGCATCACTTGCCACATTGGGACAAGTTTCTGAGCCCCATCAATTCCCTCCTTGCATGAACATAGAGCCGAGGTTTTCAAGACTGTATTTTCTCTGCCACCAAAGGTCAGAGCTGACTTAAGTTACACAGGGAGCCTGGAGGGGCTAGTTCCCAAGCCAGGGAGCACCAGATGTCCAGCTCCTCCCCCAGGGTACTACAGCTGCACTCCCTTTCCAGTACCCACCAAGCAGTGCTTCTCACCACTGTTCTAAGGAAAACAGAAATGTCAACTGAGGTTGCAATGCATCAGTGAGGGGTGGGAAAAATAGCACCAGATAAAGGAGAACTGGAGAGACAAAGGAGAAAGCACCCTGGGGAGGTGATGTGAAGAGATTAGAGTGATAGTAGCAGACAATAAGGCAAGAGCTATCAAGGTGATAAAATATTAGATAGGTGTTGGAACCCTGGTCACTGAGAATTTTAGAGTTTTTGTACTGACAGGCACTGACCCCCAAGAAAACACTGCATTTGACCTGAAGCCATGGAGAAGGCTTCCAAAATTGAATGGTAGAACTGGGATTACAGGTGTGTAGTTTGAACAGAAGTGTGTAATATCACATGGTGGAAAACTTAAGAGTTTAAGGTTTTAGAATATAGTAATATATATAAAGCAAGACAGAGGTTTTAGGGTGTCCTTTTTCACCTTATTCATGGGTCTAGGTGGTATTTTGTAATTGGATAGAAAAGTCTGCATTGCAGGCCATGGGTGGTTGGTTGTTGGGTTAAAAGTAAAAATAATTTGGGTATCATTTCTTAATTGGACATTTTATCCTTAAAAGGCCTTGGAGAGAGAGAGAGGTGGCTCCATTTTTAGTTTGTTAGTTTGAAGTGCTATAGAATTCATGGTTTGTTAGACTGTAATATAGATAAGAATTAAAAAACATCTGAGTCTGAACAAGAAATACCATCTCGAGCATTTAATCCCAACTCTAACAAAAAGAGGATAAAAGTGAGAGATAGGGACCATGGTGGAAACAGATGGAGAGAGTGGTTTGGTAAGAAGGCAAACACATTTATATTCTGCTACAGGAGACTTCAAGGTAATGTTGCACATACACCTGAATGCTTTGCCTACAAACTGAGCACAATATTCATCCTTCCTCCTCTTTGCTCTCTCATAGACTCTTATCTTGTCTTCTGCCCAGACAGGGATAACCCACAAGGGAGAGCTTAGCCAGATGATAAATAAATGAATCAGTGTCCCTACCCCATTGCCCATCAGGCTGTGCCACCCACTGGCAAGTGAACATCTCTTGAACTCCCTCCATCTTGTCAATGGCTGCTGAACAATCGTTTTCACCTTCTAAACTCTAGCCCAGTGGTAGGCAGAATTTTTACAAATTGTCATTTTTCTCTAAGCAACCTGTTAGGCAAATTAGGCACAATTTTAATTAATCCCTACCTTCAACATCTGTCCTGCCCTCTGCCTAAACTCCCTTCAAAACTGCTAACATCAGCTGTATCTAAACATTTTTTCATTTTCCCTTTTGACTTATTTAGGTGTACAAGATGCTTCTGCTAAGAAGGGGGAGTGGGTTCACTGATGATCCACCCCTCCAAAGCCTTGATCACCTTTTTCTCCATTAGCATTTTTCTGTGTTACTCTCAGTATAACAACTGTGAACAAGGACCAGCTCCTGAGGCTTGAAAGCACGTTTTACCAAGGCAGACCGGCATTTGCTTGTCATTCTCATTAAGAAGTTAAATAACACTCCTGACAACTACAAGGTTTCTTGGTTGCCCATCAAAGCTTGTGTTCATTCATCCCATTGTCTTCCTTCCAGACTACTTCATGCTTGCAGTATTTTATTAGGTGTAGTCCTGAACAGTAATCATGACTTCAGAAAACAGCTTAGTAGGTCTTAAACCCTCAAATTATATTGAATCTAAAGAAAGAGGCTTGGGAATAGCACCTGCAGTTAAATCCATTATAAAAGAAACATTGGGAGGATAGGAGGACAACTTAATGTAAAATAATACAAGTTACTTTGAATATGATTTTAAAGAAAAACCAGAAATAAGTTATTCTCTCATGCAAACACCCATCCAACAGCAAAAGAAAACTGGTTCCATTTAAGTCACCTGCATCTCTTGCTGGCATATATTGGTGTTATGACTAAATCATAACTCCAGCCTGTGGGAGCTTGAGCTGTTGTGAGAGTACAGAAAATACTGCAGATCTGGTGTAAAGCCACAAATGGGAAATGCAATAGTTACGCAACAGGTCTGTGCTTTTGTGCAGTGGAACAAAAACTTCTGCCCAGCCAGTGCTTTCCTTCAGCAGCCTCAGGCTGCCGGATCACCTGTGTACTTGATTGCTGTGCTATAGATTTGTCCTCACATGAGCTTCAAGACCTGGCTGAGCCTCCAACAAGTAAATAAGCTGGTCTAGATTTTTCTTTATAATGGACTGTAACTATCACAGCCTAGAAGGAAAAGATCACCATAATTAAATGTTTAGACCAAAGGCTCCTATTACACACAAAAAAGAGAAGGAGATGACAAAGGAAGCAAGCCTTGAAGTAGAATTCAGTGTACAGGTTAATCAGAGCTAGACTAATGTGTCCAACCAAGGG
The DNA here is from genome assembly GCA_013398995.1 of Alaudala cheleensis. NCBI lineage: Eukaryota > Metazoa > Chordata > Aves > Passeriformes > Alaudidae > Alaudala > Alaudala cheleensis. The sequence goes on from VWYE01002503.1 coordinate 141,914, forward strand.
TCCCCCACTTGGAGGGCATTCCATCCTCTCAAAGCAAGCAGTTCATCTGTGTTGCATCTATTTTCTTAATAAACAAGAGTCAGAGCCTGTATTTACCTCCCTCTTGTGGGAGAGCTCTTACTCCTGATCTGCTTTCAGCAGGAGGGATCGAGGATGGGACACCACAGAGCCTGGACAGGGACACTTGTGCTCCCTCAGTGCTCTAGGCAGCAAGCAAAAACATGGGGTGGGCACCACCAGGTGCTGAGATTGTGGTCTCCATCCCCACACACTTACTGATCATGAGCAAGAAATCCCCACCAAGAGGTGCTGAGTAGAGCAGATCCTCTTTCCTCCAGAGCTGGAGGTCCCATGTGCCCCTAAATGGGAACACCCAACAAAAGGTCAAGTATCTTGAAAGAAAGGGGAAGGGGGAGATAGCAGATGGTAATAAGAATTAAGCAGAAAGAAAATACAAAAACCACAAGTGACTTAAGAGTTTACAGACTCCCAGCCTACACAAGTCAGGGAGCAGTCAGAATAATATAACAAAAACAACTAAAAATGAGCATCTCAAGTTGGACCAAACATTTGTTCAGACTGGACAGCAAAACAGCTGCCCAGAGAAGTGTATAAAAATGGAATGAGCAGATGTAATACTTCTCTTAGGCACACTTCCAGCTGCCAACCACTCTCAGCTCAAGGACTTCCTGAGCCAAATCAGGTTTCTGAATTTCTCACTCCTCCTTCATTGATTCCTCCTAATGAGGGAGGAATGAGAACAGCCAAAGAGTATAATAACATTTGAGGAGAGCTAAGGTAATGCTCAGTATCAGTCTTGATACAGGATTATAGAGAGACAGCATCAACATGCAGGTTTCCTAGGCATAATCTCCTCAAACTGCCATACTGCTCTTGCAAATTCAGACACATTTCACATCTTTGGAAGAAATCAGATGAAATGCTGCTGTCTTGTACTGTGGCTGTTTTATCAATAGCCTTAACCACATATTTCAGTACCTAGGAACACTTATAAAAATGATGGGGAAAAAACCCAAAAGGTTTCCTGAACATTTTCTCTCTATGAATACCACAGGGCGGAAAAAAAAAACCCCTCAGGTTTATTGGAAGCCACCAATCCTAGGAACAGATGCTAGTTCATCATGAAAGCCTGTTATTTTGTCATCTGAGATAACATTTACTTTTTGCTCACTCCTTCACATTTATTAACTCATGCTGGTATAGACCTGCAGCACATCCTGCCTTTAAATACAGTACCAATTGTCTGTGTCCTGTTACATTTTCTGATGCCAGACAGAGAGCAATCAAGAAAACCTGGAAACCAGTCCCACGCTCACTTGCCTCATGAACCATATCCCTCCTTCTGTTATTCCCCCAAAAACCCCAAACCCAAAAACTTATGTGGACTTGCTAACCTGTCACCTGCAGACCTCAGCTGGATCAGCAGCAGGAATAGACAATTCCACCATCTTAGAAAAAAATCAGGCACGGGTCACAGGGACAGGGAGGCAACAAACAGCGGCCAGGACACACCACACACAGGAAGATCACAAAAGAAAGATGCAGGACCTGCCACCCCTAAATGAGGTCTCCAGAGCTAAAACATTCAGAATTAAGCCTGGACTCCTTTCCACACTTAAAAACAGCCTGATCTAAATTACTAACTGAATTTAACACTGGATTTGCAGGGCATGGGAAGAGAACATAGTAGTTGTTTATTGTATTTTTTAACTTAATGGACATGGTTTTCTCTCCCTTCTAGATTCAGCTCCCAAACTAGGTCATGGTGATTACGCACGTCCAGTCTAAAAGCAACAGGTCTCTCTGCTCTCATGGAGGGAAGGGAAGCAGAAAAAGCAAAGGGTGATGACATTGCATAATGGTGCTTGCATATAGGTAGAATGAAGGACACAGTGGGCCAAAACCTTATGAGCTGAGACACTTGGGCTTTCTGATTTCTCTTGGGCTTGGCCATTGTCTGGATCCTCAGATACTCAGTGACATTCATTACACTTCAAGAGTTTTGCCTTTGTCAGCCAACATGGGATAAAGTCATAGAAACCCTTGTGGATACTTTTACAACCAGATTCTGTTCCTGCATTACCTCAGTTGAGCTCACAGCTTCACTGAACTGATGCCGGTCAAGTCATCCCACTCCCAAGAGCAGATGTCAAAGGACCAGGCACCAAGTGGAGGAAGGAAAGGACTTGAGAGGGTCAAGGAAGACACATCTGTATCTAAAGGGGACAGAACTACACCCTACCCCACAAGTAGGAGAGGAGAGCAAGACCCAGCTAGACTCAAGTTGGTTACTGTATGACAGGTACTATGAGTTTGGGGAACAGGGAAAAGAGGAAGAATGTGAAGAAATATAAAGCAAAAGCCAACTAAAGCCTCAGAGGTTGAAGAAACCTGTCCTTGAGTCCAGCATAACTACACATCTCACCTCTGGAAAAATAAGATCCTAGAATGACTTGAGATTAAAGATCATCTGGTTCCAACTGCCCTCCCTTCCTCACCCACCCCAAATGCCACTAGATCAGGTTGCCCAGGGCCCCAGAGATAAGAGATGTAAAGAAAAGAGCTACATGTTGTCAGAATTTTTTCTTTTAAATTTCTTTTTATCAAATTTTTTTGTCCCTCTGACCCAGAATCTCACCACCATTGAGAAGATAATTTGATGGAGCATCTTAAATATTTCATGCAGTTTTCAGGCTTGCAATCCTTCACTCCCCATCTGCTTCATCCTGGCTCTGCTGACTTCTCAGCAGGCCCATGGCAGACTGCCTAGCAAGGGCTCCTTTGACCCTCCTTTCTCTCTCCATGCACCTCTCTATCCCCTCTTGCCCTATTAAGACTTAGGTTTTTCCTTCTCTCCACTCTGCCTCCAGAGAAATCAAGTCCCAAACTGAATTTCTCCCTCCCTTTTTTCACACTTCTCCCTCAGAATTCTCTTTTCATGAGCTTTCAGCCTCTTCAATTCCTCTTCTAATTATTTTCAGTTTTATTTTCATTAATGATGTATTGCCTTAGGTCAGGATTAATAACCCAAACTTCAGACACTGTCAATCCATCAATAATCAAGTGTGGGCATGAAAAGCCTGGCAGTTCACAGTGAAGGACAAAGATCACTGGCAAAGCTGCATGGGGGCCTGGGGACCTCAGAGCTGAAGGGGGGACAGAGAAAAAAGTGGAGAGCAGCCTGGGGCAAGAGAGCAGCAGGGATCCACAAACAGGTCTCCCTTGGGGTACCTCACCTGTAATAAGACTCAAGTCCCCTTTTCCCAAGCAAAGGGATTGCACTGGACCCTGACAGCAAAGGGCTTGTTTTCACAGAAAGGGCCTCTGGCTAACACAGAAATATTTTTTGCTGTCATTAAAGGGCAGCTGGCATGGGACAGGGAACCTCTCCATGGAGAAGCAGCTGCTTCTTAAAGCAAGGAGAGATTCAGCATGCTGCACTCTGAGAAACAAGATTGTTTCTTCACTATTTCGGAGCTCCTTCCCTGAGCAGGGATTTGGCTCACTCAGGAGCCCCTGCACCAGTTCCATCCCACTGAAGGCAGTCCCACATCACCTGAACTGCTCAAGAATTATAGAATGGTCAACCCCATGTAGAGGAACAGCAGCAGCTTCTCCCTCTACCACCACTGCTCCTTCTTTAGACATTTACCCCATATTGGATGCTGAAGGTATAGTGACTCTACGATTGTCTCCCCATCAAACAAGGGGATGAAAGGAGAAAGTGATTTTGCAGATGGAGGATGATTGTAGGCACAGACGAGTGAGAGCCATTCTGGCTGCACAGGGGCTCCTGCGTCACAGCAAGTCTTAGAGAGAAAAAGACCATGACAGGTAGTGGAGCAAGACATTGTGTCACAGCAAGTCTTAGAGAGAAAAAGACCTTGGCAGGTAGTGGAGCAAGACATTGGGTGACAATCAGAGGACTGGGCAAGCAGTGAAGACTGAGATTTGATAGGGCTGGTCCCCACCACCCTGCAATGGAACAGTGTGGCTTACCCAGCTGAGGGGCCAAGGCATGGACAGCAAAGGCACCAGAAGGTAGGAGGTCTAGAAACACTCAGATCACAAGGCAATAGGAGATAGACAATGGTGAGAAAATGTTATGCAAGAGACAGATATAAGCAAGATGAACAGGGTTAAAGTGGCATCCTATGTCTTTTTCTTGCTACTAATCTTTCTAGGTCATGTTACCTGTAATATCTTGTAGTCGAGGATCGTTTGACACTTCTGCTGCAGGACTATTAACACACTCAGAAACAGCTGAAGAGCAAATTAACATCAGATTACCACAAACCCTGCTCTGTTCCTGTTCATCTTAGTGGAAGTACTGCTGCCTTCAGTCCTACACCCACACTCCTGGCTTCCCAGAAAGTTCTCTTCTCTCTCTCTGCTTTATTGTTCATGCAGAAGCTGTGGCATGTGTTCTCCCAGGCTCCCACAACATGAAAAAGCAACACATTAGCCCGGGGCAGCGGGTTCCAGGGAAGCTGTTTCACCCAACCCCTGTGGGGGACTGAGTCGCAGAGAGGCCTGGGTGGTGAAGGGTGCAGGAGCCAAGGAGAACACACTACAGGAGGAGACAGAGCGCCTTTGCTCTGCACTGTTTTTAATCCCCTCACCATTCTTCTTTGCCTGAATGGAATTAAAGAAGCAATAAGGGACCTTTACTGCCAGGCACACCATGGCAACACACCAGCTTTAAAGAAACACCAGCTTCTAGGAGCACTAACGCACTGCTTCCTCTCATCCCCCAAGCCTTCTTTCCCGGGCTGTCTCCGTGCTCCAGGCTGCCTGGCCATCCCAGGAGATCCTCCCTAGCAATTCTCCTTCAGACAGCTACACAGAGTACCAGTGAAGTACCCAAACTAGGAATCTTCACAATGCTTGGACTGTTGCCTCTTCTCATGGACCTTCCTCCTCTTTCCCTCCAGCAAGACCTGCCACATGAGCATGCTGCCATGGAGCAGCATTCCATCAATGCACAGGCAGCAGCTAGGCACCAGCTCCTCTGGGAGCTCAACTCCCTGCCTGCCACCGGAAGAGAAAGCAGATGATGTTCTGCTTTGTCTCCACTTCCCACTGTGCCTTTGTGAAAGCAGAGAAGTGACAACAGCTGCCTCCGTGTCTGGGGGATGGGGTGGGAGGTACAAGCATTTGAGGGAAAAGAGAATTAATCTGAACAAAGCACAAGCCAACTGAAGCTGAAATTTAAACTCAATTTGCCAGCTCAGATTTAATTTTGTTTCAATAAATGCCTGGTTTGAACAGAAGCACAGATATAAAGGCTGTTCTTTATGGTACACTCACCCTGACCAAAACAAGAAAGGTGGCCAAAGTTCTGCAAGAGGGAGCTTGTTCTCTGTTCCAAAATTTACACCCCAGTTTGAGAAACCCAAGAGGCCCTGAACTGGGCTTAGCAAAGAGAACTCTGTAAATCATTGGAGTGGTGCAAGTTCATTAACCACAGCACATATGACTCAAATGCTTGAGCACCTATCTGCACTAAACCCAGAATCTTTGGAGGCTCAACACACCTTGCATGCAGCCAGCAGGCAGGGGCAGCCTTATGCCCACCTCTGCCAAAACAAGGCTCTCTCATTACCAGCCCATTTCCTGGGTATGAATTCTAGCCCCTGTAGCACACTCCATTTTTTAACCAAATCACAGCTCTCTCTGTCACTGCCTGCCTGGATATGTCGTCCCACAGTTAGGTGCCTAGAAAGAGTTGGGAGGACTTCACTCCCACCATCAGCACAATTTCTTGCACTGGTGATTTACACTGGGATTTCAACACACCTGAAGAACATTTGGAAGCTCACTGATTTTAACTGTCAGGGCCTTTTAGTCCCTACCCTCACAATCAGTGACCTCCAGATGGCCCAACACATAGCAGCCCACTAGATTTCCACCACCATGACCTATTCTGTCCTCCTAACTGCAGACTTCCCTCTAACCACTTGGTCAGTAAAAACAAGTTTAAATCCTCACCTTCCCCTCAAAACCTTTTCAGTTCCCCCAGGGTTTTAAAGACCAGTGAAATCCCTCCCCTCTTCTCCCTGTATCCCTCTGACATCACCCAGACAGATGCACAGGGGAAGAAGGTACAGCAAATCTCTCCAAGGGATAATTGCAGAGGAATCCACCAGTAGGTCAAATATTTACCCAAGACTCATCAATGCAAATGTTTTCTGATCTTCCTGCATCTTTCAGGGACGGCAAAGGAATTGTGAGTACACATCTGATTTATACAGATGAATATAAACTAGAGTAATAAAGAATTCACTTAGATGATTTATTATGTAGTAATTGTATCACTTAGTAAAATTTTTTTGTTGTGTATGTGTCTCAATATAGGAGTCAATAATATAAAAAATACATACATTGCACTAATAGTTCTAATACTTTCTTCTGGCCAATTTTCAGTGCATTTTGGTGATCTGACTGCTGCTTGTCCACATTTCTACTGAGAGTGACTCCATGAGGTGCACAAGGCCTTCCCACAATTTCCAAGCACAAGCTTGTAGCTACATGCCAGAGGGCACCAGGCATAAGCAGCACACTTGGTGGGGAAAGGGTGCAGAGATAAGCCTATAAATACAAACCTACCTGGGGGAAGCAGCAGTGTCTCAGAAGAGGTCATTCAGTGGGATAAAATAATCCCAGGTCTAACTATTAAACCCAGCAACCGAAGTCTTGGCATCAGATCCTCCACTGGGAATGTCTTTGTGTTCCTGAAAAGCTACCTAAGACTCATGAAAACATTAATCATCAGAAAAGAATAATCCTGAGTCCAATGGGGAGAGGTATCACAGCAATGGATGAGGACATCTTTCACACATGCAAACAAAGAATAGGAAATGCCATAGGTACAAGACAAAATCTCAAGTGCATGACACTAATCAGCTTAATTGTGCTCAAGAAGTACCCAGAGAAGTCAAATGGCTGGGAAAGGAAATGATTACTTTTGTGCTCTCCTGCTAGATCTGTCACCTTTGCTTCCACTGATGGGATCAATAACACCCTCAGTCCGGTAGGGGACCTTCCAGGTTGTTCATCCACTCATCCCCCTGCTTCCACGCAGGAGGCATGCCTCCATGTCTATATTTTCAGGGATATCCAGCACCTTTCTGCTTTGCCAGCTTTGTGCCCTCAATGACAGCTTCCCCCAAGGCTGTGCTCCTCAGTCCCTAGGAAACTCTGCCCAGAAATGTCTTGACAGCGTGTGCCTTTGCTCACACATACCAGCAGTGAGGACTCCAACTGCTACCACAACCAAATAATACTTGGGCATTTTTACTACCCAGAAACTCAGGAGTGTGTCTCCCAGGTTGTGCACAAGAGGGCTGTGCCAAGTGCCACACACAATCTTCTGAAATGTAAAGCTCAAAGGCTCTTCTATCCTAACATGACAAAACAGGGACTGCTGGTGCATTTAACTACTCTGTAAGAGACACCTGGTATTTATCCCCACTGCATCTGTCTCAGTAAAGGGGCGATGTTGGCACAGGCATTACCTTCAGAGGCTTGCAGCAGTTTCTCTGCCCAGCTTCCTCCCCTCCCCCTCATATTGCAGGGGAAACAACAGAGGGGCCTGCCCCAAGCACAGTGCACAGTCTGGGAACAGGAAAGAAAATGCAGGGACAACTCACCATAGGACAAGGGGACACAAAGCTGCATCGAGACGGAGCAGAGAGGAAGGAGTCAGAACAGAAACACAGATCTGCAGACAGAGATTGTTGGCCTACACAGATGACAAATTCCCTTCTGTCTGTCCATAAACCACAACCATGCAATGGTGGCCTGGCATATCTAACATGATTGCAGCTGTGGCATTTATGACTCCTTTCCAGGAGTCAAATTCAGCACTACACAACCCTGAAGTGCCAGCTCACTTCAGGAACCTGGGTCACAACTATCAGGAGTTTCCTTAAGATTTGAGACCTCCAAGCTGCCACCTGCCTCCTCCTCAGAGAGGAAGGTCCAAGCACAGAAGATTTACTGTTACTTCTGTATGTCCAGAGCATGCTGAAAAGTCCCATGGAGCAGGGTATCCTAGAGCAGACATCCCGATCCTGTTTTCCCCCCTTGTAGCCCTCAGAGGATGTTCTTCAATGGGAAGTCTCCCTTCACCCAGGGAAGGGAGCGTATCTTGCCTTGTGCAGTTTATGTATGATCTGTTTTCATGTCTCACACCCAGACAGAGAATCCCTGATGTGACTGCTCAACAAAATCACATGAAGTGTCAACCCTCTTTCATTTTCCAGTAAAATTACCCCCATATGGGAGAAAATACAGTTTCCCCAGACATCTGCCACACATTCCAGAAAATTGCATTACAGACATGCCACTAAGTGTGAAATAGATCTTTAAAAGTCAAAAAGCTATTGGATATTTAAAGGATGTGTGACATATCTCAATATGCTGTAAATGCATTTTAAAGAAATAACAGCACCTCAAAAATACTGTGGAGGGATGCAATTAATTCAGTGATTTGAAAAAAGTCCTGGGTTATGGTTTTCTGGAGGAGGAAATTTTTTTTAAGTACCTATTTTAATAGTTAATTACTGCATTGCAGGGGAAACTTGGGGCTTCAGACAGAGCTGGCCTATATGGTGGAAGGCTGAATGCAGCTGCACTGATAACATTGATTTTAATTAATCCTACCACTAACTTTTCTTCCAACACCCTGTCTGATATGCTTAGAGCTTCATTTGATTGGCAGTTTGAGCTGAAACCTACATAGCAGATATGACTGCTATGAGGAAAAACTAAGTTGAATGTCAATGACTGCAAATAAAGAAGCTCTTTTGTCTATTCATATGTGTCTCAGATGTTTTTCTGACCAGAACTTCCTGCTGGTTGCTCTGAAACACTGCTTCCACTGGACAGCAGGGTAACCCAAGACCTTTTTCATTTATCTTCTAACAACCCATCCAAATGGAGATAAACTTGTGGCTGCCATAGCAAAAAAATCCTGTGCTTTAAATATGCTCAGGAGAGACTGCTTGATATGATCCAATCCAATAAATTAAGACAAAATTAAGGATGAATACGGAATCTCAGTTTCTCCCTCTCCACACCACCTTCACACCACAACCTTTCATTGCCTGTTCACATGTTCAGGTTCAGCCCCCCCCGCCCTGCCCGCCATCCGCAGGATCCCTACACCCACAGGGAGGGTGAAAACAGTAACGTGACACCTCTTCAGCCAATGAGCTTACAGGAGTTTGCTGGCAGCAGGGAAATAGAAATGAGCAGGAATGCAAAGCATTCAGGCTCTGGGGTAGGGACACGACTTCACCCCACTCCATGGGACGCTCCCATCTCACTCCTTCTTGCTGCAGGCTGAGCCCTCCAGCCCTGCCTCCACTTGGGCTGACTGCCCCAGCCTTCTCAGCCAGCTTCTCCCACCCAGACCTTCTCCTCACCCACCCTGCTTACCTGCCCCTCCATTAGCCTTACCCAGCCCAAACAGTCCACTCTCCAGGCTGCTCTCTCATGCCATCGGTGCCCAGTCCCTCCACTCTGAAGAGCAGATACCTGGTGGGTAGGCTTTCTACTTCAGATCCCTGCTGGCTGCCTGACCCAGTGGCCTAATCTTCCTCCTGGGCTTCTCAGTCCCCCACTTCATTATCCTTCCCCAGAGTTTTGCTTGATCCTTGCCTCCCAGAACTCAAATTAAGGTTTTATTAATGGATAAAAAGACTGTTACAATGGGAAAGATGGACAGCTTTTGAAAACCATGCTACTACCTCATGTAATATGTCTTCCATTTCTTTGGTTCTATTTGTGTTCTGGCCCTTGTATGAACTCTGAGAGATTCTTCAGATAGCCTGCTGGGCAGGAAAAGAAGGAAAAACATTATTAAGCACCCAGCAAGGAAGAAAACATATAATATGAGGAGTTTGTCCATGCAGGGGAAGATAACAGGATTAACCTACAAGAAAAAATATTGGGAAACTGTAGCATGGGGTGAAAAAAATTGATATAAGAAGTCAGTGAGAAGACTGCTGTCTCCACATGATTTTCCTGTATCAAACAAGTGGGATAACATCTAAAGTCTCCTCTACTCACTAAAATCCCCCTTCCAGAGAGGGGTCCATATAGGAAGATAAAGAGCAGTTGCCAGCACAGAGGCTGCTAAACAGTGGGTTAACAAGTACAGAGAAGAGAGGAGAAAACTCCAAAGCTGGGAAGGATCCTCCTCTATCAAGAAAATTAATCAGAAAGCAGCCACAAGGAAAGAAAAATGCAAGAAAAAATTTCTTTGAGGAGAAGAAATCCTTCATTAAGAAGTATCACAGTTGATCAGTGGCACTGAACATCAGGCAGTACCAAAGGCAATGTATTATTACTGTTGCACTTCTATAAGCCTGTCTTTTTTAATATAACTCACTCATGACAAATATTTTCAAGATCTGGCCTGAATCTCACATGTGGACAAAGCAGAGCCTGCCAGATTCACCTGCAAGCCCAAGAGACTTACTCAAAGAAAAAATTACATCACAAGTTGGTAAACATCTGAACAAAAGCAACTACATAAAAATTGCAATACATCACAAAACCTACTGTTCTCAAATATGTTTTAGCATGATTATTGTTAGCAATTCTTGTTAATATCTGCTAGCTGGCTGGCAAATGATCTGTAGAACATTTTGTAGAAAATAAGGACATGGTACTCTTAAGGGAACACTAGACAGAGGCATTCTTGGCTGAGAAGCAAGATCCAGGATATAGGTAAAGACAGGGAGCATTCCTTTTGGGGTGTGTGAATGGTGGAGCAAGGCAGATTTGCCAAGTACTGATGTTTCAGTATGCTTCCAAATAATAAGCAGGGCTTAAAAGATGAGCAGGTATTTTGGATCTTTGATGTGAGAAACTATCATCCTTTGCATGGAAGAAAATATTTCTCCACCCTCAAATATTGAGCTCCTACATTTTTCATGCCATGAAAGAGAATAGCTGCTGTTTGTTGCAAACTGCCTGTTCCAATAGGGAGGTTAATATTTTACCATGTATTTTCTTTCCTTCCGTCCCTTCTTGCCTGTTGAGGAAAATTGCAAGCACTGTATTCAGCAGCTTTCTCCTGGATTAATTTGTACTGATGTTAGCCATTTTCATCCGTGACTCTTTGAGTAGAGAAATCCCCCAAGAAGTGCATTTGGTTCACTCTGCCTCTCACTTGTCGGAGCATTCAGTTCCTACAAGCAGTCTTAAAGCCCTTGTAGTATTTCAGCATTTTTTGCTACCCTGGGGAGGTTGTGATAAACAATACCAAGTTATTAAAGTAAAGATGAAACAGTCTTCACAAAGGTCCAGGGGTCAGGAACAAGGCTGAGACAGCACTCTTGGTTCAATTTTTGTAAGCGAATCCTTGAGCACCTTGCCCAACTTCCAAGCTGGGACACAGTGCCAGGAGATTGCAGCCACACAGCTCCCAGCCAGCATGCTGAGCTCACATCTGTCTGTGCCAGTCCTCAAGAGCCTGACCTGGTTAGCAGGGATTAGCAGAGCACCAGCTACATCCCAGAGAAAGCCAGGGCTAGCTGATCCAGTAGCACATGTCACCCAGGCTGGCTCAGGAGGTGGTCACCTCCCAGCAGCCTCTCCCTGCTCCTAGACAGATGCACTCTTTGGACTCTGCTGCTCAGAAATGAGCTCAGTCCTCTCACACACTGACAGTTCAGGACAGGGATGTCACAGGTGCCACTAGCATGTTGGAGAGCACAGGAAGATAGCAGCTGATCTGGGCTTGGAATGCTCCAAAGGGAGATGGAAGCAGCCTGTGAGTACACGGAAGCAATCCCACCCTGCCATGGAGAAATCCCCTCTAGAGATAGCAGAAATCTGCAGCTTTCACAAGTAAACTCACTTCTGAAGAGCCCTGGCCTTTTTCCTCATTCTAAATAGGCCAATGAATTATGTCCTCTGTTTTAATGCTACCCACAGGTCTCCCCTTTAAGCCCTGACCTCTCACCCCAGAAAGCCTGGTGTCCACAATACTGGCTAAGAGAGTAACAGAAGGAGCCAATTCAAGGGGAGGAAAAGTCAGTGCAGACAGGCTGCTAAGCAAAACCCAGGAATGACAGAAAGGGAAATAATAAAAGGGGAAAAATGACAGACTGCCAGACAGGGAGGAAAAGGCATTGACAGGGTGGCTAGTTACAGGGGAGTCTGCTACAGGAATTGCAGAGACTCAGAAGCATCAAATCACACTCAAGGAGGAGAGCAGTGGCTCATTCTATAGACTGGAGCACAGAAGGTGATGATAAGGGGAAACTGGGGGAGAGAAAAATAAAGGAAGAAAGGATAAGCAAAGAGTGTGATGTATAATTAGCCAGGACATATTTATCTTTCCTCTTGGACAAATCGCAGTACAGAAGTGTAAATGGCACCATTGTCTCAGGGGGACAGATGGTCCCCCACATCACAGCTTTGGACATCCCCCATCCCACCTGAGGGAGTTGCTCCCCTCCCCAATCTGCAATGGGCATGGAGAAAGCTGGAAAAGGGAAAGGCAGGGAAGCCAAGCTAAGCTTTCCATCTCCATCCCCACATGCTGACCTTGCAGTCAGAATATTGGGGATTGAGAGAGATGGAAACCCTGATTCACGATCAAAATTCCTTTTTATTGAGATTTTACAAATCCTTATATACCGATTTAGGAGGGTCAGTAGTTTTTTCTACAATGATTATGTTAAACATTACACAAACAAACTTATACATTTTACAACATCTCGTGCTTGCCGAAGTTTGATTCAATCTTCTTTTTCCTGACGCCAGACTTAATCCAATCTTCTTGTAATCTTCAAAGGTTTGTTTGTTCTTGCCAAGGCATCTTGGTTTATCAAACTAACTATGCTAATTAAGACCACAGCACCCTGTCTTGTGTACCCCAGTGTCTTCTACATCAGGATGGGCAGGTGAAAGCTGTTCCAGCCACAGCACTGCACACAAACTCCATCCCTCAGACCAGCCAAGCCATCCAAACACCTATGCAGGTTCTCTAGCAGAAGACCTATGCTGCCATCATACCACCTTCTTACTTCACCAGTCCTTGATGGCAGTCAGAGATCGAGTACTCATGCTGATTGTCTCAGCTCTATCAGCTGCCTTCAATACCATTGATTTCAAGGGTTTGCTGAGGTGCCTGCTAAGGTCAGCAGGGATTTGCATCATCTGTTCCCAACCTAGATAACACCCACTTATCATTCCCCATCAGAATCTTACATCTTCATCACCCCACTTCATCTCTCATTTTACAAGTCCAGCTGCACTCTCATCTGCCTTCCTTGCTCATCTCAGCCTCACTCCCTGGATGCTGGTCAAAACTCTGATGTCTTCTCAACATGGAATAAAAAGCTATACCCCTGAGCTAGCCTCTCTCCTCCTCCAAAGCTTTTACTGAGATGATTCCTTCTCATTTCCACAGCTGAGCCCAGAGAACTCCTCCAAGGAGGGGAAGCAGGTAGGATAGCAGTCCCTTCCTGGTGGAGGACCACAGCTGACAGGAGGTAGCACAGCACAAACTCATAGCCCAAAGAGCAGCAGTGACTAAGAGCAGGGCAAGCCCAATCCACCACCAGATCTGTGCCTCTGAACAGGCAGCCACAGCTGGTGACCCCACCACTCTCAACCCTCATCTGATTGCCCCCACCAGCCAGAGGCTGTAAAACCCCATTTAAGAGAAGCACTTGTCAAACAGGACCTCTTTCATCCCTGCCCCTCAGCAGACAGGGAAGAACAGGAGAGGCAGTGATGGCACAGAGATATGTGAGGGACTCCAGGAAGGGGCTGACCAAGATGCTCTGGGCCAACCAGGACCAGTGGGCAAAGCAAGCACAGGACAAAAGTGAATGCAAGCTTGAGCCTGGTGCATCCTACACCAGACTAGAGCCTTCAGACACCAAAGACAGTGCCTATCCAAAGATAGTGTTTTTCCAGGACCATAAAGATTTTTCCAGCTTAGAGGCTGACATCTGGGGAGGCTCTTTGCTCCTGTTTTCTTCATAGGTCTCTAATGGGTCAAGTTTTTCATCGCCTCATCTTAGCCATACTGGAACCAGCTGCAGGCCATTAGCTGCAGAGGAGCTGCCACTCTGTTGACTGTTCCTCACCTGAATTAGCTCCTGTCAAGTATTACACTCATAACCCACAGCTGCAGGCCCTTTCCCATGGTCTAGAGTGGGAAGAGTGTCAAGTTCTCAGATAAGCAGATGGTCAATTTGTTAGTATTTTATTTCATTAATTCACGTTGTTATAGCAAGACATGCAATTAGAGGTCTGGTCAGAGTATTTCATAGGTCTTGAACTCAAAGTGAGCATTTTTATTGTCCTTTCTATTCCTACAAGAGCCCATTTGGCATTCTAACACGCCCTGCTCCAGTGTTCACAAAGACTGAAAAAGGCAAACTGACAGTTTTTCAAAGAATAAATGGTTCTCATCTCCAAGGCAAAATATATTCCAGTGAATAAGCACAATATGCTCCAGAAATGTTTTTCAGCATTTGTTTTGGTTCAGCAATGCACTCCTCAGAGGGATGGGGATGTCCCCCAGCACAGGCACTGCTACCATTCCTGCATCCCACCTGAGCACACCATCCCTCTCTTCAGGCCTAGCAGGGATACCTCCAGACTGCCACAAATACATGGTGCTATATGATAAGACACCTGAAGAGCAATGGCTGATGCATACAGGTCTGTTCTTACTAGGTATCACAGAATAACACTGATTTATACCACACAATTATATGACTAGCATATTCTGTGTCTCTCCTCTGCTTCCCTGCAATTTCCACATTCATTGGCCATAAACCCAGGGACTATATCAAGGTACCTCATCAAAAGTTTTTGCAGTAACAGTCCTAGCCCCACTTTCCTAAAGCATCAGGGCATGGAGGCCTACAAGTTCTTTTACTGAGTTTGAAACATATTAGGGAAACAGGGCATTACAAACACACAGCAGAAATACCCCTCTCCTAAGCACAGGCTCCACTGTGCTTTGCAGTTAGCCATTCCACCAACAGCAGGAATTTATCCTTCAGTAAAAGCGAAAATGCTCAGTTTTAAATGAAGACAGAAAGGATGCACCACGAATTTTCAGCCTTATTTCCAATTTTGTTAGACCCTATGAACACTAAATCTTCAGTCAGAGCCCTGGTTTTGTATGTGCTGTTGTCCTGCTTCATTTCCAAACCATTTCTTTGAGTTCTCACTACTAAAAAAAGCCTCCAGGGAATAAGATAAAGGGATGAGAGGCAGAGACGTTTCCTGTTTCAGTATTTGTGCTTAGACACATGGGGCCATCTTGCAAGCCAGCCAAATTTAGACCTCATCCCTTTACATCTGCCCACTGTCGCACTGATACCAAAAAAGGTCACACGACACGCAGTCAAGAAGGGAAGCGAAGAGAGAATTTATTAAATTTCAGGGATATTTATACAAAAAGAATAAAAAGTTCTGATAGGTGGAGGAAAGCACCACCTCTACACACACACTGGCTAATACACATGCTTGTCAAAGAAATCCAACCCACTAGAAAGAATGCAAACATCTGCACTGGGCATAAACACCACCTGTTGTTTTTGCACAGGAACTGTGGGAAATTCTGACTGCAGACTACAACTTATCAGAAGGCCTAAAAATCCAGGGTGACAGCCCACTTTCCTGGAATTGCATGCATCTCACATACACACAACCAAGACAATTTCTTACAAACCTCAAGCATGCAAATCCCCTTCATACATATCCATCCCTTGTGTACTAATAATGACAATGCATGAGTTTACACCACATCTGACTGTGCAAATGGTTCCTCTTGACTTCCCCTCGTAAATTTGCACATCAAATGACCCACAGTAATGGCACTCTCTTGTCTCTAGTTTTGTAGAGACAACTTCCTTCTTAACTACTCCTGAAGGCCCTGAACTCTATCATGCTTCCCCTGCCACCTGCCTACCAACCACAATCAGGAAAGAGCTATCCTAAGAAACAGCTAGTATTCAGAGAATTACATTTCCCCAGTCGAGAGTCCAGGAGGATGGGGTTCTTCTTCTCCCACAAAACCAAGATTACCCAATATTTCATGATGGAAACATTAAAATGTTCAGACTGTGCTATTTCCAAAACTAAACCTGCTCCCTATCTTTCCCTTTGCCTTCTTGTACAGCATCTGGGAAACCAAACAGCCCAGCAATCTTATATGCAAACTCTACAGCCTGCTATCCAGAAGCTACTTCTTTGCTAAAGGAAGAACAGTAACTTCCAGAGATCTGCTTTACCCTCTGAAGAGAGGGGTTCAGTTAAGCACACTGAATTTCTTGCTGCAGTCTGTCAAATATATACAGAGACATTGGATGGTTTTCAGACAGGTAGAGTTAGACAGGGCAGAGTCTGTCAGCTTTCCAAGGAGAGAATTAACAGGGAAATTAAAGATCAGATCACAAAGGTAGAACATGTCTGCTTTAAGGCACATTGCTAACACAAAAGAGGAGGAGAGCACTTGATGATAAACTGATCCACTGCATACAGTGCCTTCAAATATTAATCAAGATAATGGACAACTGACTTCTTAGAAGTCACCCTTATTTGCTAACAGCAAATTTCATTCCAGCAGGGAGGCTCGCAGAGTGGCAGAAAACCCAGCAGAACCTAAAGCAATCTTGCTCCCTCTTAAAGCTTGAAAAGCATCTGGCACATGCCCATGAGAACACCAATGCTCCCAACACTGCACACCCACTGCAGAGCTGTGGCCAGCTCAGTTTTCCATGCAACAGGAGCAACTGCAAAGTTGACTTCAAATGTTGTGGAGTGCAAAGGGGTTAGAGAACCTCTTACAGAAAAAAATAAGTGTGCACTTAGTGGGGCTTGGTGTACAGATATGTTCTCCTTGGTTGGAAGGAGGGCGCAGCAGAAACATCTGCCTGGTTACCTAGAATGACACAAAACTGTCAGAAGTCCTCAAATAAATACCAGACTCTTCATGTGTCCTCTGAGATAGACTTCTTAAGAGAGACAGGAGAGCTGCCTTTAAAATGGAGACACATGAACAACATACACATTTTACTGTTTTTCAAATAAGCATGTAAAAGCTGATACTGATGACCCCACGAGGAGAAAGCCATGATCCCTAGGTCCTCAAGAATGATAAATCCTGCTTAAAATTCATAAGCCACTCAGTTTTTGATGTATTCTTATATTTTCTGGTCATATTTCCAAGCTCCTCTCTACCTACTAGAGATGCAAAAAACTATTATTTTTATTTATATATACACAGATATGTGAAAAGAAACGTAAAATTCAGATGATTACAGGAGCTCAGGCCTTAAGACAGTCATCAACCACTAGAAGATTTGCAATAAATTTGCATATTATGCTTGTTTATTATATAACTACATCCAGTCATTATGAATACTGTGTCCAGTATTTGACAGTGTACAAACTTAAGGCAGAAACAAGTACAACATACTACAGAATCTGCACATATAACTTCACTGGACATAAATGAATTGCCCAAACTGGTATTTGATATGGGCATATTTTACATATATAACACGTTTACCCAAAGCTTAATGAGCAACAGATTTGTTGTCCCCTTAACCACACAGCACCCAAAAAGCATTGAGTCTGGTAGCCCACAGTCCCCATGCACTGTGGCACCACCTGCCACTGTCACCAAAAGTATCAATCCACACGCACATTTTTTCTCCTCCAACATTTGATTTTGCACTTAGCTCTCAGAGGACAGTGCCAGCATGAAATACCACTATTGCCATCTCCAGGCATCGTAAACTCCACTGACTCATACATAAACAATGCCTATGGTACCAGGCAGGGAATAGGTGGGGAATAAATGCGGAGGTTTCATTTTCCAACCAAAATGCTCAAGGTCAGTCCTGTTTCCTTGTGCACAAAGCACATAGTCCAAGCTGACAATGCTGCCAGTAAAAGTTACCAGAAAGGTACCTCCAGAAGCAAGATGGGATTTTTAGCAGCAGGTACAGTGCAGGTACAAAAAATCCATATTCAGTGGATTTTAAAGCTAATGAGCTACAAGGCAGCTCCTCAGTACACACAGTCATACCAGCTTTAAGAAATCACTCTGCTCAATGCTCTGTAAAACATAGTTCCCAGTGTTAAAAATTAAGTGTGCATATAAGCTTTTGCTCATCTGACCTGCCACTCCTACACCATTGAAATCAGCTGGAAATGCAACACTTCACTGCTTGAGAGCAAAACAGAAGCCCAAATGGCCAACAGCTTCACCAAGGGGTTGGTACATAGAAAGCGAGAAAATGACAGAGTAGTGAACTGCAGAGCCTCTCATTAGGATTCATTTGTAAGGTGCCATGTGGCATACCCATTATTTTGTCCCAAGCATTTTATAAATTCATAAGATTAATACTATGCAGCACGGAAACATGTTTTTATGCTTTTCAGCCTGTTTTCCCATCCAAGCTTGACTTCAAATCCTATATGACAGTTTAGGTTTTATAAAAGAAAAAAAAATCTTCTAGCCATTCTCATAACCATATCTCAAGTATTGACTGTATTAACATTGTGGCTACAACAGCTCCATGATCTACAACTCCAAGGAGTCCCACCTTCAGTTATCAAAGCACAACTTAACCTAAAGAAAACAGCTGGCTCGTTGCTCACGTGCTGCATCACAACAACTCCTTTCTAATCAGGAGACAAGCCAGGCTCCAGGTATGTGCTGTGTTGCATTGCATACCCAGTTGATACAGCACTTACCTATCTCTAATAAGGTATATTAGGAACAAAAGAAAAAAAATCTGCTTCCCAATATTATAAATGGAATTGATTTGTGCTAACTAAAATTGTAACTATATTAATTTTTAGAAAATTATTGTTTTAAAGTAATAAAGGGAATGTGTATTAGTAATTAGGGTTAAAAAGCAGATGGGCCTCTTTTGCAGATGTTACAGGATACAAGATGTAGATAAGCAGTGTCTCAAGATAGAAACAACCTTGGGATGGGTAAAGTTGGAATCACTCAGGATGAGCAGTGTCTCAAGATAGAAATGGCCTTGAGATAAACAAAATTTTGGGGTCCTTCCAAGCATGGAATTTAAGTTGTGGTACTATCTATGACATACAAAGATTACTTTTTTTTTTTAATAATGCTCAACACAAAGTTTAGTGCGCACACGCAACTAGTGAGGTTCTTCAAAGGACAAGAGAAGAAGAGAGCCTTCATCCTGAAGACCACCAAAAGAAGACAGAAGACTCCCTTAGCAACAAGGAGCACATGCGCCATACAACATAATGATGTTAATTTTAAGAATAGAAAGTAGGAGGAGATTTATGGGAAACATTAATGAGCAAATAATATAAATATCTGGTTTGAACTATTCTGGTTTGTATGTTTGGTAGGGTGAGATGCCCTCCCCATACCCTGATCGGATTTGTCATCCCGATCGATTTTGCTCATGTGTTATCTAAACCTTAATTATACTCAATTAATCACTGCCAAATTTTATATATATATATATATTATTTTATTAAATTGCTGCTAACATAATAGACCTAGTTGTCTGAATTTTTTTACTATACAGAACTTCATTTGTAAGACCAATAAGGTAAGCTTATTCAAGCATTCACTTGTGCTGTATATAAAGCCATCCCAAAAAAATGCAAATCACCAAAGTTGAAAGCATCAGGCTCCTTTTCACCACACATTACAACAGCAAAAAGCACAGTAAATACTCCATTTTGGGACAAATACCCCAACTTTCACACGGATCATAGTCTTCTTCTCAAAAGGGAGTAAGGATCTACAATTTTTGCAATGACAGCAACACACATGTCTACACTAATATGCTTCCAGAAGCAATTTTAAAGGAAGGAAGTTATTCTTTCTCCTATTACTGCACTGCAGCAAAGCAATATGGCAGCTGTTTAACAGCACTTAATAAAATTGCAAGACTGCTTACAAAAGGAAAAATAATCTTCAGGAAAGGGGGATTTCAGTAGTTAGAATACAATTACCTGAATTGAAATTTGGTGGTTAATGACCTCGTGCTCAAAAAAAATTGTTACAGAGTCCTTAACTATCAGAGCTTCCACTTAAAATCTCATTGACAGTACTTCCACAACAGCGATCAGGAAGCTCTAGCCTAGTAAAAAATTCCATAAGAAGATTAATAGGCATTTAATTAATGCCCCATCTTTTTGCTGAATCTTCATGAAAGGTCAGGTGTTGACCTATGACAGTGACTCATCCAACCCCTACTTAGCTTAAGCCCACTGGAGACCCAATAGCTTCATATAACAAGAATGAAAAGCAGGCAAGCATACCAATTCCTAGAAGACATGATTTGATTTTCATGGAAGTATCTCTTACGAAGGGTCTGATTCCCAGCCAGGCAGCTGCCACCAGGCCATGCAAATGTATCCTTTCTGTGGTGCAGTTAAAAAAAGTGTGATGCCAAGAGCATATGATTACCTGTAAAAAGCCTTCAGGGTGCAGAAACAACACTGCATTTGATAAACAAAGAGAATTATTTATTACATGAGCCTTTCAAAAAGAGGAGCCAAGGGGTTGAAAGGAAAACAGAGGAAGGGCTGACTCCTCACCTCTGTCTCCACTAGTCATGTAATCTCCCAACTTCACACAGCAGAGCTGAAACTTCAGGTTTGACATTACCCTTCCAAAAGGTTACCACCAGTTCCACTGTTGCCTTTCACCCCCTGGTGGCACCTGTAGCCATATGTAAGGTCATCAACAGGTGATTGAATGAGGCTTTTTCCTTCTTTGTCTAGTTTCTAATAAGTCCTTTTCTAAGTCAGAGAGCACATTTGTCTGCGGATTAGGACAAAAATAACACTTAAAAGCTAAAATAGCCCAATTTCTTGAATTCAGTTCCAACAACTTAAAGCAAACTCCTTGCAATATACCAAATTGGAGGTAGTACATGATGGTCACAGGTGGGGAGACAGAAATCATAACTCAAGTACTCTTGATACTAAGACACAGCCTGTTTTACTGTTCAGAATCTTCCTATATAGGGAATTCAAAACTCCCAGATCTAGACACTGATTGGTCTGAGTCTTAGCTCTGCCCAGCTCCTTGACCAGTGATATGTCTGCTCTCTGGACTGTCTATGATTGGCTGAGGTCTCTGCACAAGCGCTCTTATTTACCTAGGGACTTCCAGAACAAGCCAGGTCAGCCAAGCTGGACTTGACGTGACCAGATTTATTTTGTCTTAGCTAAAGACAAACTGTGACAAATCACCCTTTTCAGTTATAATTTTAAAAAAATGTAAAAGTGTTCTTTGTTATCCTTCTTGCAGGCGCCTTGCAGATAGGATGACAAAGACAATATGAATTTAATTTGAATGAGGCTTTTTCACTCAATTTGATAAACTTAGTTCCCCTAGCCAGCGATGTGTCTCATGTACCATTGGAGCTGCAGTGTTCATGTCTAGGAGCCGTAAGGCAAAATTCATTAATATCACAATCTTTCAGGCTAGCATGTCACAGGTTAATTGCTTAGAAGTTGTAAATTACAACTTAACTAGAAAACAGTAAACAATTCAACTTAAANAATAGAAAGTAGGAGGAGATTTATGGGAAACATTAATGAGCAAATAATATAAATATCTGGTTTGAACTATTCTGGTTTGTATGTTTGGTAGGGTGAGATGCCCTCCCCATACCCTGATCGGATTTGTCATCCCGATCGATTTTGCTCATGTGTTATCTAAACCTTAATTATACTCAATTAATCACTGCCAAATTTTATATATATATATATATTATTTTATTAAATTGCTGCTAACATAATAGACCTAGTTGTCTGAATTTTTTTACTATACAGAACTTCATTTGTAAGACCAATAAGGTAAGCTTATTCAAGCATTCACTTGTGCTGTATATAAAGCCATCCCAAAAAAATGCAAATCACCAAAGTTGAAAGCATCAGGCTCCTTTTCACCACACATTACAACAGCAAAAAGCACAGTAAATACTCCATTTTGGGACAAATACCCCAACTTTCACACGGATCATAGTCTTCTTCTCAAAAGGGAGTAAGGATCTACAATTTTTGCAATGACAGCAACACACATGTCTACACTAATATGCTTCCAGAAGCAATTTTAAAGGAAGGAAGTTATTCTTTCTCCTATTACTGCACTGCAGCAAAGCAATATGGCAGCTGTTTAACAGCACTTAATAAAATTGCAAGACTGCTTACAAAAGGAAAAATAATCTTCAGGAAAGGGGGATTTCAGTAGTTAGAATACAATTACCTGAATTGAAATTTGGTGGTTAATGACCTCGTGCTCAAAAAAAATTGTTACAGAGTCCTTAACTATCAGAGCTTCCACTTAAAATCTCATTGACAGTACTTCCACAACAGCGATCAGGAAGCTCTAGCCTAGTAAAAAATTCCATAAGAAGATTAATAGGCATTTAATTAATGCCCCATCTTTTTGCTGAATCTTCATGAAAGGTCAGGTGTTGACCTATGACAGTGACTCATCCAACCCCTACTTAGCTTAAGCCCACTGGAGACCCAATAGCTTCATATAACAAGAATGAAAAGCAGGCAAGCATACCAATTCCTAGAAGACATGATTTGATTTTCATGGAAGTATCTCTTACGAAGGGTCTGATTCCCAGCCAGGCAGCTGCCACCAGGCCATGCAAATGTATCCTTTCTGTGGTGCAGTTAAAAAAAGTGTGATGCCAAGAGCATATGATTACCTGTAAAAAGCCTTCAGGGTGCAGAAACAACACTGCATTTGATAAACAAAGAGAATTATTTATTACATGAGCCTTTCAAAAAGAGGAGCCAAGGGGTTGAAAGGAAAACAGAGGAAGGGCTGACTCCTCACCTCTGTCTCCACTAGTCATGTAATCTCCCAACTTCACACAGCAGAGCTGAAACTTCAGGTTTGACATTACCCTTCCAAAAGGTTACCACCAGTTCCACTGTTGCCTTTCACCCCCTGGTGGCACCTGTAGCCATATGTAAGGTCATCAACAGGTGATTGAATGAGGCTTTTTCCTTCTTTGTCTAGTTTCTAATAAGTCCTTTTCTAAGTCAGAGAGCACATTTGTCTGCGGATTAGGACAAAAATAACACTTAAAAGCTAAAATAGCCCAATTTCTTGAATTCAGTTCCAACAACTTAAAGCAAACTCCTTGCAATATACCAAATTGGAGGTAGTACATGATGGTCACAGGTGGGGAGACAGAAATCATAACTCAAGTACTCTTGATACTAAGACACAGCCTGTTTTACTGTTCAGAATCTTCCTATATAGGGAATTCAAAACTCCCAGATCTAGACACTGATTGGTCTGAGTCTTAGCTCTGCCCAGCTCCTTGACCAGTGATATGTCTGCTCTCTGGACTGTCTATGATTGGCTGAGGTCTCTGCACAAGCGCTCTTATTTACCTAGGGACTTCCAGAACAAGCCAGGTCAGCCAAGCTGGACTTGACGTGACCAGATTTATTTTGTCTTAGCTAAAGACAAACTGTGACAAATCACCCTTTTCAGTTATAATTTTAAAAAAATGTAAAAGTGTTCTTTGTTATCCTTCTTGCAGGCGCCTTGCAGATAGGATGACAAAGACAATATGAATTTAATTTGAATGAGGCTTTTTCACTCAATTTGATAAACTTAGTTCCCCTAGCCAGCGATGTGTCTCATGTACCATTGGAGCTGCAGTGTTCATGTCTAGGAGCCGTAAGGCAAAATTCATTAATATCACAATCTTTCAGGCTAGCATGTCACAGGTTAATTGCTTAGAAGTTGTAAATTACAACTTAACTAGAAAACAGTAAACAATTCAACTTAAAACCATTTCAATAAAACACGCATCTTTCTTCCTCCTACGTCTCCCAAATATTTGAGTCTTGGAGTTCAAGTAGGGTGGTGGGTAAATTTCTTACTATTGGCAATCTTCTGCTTCTGACAAGCTGTTGGCTTGCTAGGTTATGTTGTGAATCAATGTAAAAGCATGAGAAGAACATGAGAACATGAAAACACCAAAGACTTTTGAGGGGGGTGTACATCCATCCCTTTTCTCCCCTTTTCTTGCTTTAGCAATAGGAACAAAATATGTATTTTTGAATAAAATTAACGAGGCGAAACTTAACCTGCCTATATGCTTTACTATCACTCAAGGTCTGCTATTGCTGAAGGGCGTCCTTTTCACAATGAGGATTTGAAGATCCTCTTCCGGATGAGGTTTTTCATGTTTATCTCAGGGGGAAAAAGGTTCAACTTCTGTAAATCCAAATCCGTTAGTCAAAGTGACTTGCTTTCATTTTTAGCACAGAATCACCTGGGTTTGATTCTTTCCTGCCAGTCAAGACCATAGTTTGGCCAGAAGTAAGACCTAGACTAGGAGGGCTTGATGGCACACTACTCCCACCAGTCAAAGCCACAGCTTGGCCATAGCTGAAATTTAGACTGGGTGGGTTTCCCTATCATATCTTTAAAAGACATCTTTTAGCAATAACTCACTAAACAACTGATGATATTCTAAAGAACTTGCATAAACCATAACTATGTACATATATATACAACTCATTTGAAAGTACTATTAACTTTTTTTTTACGAACAAACTAATTTAAAACTATCAAAGGAAACATCTCTTTGTTTTCTGTATAAATCAAATTATACTTTAAAGAAATGAGCATTTTTAGGAGCTAAGTACAAAAGAAGCCAATAAGCATCATTGACATGAAATGCAAAATGTTACTGCTAATCTTGCTGTCTAAAATACCTTTGAAATTAAGTTAACAAGATGTCAAAGAAAACTTCACAAAGTAGTGAAAGGCATATGTGCTTTTGCTTTATAACCTTGGGATTTCACTTCTTAGAAGTTGCTAAATTCCCATACTGACAGGGTGGATTGAATTTATAATAAGGGGCAGTATCTCTCTAACACAGGATTTGTAGAAGATCTATAACTGTGAAATATTAGTAATATTGTTGGAATAGAGGTATTTCCTTTATTTCTTAGCAAGAAAATATCTTTTAACACTGTAAGATGAGGAAGTCTAGGTGAATATTACCACAAATATTGTATTAATATATTGCATGTATCAGTATGGAATTATCATGTGTATGTTTTCTTTAGGAGAGGTATAAAGATGTGGCCTCCAGGGTGCAAGGCAAACTATTTTTATTAATTAGCAGTTTTTGTTATTACCTTCTCATATATAATTTTTTAACCTTTCTGTAATCTCAGATTACTTTAGTTCTGTGATTAACATCTGCATATTTAACTGCAAAAAACTTAACATTAAAATTTATGGTTATATTTTGGTTTGAAAATATGAAAACGTCATTAGTATTTTAGAGATAGTAGTGACAGACCTGCTGTATTTAGAAATCTGCTATTGACTTTAACAGGAGTTGGCTGAGTGAAACATGAAAGGTGGTTGTTAGTAATTTTTAGCATGAAAATGCTTTGTTGAAATCCTATGACTGAAATTGTAGGATTTTTGGAAGAGGAAAATAAGTATCTTGGTGCTTCCTTTTTTCTTTGGAGGGTAACAGCAGTCTGTAAGTTATAATGAGTTTTATACAGAAGAAATTATCAAATTAAACCAAAATCCTAAAATATCAAACAGCACTGTATTTTAACTTCAATGTACAGAGGCTCTCTCTGGCTGCACAGAAGGGATCGATATTGTTACTGTTGTGGTTACCAGGCAACGCAGTTTGTCGGTGGTGGCGGGCAGCTCCACTCTGTTTTGCTGTCGTCTGGGGCCGCTCTCAGCTGGCATGATGTGATGTTCCGTGGTCTTGGGCGCCAGCCNTTATCCTTCTTGCAGGCGCCTTGCAGATAGGATGACAAAGACAATATGAATTTAATTTGAATGAGGCTTTTTCACTCAATTTGATAAACTTAGTTCCCCTAGCCAGCGATGTGTCTCATGTACCATTGGAGCTGCAGTGTTCATGTCTAGGAGCCGTAAGGCAAAATTCATTAATATCACAATCTTTCAGGCTAGCATGTCACAGGTTAATTGCTTAGAAGTTGTAAATTACAACTTAACTAGAAAACAGTAAACAATTCAACTTAAAACCATTTCAATAAAACACGCATCTTTCTTCCTCCTACGTCTCCCAAATATTTGAGTCTTGGAGTTCAAGTAGGGTGGTGGGTAAATTTCTTACTATTGGCAATCTTCTGCTTCTGACAAGCTGTTGGCTTGCTAGGTTATGTTGTGAATCAATGTAAAAGCATGAGAAGAACATGAGAACATGAAAACACCAAAGACTTTTGAGGGGGGTGTACATCCATCCCTTTTCTCCCCTTTTCTTGCTTTAGCAATAGGAACAAAATATGTATTTTTGAATAAAATTAACGAGGCGAAACTTAACCTGCCTATATGCTTTACTATCACTCAAGGTCTGCTATTGCTGAAGGGCGTCCTTTTCACAATGAGGATTTGAAGATCCTCTTCCGGATGAGGTTTTTCATGTTTATCTCAGGGGGAAAAAGGTTCAACTTCTGTAAATCCAAATCCGTTAGTCAAAGTGACTTGCTTTCATTTTTAGCACAGAATCACCTGGGTTTGATTCTTTCCTGCCAGTCAAGACCATAGTTTGGCCAGAAGTAAGACCTAGACTAGGAGGGCTTGATGGCACACTACTCCCACCAGTCAAAGCCACAGCTTGGCCATAGCTGAAATTTAGACTGGGTGGGTTTCCCTATCATATCTTTAAAAGACATCTTTTAGCAATAACTCACTAAACAACTGATGATATTCTAAAGAACTTGCATAAACCATAACTATGTACATATATATACAACTCATTTGAAAGTACTATTAACTTTTTTTTTACGAACAAACTAATTTAAAACTATCAAAGGAAACATCTCTTTGTTTTCTGTATAAATCAAATTATACTTTAAAGAAATGAGCATTTTTAGGAGCTAAGTACAAAAGAAGCCAATAAGCATCATTGACATGAAATGCAAAATGTTACTGCTAATCTTGCTGTCTAAAATACCTTTGAAATTAAGTTAACAAGATGTCAAAGAAAACTTCACAAAGTAGTGAAAGGCATATGTGCTTTTGCTTTATAACCTTGGGATTTCACTTCTTAGAAGTTGCTAAATTCCCATACTGACAGGGTGGATTGAATTTATAATAAGGGGCAGTATCTCTCTAACACAGGATTTGTAGAAGATCTATAACTGTGAAATATTAGTAATATTGTTGGAATAGAGGTATTTCCTTTATTTCTTAGCAAGAAAATATCTTTTAACACTGTAAGATGAGGAAGTCTAGGTGAATATTACCACAAATATTGTATTAATATATTGCATGTATCAGTATGGAATTATCATGTGTATGTTTTCTTTAGGAGAGGTATAAAGATGTGGCCTCCAGGGTGCAAGGCAAACTATTTTTATTAATTAGCAGTTTTTGTTATTACCTTCTCATATATAATTTTTTAACCTTTCTGTAATCTCAGATTACTTTAGTTCTGTGATTAACATCTGCATATTTAACTGCAAAAAACTTAACATTAAAATTTATGGTTATATTTTGGTTTGAAAATATGAAAACGTCATTAGTATTTTAGAGATAGTAGTGACAGACCTGCTGTATTTAGAAATCTGCTATTGACTTTAACAGGAGTTGGCTGAGTGAAACATGAAAGGTGGTTGTTAGTAATTTTTAGCATGAAAATGCTTTGTTGAAATCCTATGACTGAAATTGTAGGATTTTTGGAAGAGGAAAATAAGTATCTTGGTGCTTCCTTTTTTCTTTGGAGGGTAACAGCAGTCTGTAAGTTATAATGAGTTTTATACAGAAGAAATTATCAAATTAAACCAAAATCCTAAAATATCAAACAGCACTGTATTTTAACTTCAATGTACAGAGGCTCTCTCTGGCTGCACAGAAGGGATCGATATTGTTACTGTTGTGGTTACCAGGCAACGCAGTTTGTCGGTGGTGGCGGGCAGCTCCACTCTGTTTTGCTGTCGTCTGGGGCCGCTCTCAGCTGGCATGATGTGATGTTCCGTGGTCTTGGGCGCCAGCCACGCTGGCCGGGTCTCCCGGTCTCTCGGGTGCCGACCGCTGCGCTGGCTGCCTCGGTGTTTCTCACGTTTCTCGAGTCCTGACTGCGGATGCAGTATATGGCAGCGGTTCTGTACATTAGCTTGGGCGGCGCCCGGTCAGCTACGGTGGCGGGGCTGCCAGCTTCTCTTCCGGCCTCTGGCGCGCATGTTCTGCCATCTTGAGCAGGTACCTCCTGCGCCCTGTGGCGAGCGCCATCTTGGATAAATGACTCTTGGTCCATGTGCTCTCCACTATCTTGACGTTTTTCAGCAGGCTGTCTTCTCGGCCCATTACGGGGTGCAGAGCCCACAGCTGGTCTCTGCAGCTGGGGCACAGGCAGACCTGGGCATTCTGAGGAGGCACCCGGTGCGAGCAGCAGCGGGGGAATCCTGGCAATTAATGGCTGCTTTCTCCTCAGTTTTTCATCTGCTGGTCTGCCCCGCTCTGCTTCCTTGGCAGGCTTTTTGGCAGGAGATGTCCACAGCATCTTTACTGCCATCTCTGCATCCTGCTTGTCTTCCTAACACCCCAGCAAGTCTGAAACATTTTTCCAGGACTTTATAATGTTTAGTCCATAGTTCTCAAATCATACCAGCAGGGCCAGCAATGCCTGCTGTATATAGTTTACTCCCCATTTAGGTAAAAGGAGAATCAATACCTTGATGATGGGGTTTTCTTCTAGAGAAATCCATCTTGCCATGTTTCTGGCAGTGTTTTTTCCTATTTTTTCATCTTTTCGCTTTCGTTCTTCCAGCTCTAACACCAACTCAGTTTTTAGCTTTCAGCTTTTCCAGCTCTCACACCACATTGGTGACTCTCATCACCATATTGTTATATAGCCTGATGGGCTGTTCTGTCTCCCTCCACTCACTGGCAGGATGGCTGTCTGCCTCACATCGGGGGCACCATGTAGTACATGACAGTCATTGGTTCAATGACAGAAATCATGACTCAAGTACTCTTGATACTAAGACACAGCCTGTTTTATTGTTCAGAATCTTCCTATATAGGGAATTCAAAACTCCCAGATCTAGACACTGATTGGTCTGAGTCTTAGCTCTGCCCAGCTCCTTGACCAGTGATATGTCTGCTCTCTGGACTGTCTGTGATTGGCTGAGGTCTCTGCACAAGCGCTCTTATTCACCTAGGGACTTCCAGAACAAGCCAGGTCAGCCAAGCTGGACTTGACGTGACCAGATTTATTTTGTCGTAGCTAAAGACGAGCTGTGACTTGGAGGGATTATTTTGAGTGACTTTTTAGCCAGCAATAAGAACAGGCTCTTATATTCTTCCACCACAGCCTCCTTCTCTCATCCAAAAGCAAGCCTTCATCCCAAACCCACGCTGTTACTCTTCTTTCACTTCCCAAATCTAGCCTTTTATCATGACACAAATGTCTCGTACTTTACTCTGAGTCCTGTTCTGAGTTCTGCTCTACCACATGCTGGGACAAGATTCCCAGAACAAAATAACTAGCACAGGCACACAGTGATAGAAAAGCAATGAATAATTCAATGCAAAGTTTTAAAATTCTATAGAGCAGACAGTAGAAAGGAAAGCTGAATATCTAAATCTCCAATCTCAGCCATAACCTGTGTTTGAGATGGCAACATCTCTTCAGTGGCTTTTGAACTTTAAGACAAGAGCTCAGAGTTCAAACACAAACCTTTACCTACACTTGAAATTAAATCTCATCCATTTAAGGTCAGCTGTTACTGCTGACAGTACTTCAAGTCCTTACCCAGGGTTTGCCTCTTAAGCTGAAAATACTTTTGGAAATATTTTGCTAGTCTCCACTGTGTGTCCAGACATTCAGATTTAATATAGAAGCCTATAAATCAAAACCAGAACACACATCCTTATAGATAATGCCCACCTAACTTGGAACTAAGAAGCTCCCAGGTAGAAAGTGCTGCCACTTGAGATTTCCAGCTAGAAAAATGTTCACATAAAATCTCAGACCAACCTCTCTGATGACTCATCTTCTTCTCTATTTCCTCCACAGTTCAAGGAACACAAAGCTCTTCTTTACCTGTTTTTTTATACCACATCTGGCTCAGGAGACACAGAGCCCCGCTGGCAGGTTCCTGGTAAAGAGCTG
The DNA here is from genome assembly GCA_013398995.1 of Alaudala cheleensis. Classification (NCBI taxonomy): domain Eukaryota; kingdom Metazoa; phylum Chordata; class Aves; order Passeriformes; family Alaudidae; genus Alaudala; species Alaudala cheleensis. The sequence continues at coordinate 172,111 of VWYE01002503.1, forward strand.
TGTAGGTGGCCATGATTTGCACTGAGGGGCTACAGGGGCCCTCCCGCCATCAAGGCACTGAGTGTGAGTGATAACACATCTGGTGTAATTGCTGACCATGGAAAGGAGGACATGCCTGTGTCCCAGAGATCTTTCCCAGGGTGTGTAGAGCACACACTCTCCCATTCATTCCTGGCCAGACATGACAAGATACTGGCAGTACAGTGACATGTACTAAATGGGAAGACAAGGGGTCACCTAGGTTTCCCTGCAATCAGGGTGCAGAATGATTGATGTTTCTCTCACTAACGGCAAAGTGAGCTCTCAGTAAGGCCTATATTTTCAGACACCCCTACTGTTCATGGCAGTCTCAAAAAGCTCCTGGGCTAGCAAACCCTACTCTGGCCCAGGTGAAAAGGGAGCTGGGAATGGGTAGAACAGACCTTTCTAATGTACCCCTCCTCACACCTCCTCTCTCCCTGCACCCATTCCATAGCAATGGGGAACAAAGTCACATGGACCCCCTTATGCATCCAAAGGAGATACTTTATTGTAAAAATTGCACCCTTTTTATACCTTTAATCTCTACCTGACACAACTGAAACCAAACCAAGACTTGACAGAACTTAAGAGAAAGAAGGTACCCATTGGCTGTTCCAGCTGTGCCTTTCCCACAACTGTTCCCTTCTTGTGAGCATAAACCTTAAACATTTTAACAATCATAACCCCATATCCTATACCAGTCCCTGTGTCTGGAACTGTCAGCAGCTCTATCTGAAGACCCTTCTTTCATTATCAATTTCTTTTGATCACATACTAAAACAGCAAAAGTTCTTTGTAAGCACAAGCAATGACCAAAGAAGGTTGGTAAATATGTAATAAATTTTTTCCTTACCTGCAAGGCACCCCAGGAGGCAGAATGAGGGGAGGATGGGACAGGAGGGAGCCAGAGGCAGCGACAAAGAAGGGGCAGCTCGGAAAGGATATGGGTTGCACACCATTTTGATGCACCAGCTCCGTGGGCTGGTGGTCTGCTTCAAGCAGAAGAAGACAACTGGGGCCAAGTCTGGATAGAGGACATCAGGATCTGGAGGGGAAGTGACTTCTTCCTCCTCACCCAGCTCCAGGGAGGATGGTGGCTGCTCTGCTGGTGTTTGTTGTTCTAAGATCCCCAGATCCACAGGCTCCAGTGGGCAGATGGTAGAAGTGTGAGGGGCCTGTGGGCCTGCAGGCCAGGTGGAAGGAGGCTGGGGGATGTATTCTGCCATGCCAGCCACAAGCAAGAACCCCTGGAGAGGAAGTGAGAAAGAAAAATGAAATGCCACAAGGAATCAGCAGCAAAAGCACAGCACATCTGTGCTCTCCTAGCAAGTCCAGAGCAGGGGAGAGCTGTAGGACTGACAGCTCGGACAAATGATAAACCACTTGGTGATGAAGTGGTTTTAAGCTCTCTTCTGCCAGCCACTCTCTCCATCAAGACCCCTCTGGCTACTCCTTTCCATCACCATTTAAGCCATCCCTGTAGCACCTGAGACACCCTGTCAGAATGCTGCACCATCTCAAAGGATAGTGCCAGCTCTTTTGGAGGCAGCCTGAGCACCATAACAGAGCGCAATGTTTTGAACAGTATGTGCCCATCCTGACACAACAGAGCCAATCCTGCCCTTGCAGTCCTTAACAGAGTCCTGCCAAGTCCAGGTTCAGCTTTGCTGGCCCAGCTCTCCTATCCAGCACTCTGGGCTAGCCCTGTGTCACACCACTGCACAGGCTCCATCAGGCTGACACTGACAAATGCATGTCAAACCCATACACAACAGTCACTAATTCAAACAGCAAGCCAGAAGAAGGATTAAACATTAAGGACCTTTTACTCAAGCTTGTTGAGCTCTCCTATGCTGGAGCAGTGGAAACACCATGAACACAAGCTGCAAAAGTTACTTCACAAAACAGAGAGCATGGGTGGGCATTAGAAGAGCAGGTCTCAAGCTCACTGATAGCCTGTGCTGGTTTTGGCTGGGGAAGGGTTAATTTTCTTCACAGTAGCTGGAGTAGGGCTGTGTTTGGGATTTGTAGTGGAAATATTGTTGATAATACTGATGATTTTGTTTCTGCTGAGCAGGGATCACACAGCATCAAGGCATTTTCTGTTTCTCGCATCACCCCCCCAGTGAGTTGGCTGGGGATGCACAAGAAACAGGGAGGGTTTGCAGCCAGGACAGCTGACCCCAAGTAACCCAAGAGATATTCCATATCATATGACATCATTCTCAGCACATAAAGCTGGGGGAAGAAGGAAGAAAGGAAGATATTTGGAGTGATAGAGTTTGTATTCCCAAGTCAGTGTTATGTATGATGGAACCCAGCTTTCCTGGAGATGGCTGAACACCTGCCTGCCAGGTGAATAAATTCCCTTTTTTTGCTTTACTTGAGTGCACAATTTTTTTGATACCTATAAACTGCTTATCTCTCACTTTTCTGCCTTTTTCTCCCTTTTACTCTTTTGATTCTCCTCCCATTCCAGCTGGAGGGTAGTGAGCAAGTAGCTGTGTGTGGCTTAGCTGCTGGCCAGGGTTGAACCACAACACTTCTGTGCACTGCAGAGCACCAAACTTTTACTAAAAAACATTGCTTTGCTGCCTCGGTGCTGCCCATTCAACAACAGTGGAAGTGGTTTATCAAAGTGAGGGAAATTAAATAAACTTCAAGGCTTGGCTTTGGAGGAGTGTTACACAAGATACTCTTAGGAAAGAGAGCTTGGCCAATGTCTGCCCGTTTCCTTCCTTTCACCCTGTTGGTATATTCAACCATCTGGAGTGCCCACGCTGCTACTATGGATTTAAAAGCCACACAAGAGCCCTCAGACACACTGCAGTACAGAAAGCAATGATGAGCAGGAGAAAAGGATGTGTCTGTCCAGACCTCGTCTCCTCATATGCTGGCCATAGGTTATCCTCCCTAGCACTTTTCTCAGTTCACTTTAGGATCACAAAACCTGTGAGCAGCTCTGTTTACATGGCTCTCCGTTGGCAATGCACCCTTGACATTTCAGCCTGTGACCCTTTTGATGTTCACACTGCTGGATCCAATGCTCTCCACACCATTCATCTGTCAGGCATGCCATCCACTCCACCTTAGGTTGCAGTAACCCATCATTTCCAGATGAAACCCTGAAACCTCTGCTCACTGATACTGTTTTCTCAGCCTCCTGCTCCCAACACTTGGATCCAAAGCTTTGCTTGTTCTTTGAGGCTTGTTATTTGTCAAAATAAAGATCAGCAAATGCAGGGGATTATTATCCCCTTTGGGGATAATAGAGAGACTCTTCAAATTGATTATCCCAAAGGCCTGCAGCTATTGGAAAGAACAGAGACCATGTCTCCCGACTGGCTTTGGGATGCTGTTCATAATTTTTTAAGCTCCGTGAAAAAATTGCCAGTGCATCCTTCTCACCATCTATCACTGCTCTTTTCAGAAAAACTTTCAGCATATTTTTGACTCTGAGCTCCCATGCAACTACTTGTACCACCTTTTCCATTTCCTATTCCTACCCGCTCCCCATTGCCTGCTCTGAGCTGGCTCCCTTGCAGGCTATTAATATGCAGTGGCTGAGCCCAACTTTCCTTCCATTACAGCACAGAGGAGAAAGATTAGCAGAGACAGTCAGGAGGAACTACTTATTATGGTACTCAGAGTATGCACACTAATGAGAGCATGACAGTTCCAAACTGCAGCATACAAAGCTTCATAATTACCAGTACAACTGAGAAAAGGAATAGGAGAAACAAGCTCATCAGCATTTCCCTGCTTTCCCTTCAGCAAGCATCCAGGGCCTCTTCTCCATCTCACCACTGCTAGATGCTGCTGGGACTTAGGGATGCTGCTCTGCCCATGTGAAACACACATGCACAGACTGGGTAGTGTGTAAGTCACAGACAGTTCATCACTCTAATTTGTGCAGTTCAGATTGACTCATTAGTGCTCATATGGACACAGGGCCAGGTGAATCCCTTTGGAAGTCTTAAAGCTAAATACAGTCCTTGAATGACAGCTGCCCCACTGGAGATGTGAGCAATACCCATCACCTTCCTGAGATTAAATCCTGTTCTGCCTCCCAAGGCTATGATCACAATGTATTTCCTACATTAAGCAGAATTAATATTCTGTGTCAAAAGAGAGAGAGGGGAAAATTAAGCAGTGGGGCACTTCTGAGCTCTTCAGTCCTCCCATCTCAACTTCAAAGAAGAGTAGAGTGGTTTTTCTGTAAGAGATAGGTTCAGGGTTGTCTCTGCTACCATTTCAGATGTGGAACTTGGAATCAGCTATTTCCCCTATTTTGGTCAAGCTGCAACTCATGCAATACTGCTATTTACTCTGGGCTTGCAATCACTGGCCTCCCCTTGCTGTAGCATTGCTCTGTAACTTGGTTGGAGTCAGCCTGCTACAGAATTTCAACCCAGGGGAGCACTGTTTAAGTCTGTTGGGGGTTAGATTTGGGGGGGTTTTTTTTGTTTTGTTTTGTTTTGCCCTTGGAATTTTTTCCCTCGACACTGACGACTGGGTGATCAACCGGGTGATCGTCAGTACTTAACAAAGACAAAAGAAACCAGAGAAGGAAAGACCGAAGGGACGGGGAGCTGGGGGGTGGTGACTTTTTTTTCGCCTTGGCACTCGAGGAGAGAGGACGCCCAGGCTGTTCGCTTGTTTTGAGAGGAGTTTCACTGTCACCATCGTCTCCGCTCCTGGGAAGACCCACCGCCATCTGCTCGTGTGCCCCGGGATTTTCCTGAGCTCTCCTCCTGCCCGCTGGAGTGGGCCCGACCCTGTCTCGCCGTTTTTCTGAGGCTTTTGCCTACGCTGACCTCAGCCGGGATATCTCTGCTGCTCCAGCCACCACTGCAGACTGCTCACCTACATCACCAGCCCGGGACCTCCCATCGTTGGTGCCTTAGAGCCACTGGGATCAGACTGCCCTGGGATTTGTGGTCCCTCGAGGTTCTTGGTTCTGTATTATTATTAATCCTGTAGCTGTTGGTTTGTTTGTTTGCTTGTTTGGTTGGATATATATATATATCAGTAAAAAAAACCTTGTTATTCCCATTCCTCACATCTCCTTGCCTGAAAGCCCCTTAATTTAAAATTTACAATAATTGGAAGGGAGGGGGGTTTGCAGTCTCCATTGCAAGGGGAGAGCACTGGCTTTCCCTAGCAGATACCTGTCTTTTCAAACCAAGACAAAATCAAAATGAGGAATGAGTTTAGCAAATGCATTTATCTGAATACATAGAAAAATGTGCATCAATCGAGAGGGTTCCTACCCAGATAAAAGGCAGTTATAGTTAAGACTCAACAGAATTCTAAATCTCCATAATTTGTCTTTGGGTTGCCTCTAACCTCCCCTTTGTGCAAGGGCAGCCTACTATGAAAAGGGCAATAGGACAAGAATGCAAGATGACTCTTATGGGGTAGCCAGATGTATGTTCCTTTCTCTCAGCCTTTTGCCCAGACAAGCCTAACTCCAGCTGGTGCAACAGGCCAGACCCATCAGAAAGAATCAAATCCTCCCCACCCTGGACTTATCTGGCCAAATATCTCCCAAATACACAAAAACATTCCACTGCAAAAAGTTACATACCACTGGAGGAGTGATGCTACACTAGCTGCATGTCCCTCCCAGGGGAAGGGAAGTTATTTGTGGGCTGGCAGTTCCTCCTACTTCTCTCCCCACACAGCCTGTGCCAAACCCTTCTGTGACGCCAGGTCTTAAGTCTGCACTGTCCATGCCCAAGGACCATTTAAAACCACCATCATCCTGAGCTGAGCATCCACTGGTGCTGCATCCGACACACACACCTGTGCTGGACATGTGCGCTGGCAGGGAGCTCATTGCCTTGGCAAGCACAAGAGAAGCTGACAGCCTCTGGCTCAACCCTCCTCCAGAAGCACCTGGTCCTGCCAGACTACTGAGGAGGAAGGGAGAAGGATGCTATAAAACAGCAAGAGAAGTTGTGGATTTAATGAGAAGTGGAAATTGGTTAGGAATAAAAGGAGAAAATATCACAATGCAGGAGAAGTGGTACAAATTAGGGGTGTCTGACCAAAAAGGCCGATGTCACCTCCTGGCATGCACTGCAGAGGTATCTGCTCAGACACACTTCCCCTTTAGGGCTGCAGCCAGCATCTCAGGGCTGTCAGTGCCATGATCTGCCATGAGCGAGCCAGCCCAAGGTGTTATGCAGGCACCATGCTCCAGCCAAAGTAGCCTCCCAGCTCCTCACTGCCCCCTTGGCAGAGGGGCCAACAGCGGCCATGGGTGAGGGAGGGCTGGATAGGACCTTTACAAGGCTCATGCAGCTCTTTCTGGACTATTATAGCTTGGCAGTGAAAGGGCCTTTTGCAGTCAGCCAGGTGAGAGAAGTACCAGAGAGAGGTCCGCAGAGCACAATCCCAGTGCTGGAGGGAATTCATCCAGAGTCCAGTGGGATACAACTCCACTCTCATGTGGGACCATCCTCAGAGTTCACCTTCTCCACCATCATCCCTAATCCTGGATCCCTTGCCAGCCCACTCTGCCTCAGAGCTGTTCCTTCCTGCCTGCACACTGCTCACACAGACAACACTGGGGTCCACATCAAAAATGAAAGTGCAGAGTATATTTCCTTTAAGAGCAGGTCAATGTACACACAGCACCTCCCATTCTGAGGGTACACAAGTCCTTTCCAAACCATCCATCACCATCAGTCACCCATTACTCAGAAGTAGCAGGAAGCACAGCAGCCACTCTGTCCTGTTAACACCCTTGTAGGAGAGGGACAAAAATGACAACCTCCAGCTGGTGTTGCAGGGGAGAGCAAGATGGTCCCATCAGCTGGAGCAGCACCTGAGGCACACATACTTATTTACCATCTCCAAACACTCATCCGAAAGTTGACAAGCGTCTTGGGGCATGGCTTCTGCAGCCAGCTTCATACAGGCCCAGACTTATTTAAGGAGGTCTCTGTGTGGCATGTTTCTGAATGTGTGTGGGTGACTCCATTCGTCAGCTTCATGAGCCTCCCGGGATGCTGTGCTGAGCACAGTGGTGAGCCTGTGTTAGTTTGTTGCTATAACTGGCGTTACCTTTGATGCATGCCTCTGGCTGCAGGGATGTGCTAGTCATGCAGGTTTCACATTTGGAGCATTTGTCGTGGTACAATTAATTAGTAGTAGCCTGCTCCCTCTGTGTTTGTGCTCATCTGGCACTGGCATGTTTTTCTGCCTGCTTGTGTGAGACAGTGTCTCTTCTCGTCTGCTTGTATGTGCATGGGGCTGTATGAGTGCCAGTAAGGAACAGAGTCACTTTTCCTAGCACTTAATTTGAAATAGGAGCTTTTACATCTCCGTCATCTCAGCACCTCCAAATGCAATGGAATGCTGCAAAAACCCAGCAGGGAGTATTCCAAATGGTGCCCAAATCCATTGCTCACAGATGCTGGTGTTCCAACACACCCCTGAAGCACTACATCCATGGCCTGCACCAGAGCCAGGATCTCCCAGCTTCCCTGCCCTGGTCAAATGCCCATGACTTGTTGCCTTTCAGCTGCATGCTGACTGATTGCTGTGCTTTCTTTCCAAACACGCTGCTATCCTCTGCTATATTTGCTTGAGTGCTTGACAGCCGCACCCTTTTCACCCTGGTCATTTTGCACCCTTCCTTCTGTTCAGGACAGGGAGCAGAAGAAATTCCTGCATCCTACTGAGCAGGGGAAGGAGCAGTCTAGCCAGCACAGAACAAAATAAGCAAACTATCTGTCCTGAAGCCTCAGCAATACCCTGCCTTCAACCCGTACTGCAGGCAGCACTCTGCAGCTGTAGGAAGAGCAAGCCCTGATTTCCTGGACACTCACACCCCCATCATCACAGTTAATGTTCAACGTATCACTTTCCTGTTCTGTGGCTGGGATAGCCCCAACCTGTCCATACATCTGGTCCCTGCTCCTGGCATAGCAAAGCGAGGATCTGCTTACGTTGTTAAGAAGCCTTTGGCCAAGCCAAAGGAGATGTTATGGAGACCAGTAAAAATTTTGCTGGAGAGATGGAAAAAAAAAGTAAACAAGAAAAGAAAAGGCATAGGAGTAATATGGTCACTTTGGGCATAGGCAATACAGAGGAGAAAGAAGTTTCCCATTGGAAAATCATTACCTGACCCTAACTATGTGGAGTGTTTGAGACCCAGAGATGCATGCTGCTGAAGACCTTGACCTTTATCTCACTGCTTCCCAGAGAATATACATACTTGTTTTCAACAAAACATTTTCATTTTTGGTGTCTCAAATGAACAGGTTCTAAAATCTCCTTCTGGGGATGACTCCATATTGTAGCAGACCCATCTATATGGAGACTCTGTCCCAGAGTCAGTGTTTTCCCTTTCAAACCTGTTCCACTTTCCTCCTGCGCTGCTTTGGTCGGCACAGCTCCCAGTGATTCCTCCTTCTCGTGCACACAGACACCTTTCACATGAGAGGACTCCTGTCATGTCTGCTCACTTAAAACCACCTCTTAGGCAAGCCACACATCTTGAGCACTTAATCCTTGCTCTTAAATTAATCTCCTTAGCCCTGTGGTTGTTCCATCTGGATCTTGCTGAAAGCTGCCTCTCACCTAGCAGTGCTGTGCTGGTACCGATGCACCAATTGCTGCCTTTCCTACAATGCTGGTACCCAGGCCAGCCACAGGGCCAGGCTGCCAGCCTCATGTCGCTTGCTGGCCCTGTTACTCTGCGAGTCCCCATCTGATGTGCCATCTATTGTCATATCTCAGTCTTGTGACCTGGGCTTTTCCTTCCTTCCTTCTCACCAGGTCCTCAGACCCCATGTTTCAGATTTTTTTATTGCCCCCAGGTGCATTAGCTTGCATTTTTCCTAAGATTAATCTCATTTAATTATTTTCTGCCCATCTTTCTGACCTCACTAGTTCCCTTTGTGTTATTTTTCTGCATCTCCACTGCAGGCAAAAGCATCATTTCTCATCAACCAGGGAAGTCAGTAATGTGCTGTTTACTCCCTCCTTCAGGTCAGCAATGAACATGGCAATTAAGATGGTCAGATAAGGCTGATGAAGAGGAAGATAGTGGTGTCATAGGCTAGCAGCAATGATGGCTTTGAGGTCATCCTTACACTCTTAGCCCTTGATCCAGATCCTGAAGTGCTATCAGGAAAGACAAAATGTGCAAATATCTCAACTGTGCCTCCAAGAGAAGCCTACACTGGGAGAACAGAGCTGCAGCTCCTGCCCAGCACAAGGACAGGTGCCCAGAGCTGCAGCTGCCAGCATTGCCCCTGTACAAGTGAATGGAAAAAGGCAACCTGGGGCTGCTCCCACACAGGCTAAGCCAACAGTGAGAAGCTCTGCTGTTTCATACCATCCTTCCTGGATCAACCGCTCTGCCCTTTTTGTCTTGATCCCGGTGCCCAGCCCCAACCCAGTGTCCCCTCAGGACCTGTTGGAGTGAATGGGAGCAGGAAAACAGCAGCATACAAGGAGTGGGGAAACCCCAGGAGAACCCCTGGTCCCTGTCACAGCACAGCACTGAATGCAACTTCCCACTTCTGCACAAGCAACCTCATCCCACCTCCAAACTTTTTCCCAACTCACTGTCACCACTCACATCTGGAGACGAGATTCCCTGCAGTGAAAATGGAAATGGGGAGGTGGAGACATAAGCAGCACATCTAAAGGGAACACAATATGAACAGCTTTGGGGAGCATCAAGAGTTACATTTACAACCTCTCTCCCCCCTAAAAATTACTGCTCCCCCTCAATTCCTCCAAAGGGGATAATCTGCATAAACACAGCTAAGCATTTGGAGCAAACTAACTCTTGGCAAAAGCAAAAACAGGAAGGGAGCAGAAACTATGTGGAGTGTGATGATGCCCCAGGCTCTGCCTCCAGAAAGTAGAGATAATATGGGAAAGAAATGTAGCTATGAAGATGGGAATCTTCTAGAAGCAGAGAAGAGACAATGCTGTCTCTTCTGAAAGGCCTACAGGCTGTTCAATCTTAGGTCAATAGATGGACCAGGACCTTGTGATGGTTCCCCAGCATCCCACATCATTACTGACACTGCTAACTCATTTACATAAGCTTTAAAGTCCTCTTTTTTCCCCTGCTGTCACCAGGAAAAAAAAAAAAGCAAAGCTGAGACAGTTGCTTGAATAGCAATCACTGAAAAGCAGCAAAGACACCAATGCAAGCATATCTGACCACAGACCTGAAATTGACCCCTGAAGTCCAAGCCAAATCCTTGCAGCCTCGCTAGAAAATCCAGTCTGAAAGAGTCCATAATGAGTTCCTCTGCCCCCTACTTCTGCCCACCCCCACTGCCAAACTCAGAGTGGGTTTAAAGGGTAAAATAAGGGGCAAAAAAAATGCCCAAGTAAGACAAGCAATTGAAGGCATCAACACTGCCAAAAGTCCCCATTCAGAGAGGAGATGCAAGATAGTGCTGGGCACACTGTACACTTGTATGCACACGCACACATTTGCAAACACACACATGCAGCTGTAGAAACAGGATCCTGTCCACCCCTGACAGTCTGACTTGCAGGAAAATCCATTCCTAATCTCTGTCCTGGAAAGCAACTTAATTGAACCTGCCAGACAGATGCACGAAGCCAACACTTGAGAAATGTCTAACACCACTAACCCGACCTCTATTCTCTATACAGCATGTTTTTGTCACCATGGCCAAACTCTGACACTTCCGAGAAAGGAAATATAAACTTTCCCTACCCTCTGCCCCTCCATCCCAATGATCATACCAGACAAGCACTTTCAGCAGTCATATCACAGCACCAAAATCCCTAGCACTTGTCACTTCACCAGCTACCAATAGCACACATCCACAGCTCCTTTCCATCCTATTCAACCCCACACCCATAGCCCCAAATCCAGTCATTTCACAAGGATATGCCTTTTGCTTGCTCTCCAGGGATGCCCCCATGGAGCTTTACATCAAGGCACAATGGAGCAGGATGTGGTGCCCATGCTGCAGATGATGGTTATGTCAGAAGCAGAGACCAACAGTACTCTTGGTACTGTTTTGTTGGGGTTTTTTTTAATACACACGTGCATTTGATAAGAGGGTAATAACCTTTGCTTTCAAAGGCACCCTTCAAATCCTGCCTTGATCACACAGAGATACGGCTTCTGCACTTCATTCTGCAGGTGCTGGGAAGCACAAGCTACTGCAGGAAATACCAACAAGCAGGATTCCACACCATGTCCACTCACCCTCAGGCTGCAAGGACTGATAAGAATTTGCAAAGCCTCTGGTGACTGAGCCTGGCTTGGCCCAGAGACCACCTCCCTCCTGTGCCATCACAGCAGCACACACATCTCCAGTTCAAGGCAAGAGAGAAGGCATTTTCTGACATCTTCTCATTGCAATTAGTCCCTGATACACTGGGCTAATTGCTCTTCAGGACACACTGTGGTGCTTCAAACACCAGGGCCTGACAAGTACCAGGAGAGCAAGTTTATTACAAAGTTACTGGGTTGATTTATGCAATTTGAGTTATGATTAGAGGGCTTAAATAAATTTTGTATCAGTATAAGACATTTTTGAAACCACTGTGTGATTTCTAAGACACAGCTTCAGACACAGATGAATAAACTAAGTAAGCTGACTATATTAGGTCATTATAAACAATGATGCATTTCTGCATAACTGACAAGAAATTTCTACTTTCCAAGAGCAGTTTGGGGCTTTACAGATCTTGAACACCCTTCAAATCAGCCCTACATTATTGCATATAATAAATTTTTTAAAATACAACTAAGAAATGGAACTACATAATCTTGAAGATCCACCTGTACCACTTGATTTCTGAAGTCATCCATGGACTCGGGTTCTAGCAAGGCTCTGGGCAACTACAGAAATTCAACTACTTGCTTGAATGTGCAGGATTGGGACTTTAATTTAATAAAAGATTAAATTTATTTTAACTCAGTGTCCCACTCTTTTAAAGATTCCAAACACTTTGCATGCTTTTCATGAGTTTCCAGCTGTAGACTTACTCTCTTTGAGAAAAATTAATAAAAATTAGATTCCACTTTTTTTTTTTCACCAGAAAAAATGCTGACCAAGCATGTGGCTTCTTTGCAGCAGTCTGGAATTGCAGACTTTTCCCAAAATCAGACACACCTGATAAGCATAAGCCACCCTGGCATGGGGCATCCTCTTGGAGTGCCCTGCTGTCAATGGGACAGGACAGGGCTCTAACATTAAAGAGGGCTGTAGGCTGGCACCATGTCACACTGGGCACAAACGCATGGGTTCTCCGAAACTGGATCACGCAGCAGAGATACAGCCAGGTAGGAAGTGGATTGATGGAAGGAAGCAAGCAAGCAAGCCCAGGACTAGGAGAGATGCCATAACTGCAGCCTGGGGCATAGGTGCCTTATTGGCACTCTGAGGATGCTCAGGACTGGACCAGCAAGGAAGGTGCTGCTCTTGGTGGAGGCAAAGTGAGGATACAGGAAAGCTCACCCAGCATTGTAGGTACACTGTAATAGAGCCCAGGAAGCGCAGCTGGTCTCCTCATTCCCCAGCCAAGGCCACTGTGCCTACCCAGAAACATCCACAGGCAAGCACTGAGCTTTTTGTGAGACAGCATCCCCCTCACATAATGCTTCCCCTCCCTCCCTTGATGACTGTGGATGTCCTGGCCCTGCATCAGCCAGATCCACAGCCTGAAAACACTACCAAGGCAGCAACAAGGGGAGATTTTAAAAGATAAAACATGAGACAGGTTGACATAACCTGCTTTATAATAGGCACTGTCAGACTGATCCAGGCTTCACAAGGCAAACCCCTTAGATGTGGCAGATCAAAGCTTCCTCTTTGTCCCCCTGACTCTCCTCTGAAATATTCACTACCAGATCTCCTGGCAAGGCACACGGGCATCTTCTGATGCATCAAGGTGGCGAGTGTTTAGACACAGCTTTCCAGTGAGATCTGCAGGAAAGCTGCTTTTCCCCACCTTCCTGCTGCAATCAGGGCCAAGGCTTTCCCAAACACCCTGCCAGCCTGGTGCAAGGATCCTGGCAGTGGACAGACAATCCAGTGTGATGCCTAGATTCCATCCCTGTCTGCCTCCCAGCTCACCTGGGAGAGGATCATGGCACTAGACCTTCACTGACACGCATGCGCTGCTGCCCTTCAGAGGAAACTCACGTCCAATGTCCATGCTATGAAACTATTACGTTATTTAATGGAGAGAGGAATAAATGCTCTCAGTCCCTTGCGGAGAGTGGACAGCTGCCTCCTGCCTCAGTCTGTGTGCCTGCCCAGAACTCAGGGATGGGGCAGTGCTGGCTGGGGGAGAGATGCTCATGTGTCCTTAAAATATAAAGGGGAAGGGGGGCAGAAATGGGGCTCTTGGATTGCCTTCACATTGCTCTGAATTAAAAGTTTCTTTGCAGATAGGGTATTGAGAAGAGAATGTGCTTGAGAATTTCTTTCCACTGATAGAGAAGCATACATGTCAGAGTTAAAACACTGAGGGGTAAGCAAGATGGATGGTCAGCAGACCCCTTCCTTCTTTGAGATAATAAATCCTCAGTCACCAGCCCAAACTGAAAACCAGGAGCTCTGCAATAGCGCACAGACACTACTGACAATTTACATAGCAGTCTTCTAAGCAACAGACCTCCAGATCAATGAAAAAAATACTTTGTATTAGCAGAGAGAAAATGCACAAGTTCTTCTTTAGATGTTTACCATTTTTCTCTGCAATAATTTGCAGGGAAATTATACATATTTGGGGTTTTTTTTTCTTTCTGGCTTTTTATTTTTTAAAGCCACTGGTACTTTTCACACAGTTGCTGTTACCAAAAAGCAAAGGGTAACCATCAAGAGAGTTACGAAAACCAATACTGGCAGAAAATATGCCTGATAATTGCCAGTCAACAATGTCTAAAATTATTTCTGTTTCTCTTCCTTTTTAATTCTTCTATTTCTACCCCCCCTCCAGCCCCTGACTCCAGCCAACAGCTTCCAGTGATATACAGAAGATGATGCATTTGCTATATTAAAGTACATCTTATTTCAAGTCCCTTTTCAGGATGTTGCACATGCAATTGAAATGCGATAACAACCATAAACAAAACAAGAAAAGACAATTTATGAAACCTGAATCCAAGACTGAACTCTTGCTTTGAAAAAAAATACCCCAAAACCAAGAAGATCCTAAACAGTGAGAAGGTTTTAGGAAAAGTTATATATTTACAAGTCTCAGGCAGTTACCTCTCCAGGGAGGAGATTTTGTAACCCTCCCTCTTTTCCACCATCCTTCCCCATCATAACAGAACAAACTAACCAGGGCTAATTTTGAAATTCCTGGAATTATCCACACTACTTGCATCATTTATAGTCATGTATAAAGAGCTGCTGATTATCTGTGAGATACACAATCCGTGCTTCAATTGCTCATGGACATGAACTACTAGACACTCAGTTGTTCCCTTTCCACCACCACCACTGCCCAAAACACACACCAAAATCAATTATTGCTCCTTTTTGGGTAAACAGAGACAGTCTCACATACACTGGCTCACATACTGCACTCAGACATACACATACCACTGGACATGCACATAAAAACAATTATCCTCTGCGGAAAGACAATTATTCACATTACAGACATGTCTACCCTCAGCTTTTATTTCTGCCAGAGAGGAAACAGGTATGAAACAGAATGGGAATGATGCAGGTACATGGGTGGGTGCAAGTTTTCTATTGAAAGGACAGGAAAACCAAGCAAAATGAGACAGACAGAAGGTTAGCCAGGTGTGCATGCATCTCACCTACCTTTGCATGGAAAAGAAATCTCCAAGGGAGAAGTCACCAAGTCAGAGAAGCAAAATAAAATAATAATGAAGATGCTTTGAAAAAATTACCCCACCAAGAAAAATAAAAAGGCTCCCCCACCTCCCCCACTTGCACAAAGGCACACTTACACACAGACACACATATCTCGGTGTCTGGGGTGGGGAGAATAGGAGGAAAAAAAAGGTCAGGATCAGCTGAGCGATGGGGAGCAAAGAACCTGCCAGCGAGAAGCGGGGAGTTGTGTTAGATCGGTGCCTGCAAGGACTGAGCGTGTGCAGGAAGAATATGGTTTAAAAGGAGAATACATGGTAAGAAATTGTGGCTGCTCAGGCTGGAGTCTGAAGCTCTGGAGTCAGAGCAAACGAAAAGATATTTAAAAAAAGACCTCTTTCTTCACAAGAGGTTTGGCGGGGTTTTGCCACTGGGTGTTTTTCCAGGCAGGTGATGTTAAGAAGTGACAGAAGCTTCCTTCCAAAAAGACCAGAGAGAGGGTCAAAATAATTGCAGGACACTGAGAGGTGATGGATGTGTGGGTGGGGGCAAGGTTAGCTATTCCATGGTGGGAAAGTGAGGAGGAAGGGCTGGTGTGTGGTTTCTGTCTGTCTCATTCTCTCTCTGTCTCATGGTATGTTCACAACGGCTTATGGAGTGAACTGCACAGACAGAGAGAGGGGCGGGGGNCTGTACAGGCAGAGAGGGAGAGTGAAACGCCATTCTTATAGTGACACCAAATGTCTTTAGGGGAACCTACAATTAGAGGCACAGAATGCAGGAATTCTTACAACACAGGAGGAAAGGAAGAAATCTCTTTGCACACCATCACACACCTGCATCCACAGTGGAGTCTCAGAACAGCTGGTTTGCCCCTGCCTTCAGCCCAGCTTTTCTGGTGGACACTGGCTTCAGCATGCTTGCCTTTCCTTGAACTTTTAAGCATGTGTCCCTCCGCAGGTCACAGATCAAGCAGCTTAGAGAATTATCATTTAGGAAGACTTAAAAAACCAAACTAACAACCCTCCCCCAAAAATCTTTCCCTCAAAAGCAATCCCTCCTCTCTGCCCCATCTTACTCCCAGATCTGTTACTAGAACTCAGGGGGTGGGAACAACTCTCTGCAAATTAGTTTCCCATGGCATTATTTGAAGCCGGGGGAAATGAAAGGGATTGATAACGTGCAGGAATCTACTTTGCAATAGCTAGAACAGAATATGGCCTCCCCAAGCCATCTGCCTCCTCTGTGGCTGAGCAGCCTTACCCAACATCAGCACAGGCCACTCATTCTTGAAGCATCAACCTTCTGTTTTTCTACTGGGGATCCTGAGTCAGCTCTGGGAAAGAGACACTACAGGAAGCCATCACAGTCCTCAAGGCTTTTCATGGGTTTTTCCTGTTCAGACCAATAAAATTCCACGTGTTATGAGACATGGAGACATTCTTGCTTCTACCATGGGCAGATATTGTAAATAAGAATCCATAAAAATGCCCAGTTGCCAGCTAGGGTATGATACAACATACACTGCAGCCCAGAAGCTCCTCTGTTTCCTTTCAGGATTCCACAAAGCCTCTCCAAACCTTCCTCACCAAGACAATGTCCACTCCAGCTGTCACAGACTTTGCAGTGTGCAGCTAGAATAGCTGGGTCAAGGTAAATAACACATCTAAACTAAAAATGGCTAGGAAACCAAGCAATTTCATCCCACTGAGAAACAGGCCCTTGGATGTTAACTCTCCACAGTAAGTCAATAGAGCAAGCCCACCTTCTGGTAAAGTCAGGACCACTCTGGTTCTACCTCAAGGTAGCTCACATGTGTTCACCACCTAGGGTGAAAAACATCCTGTAAATATCCTCTCCTCTGCAATTCATCTCCATGTGGCTAGGCTTTGCTGTGTCAGGACTTGAGGCAGAAGTCAAGGAGCCTCTAGCCACTTAAATCACATAAGCCAGACTCCTTGGAGCTTGAGCAACGTGGTTGGCACCATCACTGTGTCTCACCAGGCCCTTAAAAACCTTTTGAACAAAGACAATGGCTGCTATTCACTTCTAACACAAAACCTTTGTGTTTTTTAAAGTGTCTAATCTTGATACCTCTCCTGAAAGGTAAACTTATCCCTTAGAGGATCCTCAGGCTGCTCCAGAAGTGCTGGAAAAGAAAAGAGAGCAGTGTTATAAACAACAAGAATGTTGTGAGCATCAAAAGTTACCTGATTAACAGCTTCCATGAAAAGCAGCTCTTCCTCAGACAAGGCCAGCCTGTCTTTTTTTATATAGCTTCTGATCAGGGCTGCAGTTCCATGGTGTACCCCTGCATCTTCCACAAGCTGGAGATTTTATTCCAGGGTAATAATTTTCTGTGGTTGTCAGACTTCTCCCTGCCCAGGGTCAGAGCCTGTTTGTATGGGAGCTGTGCAAGACTATCTCTGGTTGCCTTCAGCCCCAAAGATGTTTGTGGTTACCCTGAGTTCATTGTCCTGCATGAACTGGAAGGTTCCCATCAGGAGCAGGGAGTCCATCCATAATAGGAAGCCCTTGAAAGTGAAGGATTTTGTGACATACCAACCTCAGCTTCTCAGTGTGATGGGGATGTGGTGCTGGGCACAACCACAGACCCACAGTAGAGTTTGGGGCGATACCAGAAGTGTGTAAGTGTCCCAAAAGTTTGCTGAGGCAGATGCCCAGAAAGACCTCTAGTCAATCTCTCGAACTACTCAGGTGTCTGGCTACTCTTTCCTCAGCCAGTTCTGGAAAGCCCCGTAAGAGATTTACTCCTCCCTAAGGGCCCCACTAGCACCACAGGGCAAACATCCAGCAATCATAGGCACTCAGATTCCACATACACACACCTACCTCCACGTGACTTCCCCATTTCTGTAAACAGAGGAGGGGCTGGCTGACCTTTTGGTCCCCCCTGCTAGCATGTCTATCCTGTGCTGCCAAAGTTAATCTCCTTGGCTTCTTCCTCACCAGCCACAAGACACTCAGCACTCCCTCTCCTCATAAAAATCATCTATTATTCCTTCCTGAGAAACAGAAGGTCTTCAATTCTGTCCCTGAAATGATTAATCTGAGCATTATATGATTTCAGATGCCTGTAATTCACCAACAAGCCCCTTCAGGGGGAACAGGGAAAAATGCAATTGAATTTATTCTACATTATTATCAAATGAGAAAAAGAGGCTGAGGAGGAGGAAAGCAGGAGAGAGGGGGAGAGGGTGAGACGGTGGAGAAACAGGGCAGTAAGGAGCGGTGAAAGAAACAAAATTGTAAAGGGAGGTAAAGAGTACATGCAGAGGGACACAGGAGGACAGAGACACATAAACACAAGCTCAGGGCAATCTGTGGTTCATCTCTCATGTCTTCATCCCAGGATCATGTCTGTTTCCCTTCCAACACATCCACAGCATGGGGATAAAGAGACATTTGAACTCTCACTCAGACAAACCCTCCAAATCGATAAAAGCATGCAAGAAGTCTGGGAGGAAGGGAGAGGGAAAAGGGCTGAGTGGGGAAATGGAATCATGCCATTCAACATATCACAAATTTGGAGCTGGTGAAAAGAGCAAGCCCAGGGCAGCTCATGCTCCAGAGCAGAGCCCACTCATCCCCACACCCCCTCCTCATCCATACATCCTGGGTAGGATTTCCATGGGCTTGCTGGTGCATACACCAGAAGCATCCCTCCAGACAGGCAATTCCAAGCCTTGGTCTGGGAGGCTGTTGCCCTCCCTGAACAAGGCCCTCTTCTCCACCATCCACAGGGGAAGGGACTGAAGCTGATCTTGTCCTGCAGCTCACAGTAGTCACAGGGCTCCATCTTCCACCCCCAGTGCACTTTCAGAGAGTTTTGTAATCTGCCCTGAGTGATACAGGTGGGCTCACTTGGAAGTGACCATGGGGTAGATCACACCAGACTTGAGCACAGCACAAGCTGTGTCCTACCGTTGCATCCAGAGCATTTCCAAGAGTCCTTCTCTGTCCTCTCTGTGATTTTTGAGAGGAACAGGAAAGTCCACCTTGTTCCTGTCACTACCTGAGCCAACAGCACTGGGCTGGTGAATTAGTAAGGAAAGTATGTGATTCACTGCAACTCTTTAAGAAGGTGAACCAGGGGAGAGGGGAAAAGCAGGAAAGGGGGAGCCAGATCAAAGGAGAGACTGCAGAGACAGCTCAGTGAGATGCAGCTCTCCCCTCTGCAGGTTTGCAGGTGGCTGCAGACTGAACCCACCAAGCAGCAACCTACACTGGATTTAAAGGCATCTTCTAGCCAAGTCTCACAGGTATCATCTTGCTTCCTGCCAGGCTGACCCAGCCCCAGCCCTTCTTTAACAGCCCTGACCACAGATCCTGCTCCCCTGCATGGCACATGGGAGCTAAACATAGAGAATCCTGTTGCTGTGGCCAATGGAATGGCTGTGCAGCCCATTCCATCCTCCAGCTCATCTGCACAGTGCACAAAACCCGTTTGAGCTGGGTCCACTCAGCCCAGATTAGCCATGACTGCATGCTGTCTAAGCTCATCCCCAGGCATGCAGCAAGGGAGAGGAGCAGTCAGACAGAACGCAGTATTTGTCACAGTGCTCCCAGGTAGGTCATCAGGTCCTGCATCTGTTGATGTTGTGGGTTTATGTTTGCTGCTTCCAGGAGATAAGTGCCCAGCTTTTCCCACAGCCTTCAAAATAGGAAGAGAAAAATAAAGGAGAGAGAGTGTAAGCTCTGACGTAAACCTAACTTTAGATCCAAGGGCTGATGACTCACTCCACTGGGGGAGAAGTGGCTGAGCTGGCTGTAAGTTTCTGTTTATATAGCTCACTGAGCTAACTATACAGACTGAGAAGTTCTTCTGTTCTGGCACAACAACTTCAATTTGCCTTTTATCCATGTAAATCTTAACATTTCGTTCCCTACTAAATCTTTCTCTCTTTTCCCCCAGTATTGCCTTCTTAATCCCCTTTATGCTCGCTTTGTTGTAAGAAACTGAAGAAACACGTCCCCACCTTCCACTCTGGTGTTTGTGATTGACAAGGGATTTCTGAGAAATGATTCAGTGTTGTGGCTCTTAAGCACAGCTACTCACACAGATCTGTCGCACTGATAGCAAAA
>VWYE01002506.1:0-60410 GCA_013398995.1 Alaudala cheleensis
CCCAAACCTCATCAGCTTCTCTGAGGGTCTTATGGGAGACAGTGTTGAAAGCTTGACCAAAGTCAAGGTAGACAATATTGACTGCTGTCTCCTCATCTAGCAAGCCAATCATCTCATTGTAGAAGTATCAGGTTGTTCTGCACACCAAAGTGACTGAAATGAGAATTTATAAACAGTGAGGGAGAAAAGGTACATAATGCAAAGTACAATGTTATTACAAGAAGTACATTTAAACTAGACATTGGAAGAAGTTTTGTATTAACAGAAACTCCACTGTAACTCCATTACATATATAGGAAAAATAATATTTTCTACTTTCTACTTCTGTGTTTTCCCTTTTTTTTTTTAATAACATAACTTGAAACTGTAATTGCGATCAGGGAGTAGAATTCCTGGCTCTATGTCAAAAAATAGTCAGGTACTGTATTGCCATGTTTATAATCTGTAGATTAAATTTTGTTAGGCTTAAAAACATGACTAGAGCTCATAGTGATTGGTGCCAACCTGAATAGTCAGTTAGAGTANTTTTAATAACATAACTTGAAACTGTAATTGCGATCAGGGAGTAGAATTCCTGGCTCTATGTCAAAAAATAGTCAGGTACTGTATTGCCATGTTTATAATCTGCAGATTAAATTTTGTTAGGCTTAAAAACATGACTAGAGCTCATAGTGATTGGTGCCAACCTGAATAGTCAGTTAGAGTAATGGAAAACATGCAGCTTCCTCCACACTCCTTGCTGTTACCTCACTGTCCTTTATCCCCTGCAACCTTCTGTTCCTTCTATTTCAATAGCTCCTCTCACTATAATTCTGCTTCCACTTCTTATTTGGGTTATCTCTGGCTTTATTTTTAAATAAAAATCCAGCATAAGGAGTAAAGGTGCAGTGAAGCATTAATCTATTGCAGAACACATGACTCAAGGCCATTGAAAGATGCAACATTTTTAATTAATTTCACTTTTTCTCTCCTCTTTCAATGTGTTGTGGTTTATCTGAGGACTATAAGCTTACAAATAAAACAGTTAAATGGTATTTTTTGTTTTATACATAATTATTAAAAATTATTTTAGAAAATAGTTCTTCCCTTACTGTAGTGTGCCATTTATTGAATTGTAATCTAATAAAAATACCTTCTTCCGTTTATAAGAATGCAAATTGGTACAGAGGGTAGAAAAATACATCTTGGTTCTGCTTTTTTAAGTTATTAAGCAACGAAGTTTTTTTAATGCTAGCCCAGAACTGTCTACATAGGTCTTTACTTCTGTGTTGAAAAGCTGAGAGTAATAGCAAAATCTTCATGTTAGTGAACAGAATGCTGATTTCACAAATAAAATTAATCATAAATTATATGTGTTCAGCATAGGAATTTAAAGAGAGATATATATAAAAAAAATACAGTAGAGGAAAACAATTTTACATTGCCAGTGGAGAATCATGAGGGTCAAGTAATCTGGCACTGCCTGCCTCTGCCTCCATGTGGTTGTACACCAGCGTTTACAAAATGGTGTGAAATTAACTTTGAGGGATTTTTTTTTTTTTAATTATTGATATTATTAGTGAAGCAAACAACATTCTGCTTCAGGAGGAATTGTATTTTTCTCCTCAAACTGGATGTATGACAAATAATAAGCAAGATTATTATTTGGTTATTATTATTATTGCACATCTGGCTGGGCATCAACCTTGACATGCAAAGAATATAATTCAACGACTTTCTTGAAATAAATCTTATGCCTGCTGATGTCGTAGTACCTTTTGTGTCCAGCTACCTTGTGTGATATGAGGATTATGTCAGAGTCCAGTGAAGTGCATATCTATCAAGGATTGCATAGTCCAAAAGCCACTGAAAACAATAAGATAGCTCCTTTTCACAGCCTTGGATCAGGTATAAGATGATTATTGCTGCAGCCTGTGGATACTGGTAGGACCTCAGAGTTTTATGACTTGCATGTGCTGTCAGGCCATATTGTACTGAACTGGGACACCAGTTGTGTCAGGATATCTCTTTATGCCAGTTACATACTTTAGATGGTTCTAGANGACAGTGTTGAAAGCTTGACCAAAGTCAAGGTAGACAATATTGACTGCTGCCTCCTCATCTAGCAAGCCAATCATCTCATTGTAGAAGTATCAGGTTGTTCTGCACACCAAAGTGTCTGAAATGAGAATTTATAAACAGTGAGGGAGAAAAGGTACATAATGCAAAGTACAATGTTATTACAAGAAGTACATTTAAACTAGACATTGGAAGAAGTTTTGTATTAACAGAAACTCCACTGTAACTCCATTACATATATAGGAAAAATAATATTTTCTACTTTCTACTTCTGTGTTTTAGAAACTCCACTGTAACTCCATTACATATATAGGAAAAATAATATTTTCTACTTTCTACTTCTGTGTTTTCCCTTTTTTTTTTTAATAACATAACTTGAAACTGTAATTGCGATCAGGGAGTAGAATTCCTGGCTCTATGTCAAAAAATAGTCAGGTACTGTATTGCCATGTTTATAATCTGTAGATTAAATTTTGTTAGGCTTAAAAACATGACTAGAGCTCATAGTGATTGGTGCCAACCTGAATAGTCAGTTAGAGTGCAGCTTCCTCCACACTCCTTGCTGTTACCTCACTGTCCTTTATCCCCTGCAACCTTCTGTTCCTTCTATTTCAATAGCTCCTCTCACTATAATTCTGCTTCCACTTCTTATTTGGGTTATCTCTGGCTTTATTTTTAAATAAAAATCCAGCATAAGGAGTAAAGGTGCAGTGAAGCATTAATCTATTGCAGAACACATGACTCAAGGCCATTGAAAGATGCAACATTTTTAATTAATTTCACTTTTTCTCTCCTCTTTCAATGTGTTGTGGTTTATCTGAGGACTATAAGCTTACAAATAAAACAGTTAAATGGTATTTTTTGTTTTATACATAATTATTAAAAATTATTTTAGAAAATAGTTCTTCCCTTACTGTAGTGTGCCATTTATTGAATTGTAATCTAATAAAAATACCTTCTTCCGTTTATAAGAATGCAAATTGGTACAGAGGGTAGAAAAATACATCTTGGTTCTGCTTTTTTAAGTTATTAAGCAACGAAGTTTTTTTAATGCTAGCCCAGAACTGTCTACATAGGTCTTTACTTCTGTGTTGAAAAGCTGAGAGTAATAGCAAAATCTTCATGTTAGTGAACAGAATGCTGATTTCACAAATAAAATTAATCATAAATTATATGTGTTCAGCATAGGAATTTAAAGAGAGATATATATAAAAAAAATACAGTAGAGGAAAACAATTTTACATTGCCAGTGGAGAATCATGAGGGTCAAGTAATCTGGCACTGCCTGCCTCTGCCTCCATGTGGTTGTACACCAGCGTTTACAAAATGGTGTGAAATTAACTTTGAGGGATTTTTTTTTTTTTAATTATTGATATTATTAGTGAAGCAAACAACATTCTGCTTCAGGAGGAATTGTATTTTTCTACTCAAACTGGATGTACGACAAATAATAAGCAAGATTATTATTTGGTTATTATTATTATTGCACATCTGGCTGGGCATCAACCTTGACATGCAAAGAATATAATTCAACGACTTTCTTGAAATAAATCTTATGCCTGCTGATGTCGTAGTACCTTTTGTGTCCAGCTACCTTGTGTGATATGAGGATTATGTCAGAGTCCAGTGAAGTGCATATCTATCAAGGATTGCATAGTCCAAAAGCCACTGAAAACAATAAGATAGCTCCTTTTCACAGCCTTGGATCAGGTATAAGATGATTATTGCTGGGTTATGTGTTCATTGGTAGGACCTCAGAGTTTTATGACTTGCATGTGCTGTCAGGCCATATTGTACTGAACTGGGACACCAGTTGTGTCAGGATATCTCTTTATGCCAGTTACATACTTTAGATGGTTCTAGAGGTTTTTTGCAGACAATAAACGCTTAAGTTCTTACTATGCAGCACTGAGGAGCAGTGGAAGCTGGTAGGATTAGCATTTTCACATTTTCTCTACACTTAATAAGGAGATAAACTGTAGCGTCGAGCATGAAAAACATAAGTACTTCTGTCTAGCAGCAGCACATTTTTATTTGCAAAAGGAAGAGTCTTTTTGTAATTGAGAATTTGCTGCTGTGTGAATTTGCTTTTTAAACTATGTTCATAAATGCAAAATTACTGAAAATAATTCCCCACAAATGTATACTTAGGCTGGGTAATTATAATTTATATTTTATTTCTGTAGTTTTACTTCTTTAGAGAAGGTTTTTCTCCGACAGAATCTAAAAACAATCTGCTCAGTGGTTATATGTAATTTTACAATGTTTTTAAGTTGAGCACTCAGTGCTTTATTGTCTGTCTTTAATTATGCCATAGTCAACAGTGCTGCACATGGTCTTTACTGCATAATTGTCTGATCATTCACAGAAAATACTGGAGATGTCTGGGCTGCAACCATAGGCCAAGATTTCCAAACCTGGATGTCGGCAGTTTAAGCTGTAAATCCTTATTTAGGCTCATAGATAAATTAGATCTAATTTTCATTCCCCTAGTTGATTCTGTTGATTCATGGCCACTGAAAGTCTGTAAAAAGTCAGCGAAATTTATGTAGAAGTAACAGTACAAATTTAAAAATTTAATTTTAAATGCATAGCTGTGGCCTAATAAAATGTGTTGAGGTTCCCAATATTAACATGACCATCATTATAACTGTCTTCTGAAGGCAGGTCTACTTCTGTTAAAATCAGTGGGACCTGCGCCAGTGCCCAGTTGGGGAAGGGTTTGGCATGCTATAAGGAAAATGTTTAAATGTAAAAAATAAGGACTTGTCAACTGGTACAATTTTGGTGTTTCAAGAATGCAGATAAATAATTTGGGGGGGGGGTTATGTGTTCATAATAAGGGAATAGATACTCCATTAAACTTTTGTGTGATCCATTCTTTGGCAGGATGTCAATGTTTATGAATGAGTCTGCATTGCAATCCTGTGTGTTAATATACACCCTTTTTCAATTCAATCTGACAGCTACTCCACATTCATAGGTCATCCTGCTAGAGGCTTCCAAGGTCATAGTCGTTCAAAGCACTGTTTGTCAAATTGCTCTGACACACCTCCTGCTGGCAAGCCGACTCTCAGGGTGTTAATATTCCATTACAGAGCCACATGACCTTGAAAACTGATTGCAGGCCACAATAGAAATGTCAAAAACACTCAGGTAGATGAAGGTAACTGGTGATGATGATGGCAGGGAATCTGTTATGAGAGGCAGAAAGTGTCTTCAGAAGCAGCAGACATTGCACAGACATTTCCAAAGTCATCCACAGGATGTTTAAAGAGCAATTAAAATTTGTGGCACAATATGTAAGCCATAAATTTTTCTAATATGATAAGTGAAAGCTCATGTTGAAACCATGTGATTTAGAAGTGCCTGTTAGCACTAGCATGCCTACAGAATTGTACCTAGAGAGAAAATGTTTTCAGTGAGATAAAAGAATGAGGTAAAAATAAAATCTTTGGTTTTACAGTAACTAATGTTTCTAGAAAAATAGTCCAGTATATCAGATTTGGTTTTATTTTCATAACTAACTGTAGACATAAACACATAAGTATGTTTAAGTTGAAGAGCCATGGAGATGCAAGTCAGAGCAGAATCAGATCCTGTAATTTTAGCATTCTGAATTAGGAAATTGTAACTGGAATTGAAAAAGCTGTTGCATATGGAAGCAAAGACACATTTTGAACTTAAAAGTTTGACAAGTACTTATTTAATATGCAAATTCAAATGAATTTGGAATTATTCTGTCTGCATCTGTTTTATGCATCTTAAAATTCATGCTGGTAAATTAAATGTGGTCACACAGTTTCTTATTGCTCTAAGACCCCCAAAAGAGATGGTTTTCAGAATTTGAAATGCATACTTATTTTCAATAAGACCTAAAATGAGGCAAGTGAGATCAAAGCAGTAAAGTGAATATTTTTGCAGCAAAACACATGTTTAAAAAGTGAATAATCAGCTAAAACACATAGAATTGCTTGTGGGTATATTTCATAGTAAAGACATAATCAATATGACAACCCAAGTTAGACCTCGTACTAACAATAACTTCAGAAGTGTCTTTGAACTTTCTTTGTTGGACTATAAAGTACATCATCTGACTTAAGCTGCTCTTCAGTACATCAATACAAACAACACAAGAGCTTTAAATCTCATCAACAGATTTATAATTTTAGTAAATCAAATAAAATTGCAAAAAGTTTTTTTTCTGCCTTTTCTTTTTGTTGTTTTTTCAAATAAGTCCAAAGTATAACAGTTTCTTCAAATAAACTCCCTAAAAATTCACTTCTAAATTTATTTAGAGCTGTTCTCTCTGTCTTGTCTTTCGCTCTCTCTTTTCTAAACCTCACCCCCCAAACTTGGCACCACAGTTTCTTAGACTTGAATGCACACCTGCTAAACTTCTAGGTAAGAAAAGTAACTTTGTGTGAGAAAATGTCAGGAAAGTCAGAATCTGAAATTTATTAACCAAGATATGGCAAATGTAAATGTCAGCTTGTGTAACTCTGGGTACTTGAGGTTGCAATGGATTTTTCAGCTGTCTGGGCAATGAAAAGTGAACTTTTATTCCAGTGACAATGAAATAGCACTATACTGATATGAGAAAGTTCTGTAGCTAGAGGGCATATTTCAAGCAAATTGGTTTTTACTTTCCTGTGTCTCAAAGTTTTCACAATAAAAGTAAAGTTAAAAACACAAAAATGCATATTCTCAGTGATTATAATTCATACTTATTTCAACAAAGATGAAGAGTGATATGCTAGCATGTGTTCATATTAAATATATTCTTAAATCTTATCCATAAAGTCTTAAATACTGCTGACTGAAAACCTCAGAACAACTCAGACCCAGGAGAACTTAATGGACATCGGTAGAGAAGAAACAGTCAAGAAGTAACATATCCCTCCAACACAGAGAGAAACACAGGTATCAAAAGTGAACTCTGTGTTTTAGTTTAAAAGCACTCTGATGCTTTAGCACAAGAGAAAAACCAACCACAAACCACAAAAATCCTCTACAAAAACCCAGAAACAGTCTCAAAGCAAAATGCAATGTCTATCAGTATTCTATTTGCTTTTCTAAGTTCATTGTTTGGAGCACTATGTCCATTTACAGAGAAAAAAAGGCTTTCTTCAGAGCAAAACATCCCATTTGTGTGGTCATTTCAGTGAGTGTCAGGACAGGTTTTGATTACGGAAATATTAGTCTTTCCTCTCATGAGATGTAAAATCATGTTATAATAGAACAATATAAACTCAACTACCTGCTCAGAGTTGAATTTCAAATCAATGGAATTACTGTAGTCAAATTTAAAAAAAAAGTCCAACCAAAAAGCAATGACAACAATAAATGTGGTAACTATTTTTCTCTCACCTCATATATTACATTTGATAAACAATAGAGCTGATAACTGTTCATACCCTCGCCCTCCTCATCCTTTGTCTCTAATGCATGAGTGCATGCACAACATTTGCTATTTTGCAAATGTATAGTAGAATTTTCAAATAAAGATTTTATCTTTCACAGCTATATTTACTAATTGAAAATAGAATTATGTTTAAAAATATACAAAATAAGTTTCCTATAAATTAAAAATATATCAGGTTGTGTGTGCTGCTTTCCTGGTTACTTTTCTTCAATTACTGCTTTGGATTTCATCATCACAGTAATGGCAGTGATAAGGCATTAGTTACTAGCCTTTCACTTCTTGGCCATTTATTCACTTTTTATTGCTCCTGCCATGATTCCATTTCAACAAAGAGGAATGGTGAAACTACAAGTGTAGTACTCACTAAAGACAAAATAGGTCCTGTAAACATCTTTTCTCTTAGCAGAGCTTTGCACTGCAGTTATAACAATGCAAAGGAAACCATCACGTAGATAGAGAGCTCCCACCTCTGTGTGCTGAGACGTTTGCACAGGTGCACATAAAAACAACTTCCAAATGAACCATATAGTTAATGTAAGGCATTTTTTAAAAGTTCACTTCTGTCAAGACAATAAATATAGCTTTCAACCCCATTTTACTGCTCAATGGAGGAGTTTTTCTGTTGGATAAAAATTACATGTGTTCTCAGTACTAGATCACAGAGAATAGGTCTAGCTCCTCACAACTATTTTAAGGTAAACAGATACATCTTAAGATAGCTGAAGTCATATGTGCTTCAGAAGGATCAGTAATGAATTCAGAAATAATTTATTTGTTAAAAGACAAATCCTATATAAGGTACTTTAAAATTAGTTTGTAAGAAACTTTGTATCTATGACCTACATGTAGACATCTCTTTAAAATAAGATGGATAAAGGCAAGTACAAACAAACATATACTCTAAGACAAAAAGTATCAATAATAAATATTTCACTTTCGTTAGACATTCAGTAAGAAATTCTCACAATTAGTTGATTATTCCCATTTTGTGTCTTTGTAAGCCAAGGCAATTGCTGTAAGAAATGAGAATCTATAATAAAATAATTCTTACAGTGCTCATAGCAAAGATAGAAGTATATAGTGATAAAATACTGTAGAATTTTCTGGTTAATAGCAATGAAAATGCTGCTTATGTATGATCATTCCAAATGGCCAAGCTTCACACTGTAAGTTAGTAGACTTTTTGATTTTGATGATTATTATTTATTTTTCTAAATAAATACATCATTTTTACCTGAGTATGAAAACTCTACAACATTTTTACTTCTTATTTGACCCCTTTATTATGTTCTGCAAGAGTTGGTGGGGGAAAAAAAAAAAAAGGGCAAGGGTGTGAAAGTCCAAAGCCAGTTAACAGCTTTGTAATTCATTCCACTGTAAGTCCTAGACTGGCATCATAGTTGAGACTAAGTGGTACCACTTTTCTGCATCCAATTAGGTACATGGTTAAAAATTAGACTCAGAATGGAGCTCGACTGAAGGCAGGTATAAAATTGAGAGGTCTAAAATGAACATTGAAACCCAAATCTAATCTCATCAATTATTATGTTTGAATGAATTGACTAAGTGTCAGAAGTACAGATAACTCTTAGTTCCCCTGTAGCTTTCCCCCCATACAATAACGAATCCAAATATTTTTAGATAATTCATATTTTCTTCTCTTGACTAGAAAGTATGTGATTTTCCAGCTTAGTGTCTTCTGTACTTATGTCAAAGGAAAAGATTCATGCACTTACTTAGGAATTTCTTCTCTGATTTACACCCATTTGATGAGATAAACAGGATTGTATCAGGGATCACAATCTCCAAAGTTAAATATCCCAGGACTTGCACTTCTGACAATGTAAAGGTCTTGATCAATTTTACATCATTTGTTATCTTTGCTGCACAGTTTTGTCAGGAGTTGGGTGCTTCACATATTTAAAATATACTTGGTAGTAGATCAGTCTTCCAGAAACTAAAATTAATCTCTGGTGGTTTTCATAGAATTTATTAAACTGAGAAAGATGATTATCCTCAATGCCTGATTTTAAAACTTGCTTTAGACCTGAGACAATTATTTAAAAGGAGCATTAAGACACCATCACCCATACTGCTAAAATAGGCCATCACTCCATGTGGAGTCTGTTGGGGTACTGAAATGCCGAGGAGCAGCTCAGCCCCCACAGTGGCGTTAAACAAAAGTGCACCTCTTTCTTTCACCTTTAGTAGGCTAAGGTGCAGGTTGCCAAGCTTTTAAGATAACAAGTTTAAATATAGGCAACTCAATTCCACCTACATTCTATTTTTGGTATTGAAGTCCTCTGTCAGACTGAGCTCTTAGGTTTCTGGTGGAACTGAGATTCCATTAATTGCAAACCTTTTAATCTCAATTAGGTTCATGCCTAAAGAGAGTGCCTGCCTATATTTAAATTAAAGCTCAAAAAAAAAGTTTCCACCATGGGGCAAAGAAAAGGGGGGAAAAGAAGAAGAAAAGAGAAAAAATCTGAAGCTTTTAGTCTAAGGAAAAACTGGAGGCTGATATAAGATGTTAAAGAGACTGAGGGCAACAAGCCAAAAATAAGCCTGTCAAATCAATTTTATGACTGGTCTTTTCTGAGAAATTGTTGTCTTCAGATGCACTTTATTTTTGAGCATTTTGACAATAAAATTACATGAGGAAGTGCTTCCTTCCCAAGACCTATTTGTCAAATTATTATTGTCAACACAGCCATCTCATGTCCATCAGATTATTCTCTATTTATTGAAATTCTTCAAGCAATTAATAAATAGGAATTTTGCTTAAAATTGTATAAAATGATTGGAAATAGCTATTAACACTGCTTATATAAGTAAGCTATTTTTGGATATCATCTCTGGCACTATTTTGTTTAATCTCCCCATTTTCACTAAAAAATAATGATAGGATTACTTTTGTTGAATTTTTGGAGAGAAATAGTAAATAATGATAGCAGAGAAAATGCTTTTCTGAAATTTATTTCAATTTCAGTATAATTATATTCAAAATTTGAATGTGAAAATTTAAAGATTAAAAGAGTATCACAAAATACTTGGGGTTTATGGAACTTGGATGCTGAACAAAATATCTTTTTCATTTCTTCAATAAACCCTCCTCTTTTTTTCAAATTCATAGTCAAAACAAAAATGTTTAATTACATAATAAAATTTAAATAATATTTCTAAATTTTGATTGTTTTTATTCTCCATTTTCCAATTAGATACTTCAATATAAACTGGCCCATTGCATTTGTGATGCACTTTTTAAATACAACCTTACTGTCTTCCCTGTTGTCCAACTCACAAAATGTAAAATCATCTGGAAAATAATAATTTAAATAGGAGAAAAAAGAAAAGTTCAGTTCACTCTACATCAGAGGTGCATTTACAGGAGGCAGGAGAAGAAAAAATTTTTAAAATACTGAAATTGTGCTTCTGCAATTTAGCACATAGATTATAACCTGAGCCAAATATAGTCCTCTAATAATTTGGGATTGGGCAGTATTGCCAGTTACTGACTCAAAAAGTTGTTTCTGCACTTTCTATGTAGACATGAGAAAATGAAAAGTTCCAAATATCAGCAGTTTCAGTCTTAAATGAGTTAAACCTAACTAATTTGACAGCTGAAACTTCTGTAATATATGAAGTATACATAGTCATGATATGTGAAGGAAACCTTGAGAAGTGGAATCAGAAACCTGGACACAGAAGAAGGGAAGTGAGAAAACATATGCTCCTGAATAAGAAATGAGGTAACATAGTTGTCACTTAATACATTTGCAGGACTTTTTCTAAAAATGGGAATTAGAGTTTCCTGCCTTGTACTGTGTGTATACCCACTGTGCATGTGAGTGGACAAATGGTTTAAACACCTCTGACAACCTTTGACATGATACAGAAGACCACTAACTCAAAATCTCAAGTTCATTCCAAAGAACATTCCAGAATATCCATAGAGAACTGGCATGAAACTTTCCAGAAAAATAATGAGTGTTTGAATTAGTGAAACTATTTTATACCCCAGCCATTTTAGCTCCAGTACTGACATAAAGACAGTGACCTTGGAAGCTAATTTCTGAAAGTAGGGACTTTTTGAGATCAAAAATAATAATAAAAAAATTTAAAATTTACAGACTTAATTATCTCAGTCTAATCACATCCAACACAATTCACACGTGATTTCCTTTAATCAAGATCTGTGTAATACACTGTATGAGAAGGTTTCTTTCCTCCAATTCCTGGCCTACATTTCAAAAAGCAGTAAAAATTTAGTTTTATAGATCTTAGGGGATCTGAAATAGGTTTAGAGATGTTGCCCACATAATTAATTTGCTCTGAACAGATCTAGCTTGTCTGAAAGCTCAGCAGCTTTCCTAAGGAATCCTTTCTCAGCACAAAGTTTATTGAGACTACTATAGTGTGTGTATCCAGCACAGCAACCACAGCAACCCAAAAATTACATGTGTGTAAGGTGGGCACTGGTTCAGGTGGGCAGGTGCGTACTGAATTGCTGGAGTGGCACAATTTAGTGTTGTAATGACTGGCTTTTCATCATTTGGCTGCCTAGGCTGCACAGAATTATATATTTTTTCTTGCATGTCATGTCATTATTTTTTTCCCCATTTTCCACTACTCTATGACTATAGCAACAGCAAAAAATAATTATATTTAATTTCATTATGTTAAAAGGCAAAATTAAGAAATTAATTCATAAATCTGGAAACTTTCCAATTTATGGTGTATGTCTGGGGTATGTTAGAATGGAACTTTCTGAGTCCTCTAAGTTTTTAGAAAAGAGGCCATAACTAAATGGATTTTAATTTCTCCATTGTGGATTAAAACCAAGTCATAAAATGTCACCAAGGACTACAAATTTGCTCATTCACAGCATTTGTTACTAGCAGTACTGAAGTAATTTTATCATGTTTCCCACTTAGGAAAACAGCTGACAGTCAGCCTGGCTGAGGGAATTGGTGTATTCCTGGCTTTACTCCAAGTGGTCTTTCCATTATATGACAGCTGATTCATCACAGATGAATCCCAGACATATACCTGAAATACAACTGAAATTTAAATTATTGTTATATTTGCCTTTTTTCCCCAGATTTGAAATAAGTTTCCAGTTTTTGTTTGAAATGTGAGGTTATTAATGATATTGAATTATTTGTACCATTGTAAAATTAATGAACTTTCAATTTATTTTTCTTTTACCATTATTAGATGCAGCTGAAACTGCCTCTTCCTACTTCAATTTGCTCTTTTCCCAGTTTTGGTAATGCCTTGGAAGAGCTATTCCAGCTGTAGCTTCTGTTGAAATGTATGAGGTGAAGGTAATTGCCATTTTTAATATATTTGTTGTTATAATGTCTCCGTCTTGCCAAAATTTACACATATTGCCTGTTATACATAGAACTCTTATCCAAGCTAAAAGACAGAGAACCTTGCCTATATAAGGATGTTTTAATATTCTGAGCAAAGTAGATATCTTGAGATTCACTCTGATTTCCAAGATTCTTCTTAGGTACATATCAGTTTTCTCTTAAGTAACGTAATGGAGAGTGGATGTGGTGGCATTTCTACAGAACAGGCTTCTTTTTTCTCTGACACTGCCTTTGTCATTGTGCTGTTTCAGAAAGAAGTAGCCAAAAGGTGGAGCTTGTGGTGCCAAAGGTCTATCTGTGGTTGACTCTCAGAAAAGATTAAATGTTTTGACATCAATTATCCAAGCTTTACCAGAGAACACGATAAATTTTTATGAAAAGGAAAAAATGGGCTTTTTAAATTCATTTGGAAGCATGTAAACAAATGAGAGAATTCAAAGCAAAACTCCTCGGACACTACTGAATCCCTGCTGATAGCAAGTAAAATATATCAAAAGCTAATGCAATCCTCTTTCACTGCTCCTCTGGGAAGAAATGGAACTTTCAAAAGCTTCGTTTGAGTCAAAAGTCCAGTTCAGTGGTTCATGACCTTTTTAAAAAATCTGGACTGAGTTTTGATTTTATATGGGTAGAGTTAAATACTTCATTTTTTGAGCGCCTATTTTAATCCTCATGACCTTCATATTTTGATCATTTTGCAACCTTCTTTCTTTTTGGTTTCTACTCCTCTGGAATATTTAGTCATCTTTGTACAAAATTTTCCACATAGCCCTTTCTACTTTTTGCATTTCTACATGTTGAACCTGTTGCACAGTTCAAAGCTGAGATATTCCAGAAAATGTCTGTTCAATGTTCATGTAGACAACTACCCAGCAGCACAGAAAAAATATCCCAAAACTTAATATTCAGTGCAGCTTGGACTTACTGCATTCAGCATTTGCTAGGGCAGAATGTCCAGCTCAGAATTCCACTCATTCAAGACTAAAGATATTAAATAAACCCTTCTATTTTTTTTGTTGTTTTGTTTTTATTTATATCCTGGTATAAATCTGCAACAAGCTGAGGGTAACTATTTGTACCAATGAAGTGCATTTTGTGCTGCTGAGTAATCAGCTCTATTTTCTCCATGTAGATTTATCTCGCTCTCCAAAGGTGAGTCTTTTAGAAACTGCCAAGTTCTGCAGCCCAAGAGAGGCAAGGCTGTTGCAACTTGATAAACTCATGTCCAGTCAGCAGTGAGGTTGAGCCTGTATTTTAAATAGGTATACTCTCTCTCTCTCCCTGCATATGTATATATTTGCATGGTTCAATGCATATGGATCAATACAGGTACAAACCACACCATAATAACTCAAATACAACAAGAATAAGGGCCTGATCCTGTTCCCCTCCTGGCTCATTAAAAAAAAAAAAATCAGTGGAAATTATACACATATATAAATGGCAGTTGCTTCTGGATCCCAGGATAGCGCATGGCCAGCACATCAACATGTAAACTCCTGATGTTCACAGCCCCACTACAGTTGTTGATACCAGACATAAACACAAAACCGCGTTCACATGTATGCAGAAACACACAACCCCCTAATTTTCTCCAGTACCAAACCTTAGACAGTCTGTCTAGTGGCTGGCCCATGGGTCCCCACATTTCCCCCTCTGCCTCATGCCCCAACATGCACTCTGCCTGAATGGAACTCACAAGTAGGTGGTTTAGATCTGTGGCCTTGCTCATCGCCCTCCCTGGATCCCATAAGCTCAGTAGCTGGATAAGACCAACAGTCCCTCCAGTGGTCAGTCTCAACACCTCTGAACTCTCCTGTACTGGAGTAAACTTATGGCACACCTTATACCTGATTCCCATCCTTTTTATTCCACTCATTATCTAGTTCTCCCTGAAGTCCTCTAGGAAATTGCAGGCACCTACTTGCACACACACTACAGTGTGCATCTCGTCCTGTCTCTTCTGCTTCTGGCACCAAGGACCCTCTGACCACTCCAGCGGCTGCACTCAGATTTCCACATGTGCTCATGCATGCCCCAATAGAGTCCTCACTCAGGAAAGCAGATAGAAAATCAGTTTAGTTGGAATGGAGAACTGACCTCATTGACCAGGAACAGGTCAGGCCTAGACAAGCATAGATCCCATTCTTACAAAAGACCAGCCCATTTTATCTCCTTGCCCTTCTATTTTCCTACTTTTCTAACAACCTTGATCCCTCCTTTGCCTCACCTTTGGCTCCTTTCCTATACATTTCATTATCTTGTGCAGTCCCACAACACTCTTTCTTGGCACAGTGAGTGTCACCTCCCAGACCAGGGGCTGCCTCTGTGCACTCACCAGGACTCGCCAAGCCCATAGGGCTTGCAGTGCTTTCCTGGGATAGCCCCAGGGAACAAGGGACCAGGGGCTCATGTCTCTCACTCAGGGTATCGATTTCTTTGGGCAAAATTAGCATTTTAATCATGTAAACTAGCAGAATCCACCTTGGGGGGAATTAGATGTTAATCTCCTGGTTAGAGCAAAAAGAAAAAAAAGTATTAGTTAAATTGGATGATCCCTTCATTTCCTCTTTGTAGAGAATGAATGAGGAGAGTGAAGACATCCTATCATGACTTCTATAGACTCATTATCTTTACTAGCAGTAAAACAAAGATTCTAAAGAAGAATGGACACAACAGAATCTAAGTTTTATAACAATATTTTTGAGCACTGCTTCCAAAATCAATTGAGAAAGGACTATAGGCTACATTAAACAGATTATACACAAAAACTCCAGATTTCTATGATGTATATAAATGCTATACTTTTATACAGATTCTTAGTCAAGGAGGATAGTTGAAATTAACTGAATAGAATTTACTTCACTGACAACTACGTCTTACTGCACAGAAAGGAAACCATTGTGAAATATCTTAATTTTATTACTCTTCTGATAGATAACATTCTGAAAGGTGGAGTAAAATAAAATCTTCAAACATATATTTTATCAAGTCAGTTCATAAAAATTGCTCAAAAATGCATAACAGATGTCTTTCAAATTGCAAAACATAACAGGATGTGGTCTCACAGAATTATTCAGTAAAGATTTTGTGGAAAAAATTGTTAATAAATATGTAAAGCAGATTAAATTAATGTACAGTGATATTGTCAAGAAAAATAACATACCATAGTGAGTAAAGGGATTAAATATTTTTTTAAAATTGAAGTAATTGCAGGAGAAAACTTTTCCTGTGACATATTAAGACAAGTGTTGCATGTCAGAATCTGTGAATAAATGTTCAATGCCTTTGGTATAAATGGGTTTTGCCCCTTAGTTTGCCCCATGCAGAAAAAGACAGATTATTGGGTTATAATGCCAAACAGACTTATAAGAGGGGTGAAAAAGTTCTGAAAATAATTTTTCTGCAAAACCAAAATGATGAAGTTGTTTAGGTTGGAGAAGAGAATATGA
This sequence comes from Alaudala cheleensis, assembly GCA_013398995.1. Classification (NCBI taxonomy): domain Eukaryota; kingdom Metazoa; phylum Chordata; class Aves; order Passeriformes; family Alaudidae; genus Alaudala; species Alaudala cheleensis. The sequence continues at coordinate 16,314 of VWYE01002506.1, forward strand.
GGATATATGAAGAGTGTTATCACTCCAAATGAAAACAGTGGTTGTTTAAGAGGGTCTTCTGCTCCGTGTTTACTCAGAGGAGCACAAGAATCAAGTGGAAGAAAGAGAAATTTAAATCACATGTTAAAGAAAAAAAACACAAAAACAAAAGAAAAAACAAACCAAAAACCTGAAATAAGTGAGTTGTAGAATGGTTGTTACTGAAGGTTTTCTGGAAACTGTAAGAAATGCTTCATAAATAATCCAGGTGTCATCAGAGAGAAAGGTAATAGACTTGTCTATGGACAAGCTCTTCCAACAGCACACATATAAATTTTCTGATTGACAGTGTCTCTCTAGTCACACCATTTTTTCTTCCAAATGCAGTGTATTTGCAATTTGATTAGGCAGATATGTGCTCATTCAATAAATATATTAAACATTACAAGCAACAAAAATCATAACCTGACATTAAAATCATATTTAATTATAAAGCAAATTTTACACATCTTCTTTCAACTTTTACTTCTAGTACAGGTGGTTTAATTGTGGGTTGTAAAATTTCCCTCATAAGTCTCTTAAATTAAAAAATTTAAGGCTTGAAATTATTTGTTTTAAGCATTTTAGGGGGTGGAACCAAGTAGTGGCTTTGCTTCTTTAAGACCTATTTTTCAAGAATGAAGTCTTTACCTTTAATGTTTTCTCTGGTATCTCTGGGGATTTATCTATTACTTTCCTGGGGCATGAGAGAAACCAAGAAGAGATATCCAAAAGTTACACTAAGGTAAATATTACATGTAACCTTTTAGTGGACCTGAGCAAACAAATCTTGGCATGGTATATTCCTTGATTCTCTGAGGGCAGTTCACACAAATTTCAGATATATTCTTTATTCAGGCGCATTTCAGTAATTAAAGATTTGATGTTAGAATTTGTATTAGTTATTTGAAAATAGGGTATTAAAAAAAAATATTTTTATACCTACATATATATGCTTAGAAATTTACACAAAATTCATTAGTTTAGTAAGTCTAATTATATAAATCCTAGTTTTCAAATGAACACAACAGTACAAATCAATTTGCTAAACATTACCACGCTTAACCTCAGTTCTAGTTATTGGGAAGTATTTGGGGTAATAGTAAGAAAGAGTTTAAAAACAAAATTGTATTGATTATGACAGAATATAAAGTATTCAAATCCAATGTTGGAATATGCATACTTCTTTGCCAAGCATTTTTATTCCATTTTGTTCCCCTGCTGATCAGTTAATAAACTGTTATGTACCTGGGGTTTGAACTTGTCCCACATTCTTTTGTCTTTTACTAGTAGAGCAGACATGGCAGTTATAGTGAACAAAATGACAACAAAAAACCAAAAAAAACCCAAATGTTTTGAAGGCTGAAAATGTTATTTTTGCTTATTTTTTCTCTTTTTCAGTTTTGCCCTTTTTTTGTATTTCAAGAAGTGGCCTTGCTGGGTCAAAGAAAGTTCCTTGCCACATTACATAAATAATTCCTGTCCCTGAGGATAACCAGAGAAGTGGAAATTATTCATTTCTAGTCTCCTATATCCACTCTCAAACTCATGTTTCTCATTCTTGCTGCGGGATTTTATATGCAGGTTCTTTCTAGCACACTATTTTAGCATAGAAAGACTTCTGATACTATGGGATTCTAGTACCACTCCTATAAACTGCAGAAGTGCTGATGTTCTGTACCATGGCACAGGGAACTGAAACACAAAGGAGCTGTTTCATCCAGATCCCAAGGCCACATCAGGGCCAGATCCATAGCTGGGGTTTGGGAGGAGATGCTAAGGGTGCAAAGGGTTGCAAAGGCCAGGGTTGCAAAGGTAAGCAGCTCAAGCTCTCTGTGTTCCCAGCTAAACAGAAGAACTCAGAATCCAGAATCCTTAGGCCTGCATTTCTTTCCCTGGAATTAGCTCACAAAGCCTAAACTGGAGAAAAAGGTAAATTTTCTGCCTTGATGACAGATGGAAAATTTTTGCTGATTAACAGCATGAGAAATATTGACAATATTGAGACAGAGTTTGTGGTACAGCCCATGTCTAAACCTGAATCATCAGCCTGTCTCATAACCAGCAAATGTTATTTCACAGAATAAAAAAAAATTCTGGAAAAAAATCTTTTCAACCTTGGAAAATTTATTGATCCCTAGTAAAGTATTCAAGACAAGCAGTGACATGTCTGAAGTAAACTCTCTCTGAATTTGAATTTCACTCCTCAGTATGGGTGAAATATTTAGCTATCCTTGTTCAACATTAGGTTTATTCTTGAGGTAAATAGAGAATAAATCCTTCACTTTTCACTACATCTTATGTCCCTCCAAGAACACTTCTCATTTGCCTGTCAATGATAGAAGCAAGTGCTTGTATACACATCAGGCATAATAAAGAAAATGGGTTGCATTATTCCATGTTTCTCGACTTCTATTCTTGAATTAACAAAGTCTTTAAGTCTTTTTCTGAAGAATGAAAAATTATAGGGGATATTTAATAACATCTTAGAAGAGAATGAATAGAAAAATGCAACTGACATATGAGGATGGTGACAATTTTTAATGGTGTTAAGAAAACACTAAAAGTAATTTTTTTCATATAATTGTAAACCTAATTTTTCCTATAAGCTGATAAGACAACTCCTCTGTATTGACACACGTTGACTAGAATGTATTTCTATTTTTTTAAATCTTAAACATGATATGTACATTTGTTCAGCAAAAAAGCCTTGATGTGACTTGCTGCAAAACTTGCAGGCATATGAGTTTTATTTTGATGATATTTAGAGAATTTATAGTTTTTCCTGAACTATATTTTTATAACCTGTTGATAACTGAGGGAAAATTTCTGGGGGAAGATGTGTTCCTCCTTAATATTTAATGAAAGGGAAAGCAATGGTTCTCTTACAGGATTGTTGACATTGCAACAAGTACCATTCACTGATTAAAATCTCACTGTGAAGGCTATTGTAGAATCTAATCCAAGGCCATTGACTGAACTGTTGATTTTAATGAGTCAGGTTTCCAAAAAAAATTTTTATCTTTTTCTCAAAGACACTTGCCACTCAAAAGCCACCTGTACAGACATATAAGTGGAACATTCAGCATTTATTCCTAGCTTGTTTTACATTTCTTGGGGGACTGATAATTATCAGGACATCATAAAAGTCATAAGTTTTCACCCAAAGTCCTGTTTTTAAATTGGTGCAATATTTTCAAAGTAGAATATGAAGCTGTAAAAAAATAAGTTATGCTAACTTAAGTTTCAATTAACTCCAATGAATCTTTTCAGAATTGGTTATAATATTGACCTGTGTGGCATCGTATGACAGAAAGCAAGCTGAGAGTACTTTAGAGGATAGGAGTGGGGTATTTGGTTTGGTTTTGTTTACTTTGTTTGGTTTTTGAAGGGCTAAAAGGTAGAAACCTCCTCAGATTCAAGCCAAAAAGTAAAAAAAAACTAGTTGTCAAAAAACAAAACCCAAATTGTCTCATGAAATTAAAAAGTTCTGGTTTATAGTATTCCATCTGTGTTGATTTCACTGTGAAGTCTACATGTATTTTTGTAAAGGCACTTGCCAGGGAGATAATCAAGTTAAGCTGCTCAATCATAAGAAAGCTACTATATTTTCCTATTCATACTTTCTTCAAACACGATACACACATTCTTCACTGGAGTCATGCTGCTGATTATACCCTGAAACCACTTTTAAATTAAGGTTTATTGGATCAAGACTGTGGGCTTTCTGTTGTTGCTGTTTCTGTTTTTGGTTAATGGTTTTTCTTTTATTCCAGAGGAAGTTCACAAGACTTTGGAGGTGTGTCATTGCTTTGGGAAAGGGGGTAGTTGAAAACATATCTCTTCTTGATAAGAATCCTTGGTGCTTTCATAATAATTTGGGGGATTTGCAAATTTTTATGGCTTTTGCTTTATTTTCAACTGGGGACAAAATTTTTGTTGATCTGAAGACTGAAATATAATATGCACAAGACCTTAAGAACCTGATATTTAAATGCGTTGTGTTCCTCCAAAACATAATTTTTTGAATGGCAAGAGTAAGCAATTTTCTTGGGTTTACACAGATTTAGAGTCTACTAAACTCTAGCAATTTAAACTGGTACTCTGAATAAATAAGATTTTCATGAAGTACAGATTAAAACAGAAAAATACAACAAGTTTTTCACATTAGCTAACCATTGCAGTTACCATGATGGTAGTGCCTTACATTCTAGTAAAAATAAAAAAGAATTTATATGGCATATTAAGTTCAAAGAATATAAATCTAAAAACATTACTTGTTGGGGGAAATAAAAGAAAACAAAGCATTGTCATATCATTTCAAATTTAAGATTGACTGGCTACAAACAAACCAAACTGAACATTTGATTTAAATGGAACAAGTCAGATGTGTCAAATATAAAATCGACCTTGTCATTTAACATGAAATACACTTTATAGAACCAGCTGAGCTCCCTTATACTTACCTATGATTAAAATACCCAGAATGGCATAAGTCAGAATGCAAAACTGGTGAGGATTTATAGATATGGGATGATAAATATTTCCCAAGTATCTCAGATATTCTGATATCTCAAAATTCTCTTGAACTGTCTTTTAGTATGTGTACTTTAGTCAGAATCTCATTTATAGTTCCAAAAAGAATGTCTACATTTGATAGTTTTAAGTTTTTGTTCTTTTTTTTTTTATAAACATGGGTTTCGAAGCAGAAGTTCTTGCATGAACAGTCTACCACAGAAGTAAAAGTGTTGGTTAGACATAGGAAAGATACCCTTTGAAAATAAGCAGAGAGATTTCAAGTGGGAAAACACCTTCCTTTTATATGTCTAATGGAAAAATGCACATAAATTTTGCATTGGTTTATTTTATAAGTGTTATACCAGTAATTTTAGCAACTGGTATGTGTCTGGGAATAAACTTTTATAAACTTTTTTTAAATTTTGAAGTAATTGAAACTCCCAAACATTCACAGAACTTTAGTTAAAATAACAACTCATACTGAACTGAATTCTATATACCACCCCTCTGGGAAACTGATTCAAAGTCCAAGACTCATAGAATATCCTGAGTTGGAAGGAACCCATCAGGATAATCTGAGTCCAACTCCTGGTCCTGCACAGGACACCTCAAGAGTCACATCATACGCCTGGCAGCGTTGTCTGAACACTTCTTGAATTCTGTCAGGCTTGGTGCTGTGCCCACTTCCCTGGGGAGCCTGTTCCAGTGCCCAAACACCCTCTGGGTGAAGTACTTTTTTCTAATATCCAACTTACCCACTCCTGACACAACTTCAGACCATCCTTTTGAGTCCTGTCACTGAACAGAACAGTGTCCACCCCCTGCTTGCCCTCATGAGAAAGCTCTAAACTGTGATGAGGTCTCCCCTCAGTCTCCTCTTTTCCAGGGTGAACCAAGCCTAAGTAACCTCAGTCAGTTCCCCTCCAGACCCTTCACAGTCTTTGTTGCCCTCCTTTGGAATGTCCTGTAATAGCTTTATAACATTCTTATATTGTGTGCCCAAAAATGCACAGAGGACTTGAGCTGAGGTCCAGGATATGGTTGGCCCTCATGGCTGCCAAGTATTAAAGTTAATACTCCAGCTGGATTAAACCACCCACAAAATACTGAATATTATTACATATAAATACTTATAAATATAGAAGTAAATTCTTTAAATTAATTATATTAAATGAAATTAATTAATAATACAATTATTAAATATATTAATTCTAAAAATATCTGAAGAAAACCCAAAACATGAGCATAGTGAGGGGAAAAAACGAAAAGAAAATTTGTTCACTTCTATTGAGAACAATAACCTGTAACGGTAATCTATAAAATTAATTTATTTTTGGATTATCACAGAAGATGGATGGGACATCTGGCAGGCTGAGGTACTCATCAACTTTTCTGCCTGTGCCTTCACCACCAAGTAGTCTGGCCACACTTCCTCAGTCACAGAAGGCAAGGCAATGAAGGGGAGAAAAAAGGACTCTNTGGTCCTGCACAGGACACCTCAAGAGTCACATCATCCGCCTGGCAGCGTTGTCTGAACACTTCTTGAATTCTGTCAGGCTTGGTGCTGTGCCCACTTCCCTGGGGAGCCTGTTCCAGTGCCCAAACACCCTCTGGGTGAAGTACTTTTTTCTAATATCCAACTTACCCACTCCTGACACAACTTCAGACCATCCTTTTGAGTCCTGTCACTGAACAGAACAGTGTCCACCCCCTGCTTGCCCTCATGAGAAAGCTCTAAACTGTGATGAGGTCTCCCCTCAGTCTCCTCTTTTCCAGGGTGAACCAAGCCTAAGTAACCTCAGTCAGTTCCCCTCCAGACCCTGAAAAGTCTTTGTTGCCCTCCTTTGGAATGTCCTGTAATAGCTTTATAACATTCTTATATTGTGTGCCCAAAAATGCACAGAGGACTTGAGCTGAGGTCCAGGATATGGTTGGCCCTCATGGCTGCCAAGTATTAAAGTTAATACTTCAGCTGGATTAAACCACCCTAGCATCCAGTGAATTTCCAATTCCACGACAATCATCTATGAATATTGATATCACATATCTTCCATTAAGTACCTACAGGAAGAAATGTCTCTGCTAAGTATCAAAACAATGAAGAAAATATTATAAAATGTTTAACACAAAATACTGAATATTATTACATATAAATACTTATAAATATAGAAGTAAATTCTTTAAATTAATTATATTAAATGAAATTAATTAATAATACAATTATTAAATATATTAATTCTAAAAATATCTGAAGAAAACCCAAAACATGAGCATAGTGAGGGGAAAAAACGAAAAGAAAATTTGTTCACTTCTATTGAGAACAATAACCTGTAACGGTAATCTATAAAATTAATTTATTTTTGGATTATCATAAAGGATGGATGGGACATCAGGCAGGCTGAGGTACTCATCAACTTTTCTGCCTGTGCCTTCACCACCAAGTAGTCTGGCCACACTTCCTCAGTCACAGAAGGCAAGGCAATGAAGGGGAGAAAAAAGGACTCTGGCTGTAGAAGACAACCAGGTTCAAGGTCATCTAAGGAACCTGAAGGTGCACAAGTCCATGGGACCTAATGAGATGCATCCATGGGTCCTGAGGGAACTGGTGTAGAAAGTGGCTGTACCACAATCAATCATTTTTCAGAAATCATGGCAGTTCACTGAAACTCCCACTGATTGGAAAAGGGGAAGCATAACTCAGGAAGGACATCAGTCTTTTAGAGTGAGTCCAGAGGAAGGACATGAAGCTGACCAGAGGGCTGGAGCACCTCTCCTGTGAGGACAAGCTGACAGTTGGGTTGTTCAGCCTAGGGAAAGGGAGGCTCTGGGGAGACCTTATATCACGTTCCAGTCCCTAAAGGGGGCCTGCAGGAAAGCTGGAGAGGGACTTTTGATAAAGATATGGAGTAATGGGACAGAGGGGAATGGCTCCAAACATAGAAAGGATAGGTTTAGATTAAATGTTAGGAAGAACTTATTTACTGTGGTGAGGCACAGGAGCAGGTTGTCCAAAAAGGTTGTGTTTGCTCCATCCGTCTGATGTTCACAGCAGGTTTTGTGGGGCTCTGAGCAACCTGATTTGGTGGTGGTATATCCCCATGGCAGGGAAGTTGGAACTAGATGATCCCTTCCAACTCAAACCATTCTATGATTCAAGGATGCAAAGTATGTTTCCTTCTCTTTAAAAAGTAAACTGACTAATATAACTTTTTAAGGTCAAAAATTGTGTCAACAATTCTTTTTATAAATATTTTATGCAGGAAATATGAATTTTTTGATGTCTACAAAATAGCTTTGAAAATTACCAAATTTTCTAGGGCTGCAATGATGAAGGCCTATGGAGTTAATTATAGTCACAGAAGCAATTTGGAAACTGTGTCAGGATGTGAAGGTAAAGGAATATTATTTTTTACTGTTTGGTCTTAGAGTTTATGCTGAATGGTCAAATACATGAGAAAATTTGATAGTACTTTTTTGTAAAATAAGCACTTGTTGAAAAATAGTTTTCTTTTGAGTAAAATCAGCAGGATAGCAAGAAAAATGGAGTATGGTGATAAAGAAATTTCACTAATGTTTGTACATCTGTATCTGTGGAAAAATATATCAAAAGTTAGGAAGATAAAAGATAGTGGATCTTTGAGTAATTTTCTGTGCCAGAAATGTTTTATTTTCCCTCTGTCACAGTTGTTGACATTTGCTTTTGAATAAAAATGTTCTTTCTCTTTCCACTTTAATGTTATTCTTTATTCTTCAGCAAAATCAAAACACTATGTTTATGACATAGTAGTCTACTGCTTGGAAATAAGTGAACTGTCAAAATGTCAACATGAAGAATTTATTGCAGGATCACAGAGAAAGATCATGTGGGTGTGTGAGGAAGAACAAACCCCTGATAATTAACAGAGAAGGTAGAGAAAGTATTAAAACTTTTGAGAAGTTAATGGCTCTAATTTCAAGGAATGTAAATGTAAAGCATTCCCCACAGCACGAAGACAAGTCTGCTTTGAAAAACATTTCTGATGCTCCACACAGCAAGGCACTTGGAGCTCATCCAGAAGCAGAGTCACTGCTCTGGGCTGTTGTACTGCTGCTTTTACTTTTGTTCATTGGCACTTGACATTTGCTGCTCTGAGTCTTTAGTCTACATTGCCAGAAGAAATGCTTTCCAACTGCTCTGTGATTGAATATGCTCTGTAGGACTGGAAGCTGCTTATGGTATAGCCATAAGCCATAGGTTAAGCATAGCCTGTATTTCCAATTTCCGTAGGGCTGAAGCAAACTTTAGATTTGAGAAATCAAGATATCTTGATAGACTTGGAGCAGAGTGGCTGGAAAGCTGCCCAGCAGAAAAGGACTTGGGGATCCTGGTCAGCCATTGAGCCAGAATGTGCTCAGATGGCCAAGGAGGCCAGTGCCTGGCTTATGAGAAGTGGCTGAGGGGAATTGGATTTGTGTAGCCTGGAGTAAAGGAAGCTGAGGTAAGACCTTTCCACTCTCTGCAGTTAATTGAAAAGAGGTTGTTCTCAGGTGGGGGTTGCTCTCTTCTCCCAAGTAACAAGTGATAGGACAAGAGGAAATGGCTTGCGGGAAGGATTAGACTGGATATTAGGAAAATAAATTCTTCCTTGAAAGGATTATCAGGTGTCACCCTGAATTTTTAAGCCTTCTGATAAGTTGTAGCTTGGAGTCAGTTTTCCCATGGTTTTTCACGTAAATAACAGGTGTTGTTTTCTAACTAGCTTAGAGTTTACATTCTTCTTAGTGAGATAGATTTCCTTGACAAGCATGTGTATTAGCCAGTGTGTGTGTGGAAGTAAGAATTTTCTCACCCAATTAGAACTTTTTCCTTTCCTGTATATAATAACCCCGATTTTATTAAAGATATTTTTCTTTTCTTTCCCCTTGTGGTTGCTGTGTTGTGCCATTCTTTAATATAACAGTGCAACAATCAGGCACTGGAACAGTCTGCCCAAGGAAATAGTAGAGCCACAACCCCTGGAGTTATTTAAAAAATATGTAGATGTGGTTTAATGGTGGACTTGGCAGGACTACATTTGCAGCTGGACTTGATTATACAGGTATCTTTCAACCTAAATGATTCTATTATTTTATGAATCTATAAGATGTATATATAAAAATCTGTTATGTGTTATATGTTACATGTTACAGACTATATTAAAAGATTCCTTTTCATTCCTCTTCAAGAGGGATCATCAAGCATAGGCCGTTTCCCTGAACTGTTTGCACCCATCCTATGCACATGATAGAAACAACCTGTAGGAACTAAAAAAGCACAAAGATGTACAGTGAGAGTGCACAGTAATTTGCTTTACCAGTCTGCTCTGGAAAATTGAAACTGCTAAATATGACAGGGGGATTTTTTTTCCTGCCAATAGAAGTATTTTCATATCATCTGTTCCCTTGATGAACTTGAAATTTTCCAAAACCTTTACTTTTCATTCTCAACTCCCAGTCTAGCAAATACATGTATAAATCTAATTTCATGCATAAGAAAAATAATTGCATATTCAGATATTTTTTGCAGATTCAGGATTCACTTGTTGAATAAGCTAATAAGAAATGAAAATCAATATTGCATGAACAGAAAAAAAAAGGACAACTAGAAGAATACTGAAAACAGGTGACATGAAATAAAAAGGAGAGCCTAGTTTTTTTTTTCTGTTTTACTTGTACACAAATCTTGTCTTTTTAAGCTGTTTGTACTGGGCACATTTCAGTAAGCTTAAGGTGGGAAAAGTAGTCTACACAAGTAATCAGTTTACTCTACTAATGCTTTCTAAAATTCTTCCCCAATTTTTTAACAGGAATATAGGGAGACTTGGGCTATCTCTAAGAATCAGGGGAATTTAAAATTATGCACTTCTTTGTGGTTTTGGGTTCTATTTCTTATTTTTCTTAGTTATCATTAAGTACAGAGGCTGCCTAAAAGTGTCTTCTGTTTCTGTGAGTTAGACACAGCCTCCCCAGTTACAGGCAGCTTCTGTGATTGCACAGTTGTGAAGATGAATGAACTCCCAGGAGCTGTGTAGCTGCACAGGCAAGTTTGACCCAGAAATCACATCCTTTACAAGTGTTTTATAAAATATAAGGAATATTCTTTAACACTTGGGCACACTGAGATTAAGAATCCTCCATAAATATAGAGGATTATTGTACTGATTAGTTTTGTAAACTAGAAAAATACCCTACTTTTAAAGGTCTAAGAGAGGTTTTAAATTTTATCTACAGGTGAAAATTAAAGGTTGTTAGTATTCAGGAAGAATCACTTTAAAACTAAGAGATGTGTGACTATGCAGTCATTAATTGTGATCTTTGCTTTTGTTAAATACTGACTAGAATGCAATGAGGAGGTTTTATCCAAAGGAACTGCATGGTGGTTACTAGTCACACAATTAGAGCAATTGTCTGAAATTTTTCTGCATTAGTAAAGCTCTAAAAATAATAAAACAGCAGGGATCAGAGAGACCTACAGCTTAGTCTTTTACTGCTGCTTCCAATAAAAAAAAATATGGTCATTATTAGGATAAACTGACTTGTGCTTTTAATATTTTCATTTTTAATGACTCCATGGTTAAGGGCCAAAATATGCATAAATTTTAAAAGAACTCAACTGAAAACTCAGGTACATTTCATGCAAAGGACAGTGATTCTGCTACTTCTCCACTGCTTTGTTGTCTTTTATACTGTGATAAGGGACCTTGTAACAGTCACATATGTTTGGCAGTAATAACTAGTTATTTCATTTCTGTGTAAATTATTATATATAATTCACAATGATGAAAAAACATGTGGCAGCTGATACCACTGCATGTCCATGAAAAAATATCTGCCCTATAACTCCAAACAGCAGCTGACAAACAAAGCCAAGGTTTCAGCAATGCAGTAGTTCAGAAATTCATCAGAAAGTATAAATACTTCCTATGAATTACGTTCAGAAAATCACCTGTGTGGTATAGTGAGGAGGAAACTGTTCTTGTCGAACAGAGAAAACCTGTTTATACTGTAGCACTGTCCCTTCCTCTCACATTCATTGTATGAATAGCTTAGGAATAAGGCACACAAAGCTGTAAGGACAGCATTTATAAGGCCAAGATCAAATCTTTCTGAGGCGCTCAGTGAGCACTGAATTTTAAGTGATTTGTGGTTTTTGTAGTGGATTTTGTACATGGAGGGATAATAACATCAGAGGATTTCCTGTTTTTCTTTCTTATTTGCTTGTATGTCAGATTTAACTTCATGCTAGTCCACAGAGCACAAGTGGAAAAATAGAAAGTTTATTCAAATGCAACTATGATCTGAAGCATTGGGAAGAATGAAAAAATGGTAAAAGTATTCCATGTCTCTTAACATATATAGCCATGAATATGGGGATGAGAAACAAAAAATTTAAACTTTATCTAACTTTACTAATGAGGTATTCTCTTTAAAAATGAGCTGACATGCAATCTATTCCTCTTGTGTCAGCCTTGCTTCTTTAAATTATGTGGTTTTCATAAAGGGCTAGGTTCTCTGTGTACAACACATGCCTTGATCAGAGATAGGATATGATTTCTTCATTATAATCTTCTTCATTCTTTCACCACGATAAACTTGCTTTCAGAATGTTTTTTGTAAAGAGAGTGGTATGACCCCAGTTGGTTCCATGAATGTCTTCCATTGTCCTTTCTCTTCTCTGCAGCAATTGTACATATATAATTATGAACCAGCAGAATTTGGCACATGTTTTTTTCTTTTTTTTCAGGTTGATTAAAGCCATTTTCATTCACATCTTCTTCCATTGGCCTTTTTCCACGCAAAAACCCACGCAGATGAAAGTAGCTATAACAAAATATCAGATTGAGAGCAATGTCCAGGGCTTGTTTTAGATGCTGTTTCTGTAATTATTGTGATAAAATCTGCTTCCAGATTAAATGAATATTTCCTGATAGGCAAATAAATAACCACCTATAGTCTCAGGCAAGGTTAGTAATTCCTGAAAACCATTATCTGGAACAGGTCACTTTACATAAATTTAGAAAGATAAAAATGGTTCCTTGGAACAGTCAATTAATTTCTGTCATGTAATATCTGGCAAAATAGTAGAGGAAACTAGGAAATAGTTATGAGTTTATTTTAAAGAGTATTTGGGGTGCAATTTGTATTATAATGTAGGAGTCTGAAGCCAATTTAGTGCCTAAGTTTCTGAAGTAAATATGATCCCAGCTGAGCACAGAATGCTTCCCAGATAATGGAGACCTGAACCTTGAGAAATGGAGACTGCTCTGTCATAGCAAGACTCTTCCACAGACAGTTTCTGATGGGTGCTGGTTACAGCAATAGTGAACCTGCTGGTAGGTGTGTCAGTATGACCTTGCTGTATCGCTCCCTTGGGTTTCTATAAAATTTTAGTTCCATAGCATCTTGGAAAGTATAAAAAACAGTTTCTGTTCCAGCATCCTTCACAACAACAAATAGTGAGGATGTGGATCCTGCACAGTCTGGTTCTGAGGAGTAGATTTGGTTATTAATGCTCATGTTCCTCCTATTTATTGCTGTAAACTGTGTTTTGCCATGTTAATAAAATACGGGACACTGATTTTTTTTTTCTTTTTTCTTTTTTACCTTAGTCACAGTAAAAGCCATAAGTTTACCTGAAACAAAGAATGACAGACTGATTCAGGTTCAAACAGGCTTCTGGAAGTCATCTGGGCCTATGTGCCTGCTCCAGCAGGGCTACATACAGCAGGCTGCTCAGGACCATATCCAGATGGCTTCTAAATATCTCTAACAAAGGATATTCCACGGTCTCCCAGTGCAACTTGTACCAGTTCTCAGTCATTCTCATAGAAAAAAACTGTTTCCTGATGTTCAGATGGAATGTCTTGTGTTTCAGTTTGTTTGCCTTGCTTGTTTTATTTCTGGACAGCACTGAAAAGAGCCTAACTCCCTTTTTATTTTCCCTTCAGATATTTTTATACTGTGATGAGTTACCCCTTTGAGCCTTCTTTTCCCCAGGCTAAATGTTCTCAGCCTTCTCTTCTATGGCAGATGTTCCAACCTCTTTATAATTTTTGTCAGTCTTTGTGGACCTTCATGGCTGCACTCTTTTCAGTGTGTCCTCATCTCTTGTTCTGAGAAGCCCAGAACTGGGCATGATACTCCAGATCTCACCAATGCTGAATGAAGGGAAAGGATAACCTCCTTATTCTGCTGACAACACTCCTCCTAATGCATCCTGGGATAGTTTTTGTCTTCTTTGCCACAAGGACAAATCGTTGACTTGGTGCCCAACAGGACCTCAGGACATTTTCTGCAAAGCTGCTTATCCTGGACCACCCCTGGCATGCCCTGGTGAATGGGAATGTCCTGCCCCAGGAGCACGACTTTGCACTTCCCCTTGGATAGCTTATGCCCTGCTATGCTGTCCCTCTGGAAGATGTCAATTCTCATACGACTCAAAAAGAAATTCACTCTTTAAAGGGCATTTTCAACAGATTATTGAGTTGGAAAAGAATTAATTGATGTTTTAGCAGCAGCAAAGTTGGAGTTTTGAAGTTGTCTGAACAGTGCACTAGGAATTGAGAACTGTTATGTATTTTGCTTTTGTGGCAATTTTTTCCTCAATGGCTTTGCTATGTCTCTGCTCAACTGTAGTCAATGGTATAATAAAGTATTTATCAGCCTAAATTATGATTTCTATTTATAAAATGAAGGAGACTTTCAGGAAGAAAATTGTTCTGAAGAGTTGCTGTAGAAATTACTCTGGTTAATGCACTAAACTGGGACATAATCAATCTGCCCTTAGTTCCATCCTCTGTCATGCACTTCCTCGTAAGTAATGGACAAGTAATTGCTAATTACGCCTTCCTTTCCCAGTATACAGACAATAAAAATTGTCATTTCTTTTGGTTTTGCTGCTTTGTTCAATAAATAGGACTCCAGAATGTGGTATTTTACCTCTGTAAGACAGCCTGTGCTGGTTTAGACTCTCCAGCTGTTCACATTTTCATCTTCTACTCTTTAGACTGAAACTATTTTGCTGCATTTACTTTCTTGAAACCAATCAACATTATTTAGTGATGCATAAGCTTGTATTCCTCCATCAAAGATGCCTTCTATGCAGTTAGAGGCTGCAGTGTTTCCTTAAATCCACTGAAAATTCCTCACACAAAGGATAAGCTGAATAACTTCACGTCCTGATTCTGCCAGTAACTCATTGTACAACTGTCTGGATCTGAAATTAAAAATTATTCACATATACATTCTGATAAAAATAGCTCAAATGGCAACTATATTCAACATCATTAATTCCATTTTACAATTACTTGACAGACCACATCTTCCTGTAGCATTTATTATCCCTCACAAAATGTATAATATAGATTAGGAAAATTTAAATATGTATTTATGAATTAAGGACAATGACTTGTGATGCTCAAAGAAGCTCAGTATATGGTCATTTAAATCAGAATCTGTTGTGGTTCCCCTTCTTGGGGAACCACAACAAGAATCTTTATATTTTATTAAGGGAACACAGGTTTACATTTCTTCTGCAAATGCATACAAAACTCAATCAATGATCTATTGATTCTTCCCTGTATTAAATATTTTTTATTGCATTAGCAAACCTCTTTGTACACAAGCAGTCTGAACATATTTAATATTTCTAAAGTGCATTGCAGCTATTTTATAATCTCAAACTTTATCATGAAGTTTGGAATAAAAATAAATGAATGATAACCCAAGTATTAAAATAGATATTAAGAAATAACACAGCCACTAAATAAGTGAAGTTTTTCCTTTTTTTAATAGTTCCTTTTCAGACCACCACTCAAAGCAAAATCCTTGACTAGAGATAAGGTTGGCTTTCCTTCTTTTTAATCAGATCGAGCTGAATTTATGGTTCCAGACAAGATGTCAGGAAGTATGGCTTCTAGGTCAATGATTTAGGAGTTTTCTTATTCTTCACAGGGCATAACGGCCATCGCCCTCAAAATCTCACTCATTCTGATGTCTGTCATGAATATGGCATCCTATTTTAGGGCCTTTGTGTAATAAAATTAAGTAAATTGGCTCCTAACTCATATTTTCTGATCTACTCTGTGGAAAGATATTCCTCAATCTATACACTGTTCATGGAAGCCTACATGAAATAGCTGGTAGGAATTTACATCTTATTAAGGACATGTATTGAAAGATCTTCCTTTCAGTTTCTGACATTATCAAAATTATTATATACCTCATGCTGTAATAAGTATTTCAGCACTGATAAACATTAAACCAGTAAGTTTTACTCCAAAGAAGATTCAAAATTTAAAATCTGGCCACCTACAATACAAACCATAATCATCCCTTGCAAAAAATGTATTTTCAAACCAGTATTTTTGTGCTGTCTGTCATGGCTTGGATAGTCATCCATCAAAGTAATCAATATTACTCTTCCAAAGTCTTCCACAAACTTTTCCTTTGCTGCAGCCTATTCTATTAACCACTCTTGTCTCAGTTTTCCCTGGACTCTTTGTATCACTTTATTGAATATTTTTTCAAAAAAACAAGTTATAAAACGTTTGAAAAAATTAAGACCTTAGTCTACAGATTTCTTTGTGCTCTATACTTCCACCATGCTTTGAGAAAAAATATTCTGTATGTGGATAACACAGTTGGATGCTATAAGAATAATAAAGCAAAACAATAAACACTCTAAAAAATAATTTGCACAAAAAATTGATTCCTTTTTACAGGAAGTAAGCATCTGTTATAAGCAGAAAGAAAGGAGTCCTACCTCAAGGTCAGTCTCAATAAAAACTTGAAAGGAATTTTTTTTTTACACAATTAAAAAATAAAAAGATAGTTCAGCAGTTTTTGACCAAAATTAACTACTTCAGACCTGTTATTATTATTTAAATATTTTTCAATACTCTTAAAAGACTCAGGAAAGTTCTACAGTTTAAACAGTTTCAGTCATCAGAACAAGTCAACTAAAAGGGAAAATTTTCTTACATCATAATTGAAGGAGTGAAAATGCTGTTAAATGTTGGAGTAACACAAATCATATGTTAGTTTCTTTGGCTTATAAGCCTTGGTCAGAATTAAATTGTTATTTTATACAGTCAGAGCTGTGACAAGATTTGCTGTTCTTAAGTTACACGCAAGTGTGCACAGTCACTGTGATTGAGATGTAGAAAAGTGGCTGTGTACACTCTATGTATCCAGGCTAAGTTTAAAGATATTTCCAAGAAACCTTAAAATTGTCACTTCCTGACAAGGAAGTATGAACATTTCTGGGATATGAAAAATTGTGGCCATTGAATGACCTGCAGCAGATTAATACCAGCCTGAAGAGGAGCCAAAAATTTGCAAATCCTGGATAAGTTTCACAGAATACTCAAAGGCTATCCACATGACGTTTTTGAAAAGAAGGGAAACCTCAAAGTACCATAGTTCCAGTTTAGAAGGCCAGTTCTGCATCTGTAGAGACGTATTTTCTCATTTCTGTGGAGGTTGTAGTGGAAAATTGTACTTCCTGGGTCCTGGGAACCTGGAAACCTAGGAAGTTATATGGACATTTTCTTCAAAGGAAATATTAAATGTTACATTCGGGATTAAAACTTCTCGTAACAACCTACCTTACTGTATTTAGTAGGCTCAGAGGTAGAATTTGGGTTAACATAGAAAAAGCAGGGGGAAAAATCTCAAGATTTTTATGGAATTGAAAATTGTGTAAATAATTCTTTCACAATTTTGGGATGTGAAAGAAAATGATTGAGTTTCTTAGTCTACCATTCTTCAATGTCCAGGTCACTACCAGTACATTTGCATTCCTGCTAAGGTATTACTCCTGCTAGGCCTGATTCACTTTGCATAAATAAGTGCATGCTAATTGGAACAAGGGCTTTACTCTCAGCCTCCCACATGACAAATAAATGCCCTAATAACTGAGACTCTACTCAGGTCCACCAAATATGGAATTTAGAAAAAGAAAAACAACTTCGAGTTTTTGAGAATATGGAAGCATCTTTTTTTTAGTAGCACTCCTATGATAACACATATTGCAGTACTCAAAACAGATTTAATATTAACTTCATTTTTTTTAAAGGTCTTTTTAACAGAATAATTTTTAAAGTAACTATATTACTTCAGATGAGGGTGTTACAATTATAGGTAAAACTTTGTACATTTGGGAAAATGACCTGCAATTTCAGTTGTCATTTCAATGGTAATTTGCAGGGAAAATTATGCAATTTACCTAATATTTTAAAAATCAGGTAAGTTACACCCAGTAGCTCAGTTGGATATTTTAACAGTAGACATAAGAACTGAACAGGAATTTTTTTTCTTAGTTTTTACTGTTATTATGTGTAAGTTATATTATTTGAGCAGATTTATTTTTATTTCCATTTTTTATCAGGCAAACAACTATATTTCTTCACTGGAAATTTATTGTCATAACATTTGGGATTATATTGCAATTTTAGAATAAGTAGTCAAGAAAACACAGATATAAAATCAAAATGCATTATTAAAATATTTCCTGGTAGATTACCCCTGAAAATTTTGTTATGCAAAACATACATTTCTGAGGGTTCAGAACAAGGAAGTGACTTTGATTTTGTTTTCCTGCTAATGGAAATGTGTTGATTGCTGCTTCAGAGTCCTGTTCTTTTAAGGATCCTAATTTCTTCAACAGTTCAGAGCAAATTTCACAGGAAATGGATATATCCACCTCTCCCATCTCCTTTGGACCTGATTTTGAAATTTCCACACAGCCTTAAGGGTAACCTGTTATCAAATTAAATGAGACAGAAAAATATACAATAAAAAATACATATCTTTTCTTGGTCTTCAAGTTGGCAAATAGGAATAAATTGCTAATTTAGGTCTATACTTCAGGTCATTTAGGAGTTACACTTAAGACAGACTGAAAATTGTTCAAGCTGTTACCAAGGAGATGGTGAATCATCCTGAGTTTTCTAGGATCACTTAAAGGTGTTACTGTTAAAAATATTAGATATCTAACTTATTCTGGAAGATTAAATCTGCTCAGCAGATGTCTATCAAATTTGCTGATTTCTCTCTCATTTCCAGTTGTCTCTTCTCAGTTCACTGACACTGAAAGCATGAAAAAGTATTTTATGACTTTTTGCAATGTAGAGGTAAATATTTATCTCCAAAGACCTTTTCTTTCTCATCACATCTCTACTTTAGTCCGCTTGCAACTTTTCTCTTGTCTTATTTTATAAATAAAATAGATAAATAGCTGCTAAAATGTATTGTGTGTTAGTCATGCTACATGAAGACTGAGCATAACCCACTTTTAATCAATGAGACTTTGGTTGTATCTATTCTTTCATGAATTTATGTAATTACATTTACTTTTCATTTTTGCCTCCAAGTACAAAATGGGCCTTTTCTGCTGTTGCCCAGATTAAGGTGTTAAAATTAAAGCCATCTTGAAAATGTGATACTGAAAACAAACAAGTAGGCCTGATTTTGTTATAATCCTATCAAATGAGAGAAATGCACACTTCTCCTGAAAACAAACAAGTAGACCTGCTTTTGTTATAATCCTATCAAATGAAAGAAATGCACAATTCTCTCTTTTCTTTTTCTTTGTTCTTCAATAATCAAAGTAAACTTTCTTAAAGCTCCCGATAGTACATGATGCTATTGCTAGGCTAAAGCAAGAAAAGAAATAAACTATAGAATCCCCCTGACAAAAAATTAAAGGTAAGATTTTCTTTGTTAGAACTCCTTTCTGTTCTGCCTTCTTGCACTTTGTACACTGGCAGGTGAGTATCTCAGATGAGTAGGTTCAACACACAGTAAATAGAGGTTTTGTCCTTATCACAGTTTGTCAAGAAGCTGCTGTTTGGGTATGTGCTCTGATCATCAGAGCTTGAGGATTTCTGAAGCATTTCACAAAGTTATATTTCTTTTTTTTTTTCCCTCCTGTGATTTCAAAGTATCTGTGCCTTTGACCAGTTGTTTTCTTTTTCACAGGGTGTACTTCACTCCTGCTTATACAAGATGGCACCTCCGTGGTAATCCTGAGAGCTTCATAAAACTACCACCTGTGCTATAATCTGGGCACTCCACATACACCTGCCCTGTTAAAAGCTTAAGTCTGAACATATTGTTCTTGCAACCCCTAAGACTTTTCTGAAGATGTAAAGGAAAGCTCAGAAGAGTTACAAGAGTTCAAACGGTTTTTTTATGAAGGTGTGCCACAGTCCTCCAAAGAGAGAAGTGTGTGGTGTTAGGTTCTGTCATCTGTTCTGAGTGAAACAGAAAATTGAGTCATTTGTGGTTTACAGACAACAGAACATGATGGACTGAGCAGCAACTCTTACTTAAACTTTAACCCTCCAAAGTTAAAAATAGATTTCTAAGAGTCAAATGCCTTTGGAGCTGCCTAGATTGTTGGTTAGGCAATTCTTGCTATAGTGAAAACCCAGTCCTGACTACTTTCACAAAGACTTACTGATGCCTTTAACTTCAAAGCATTCAAGTTCTAAAGATTCAATATTTACTGCTTCTCCCCCCAAGCAAGAAATTCTGCAGAATTACAAATAACTAAACCCATTTTTTATAGCTGTGAAAGGGTCAAAGCTTGTTCTTAGAAGTCCTCAGAAGTGAAAAAAACAAACAAAAACAACCAATATAGAATTGTATGAACTACATTAAAAGAATAATAAATCACTTTTACACCAATTTTACCAGCAGTCATCCCAATAAGATTATGGAAAATTTTAAAGAAGTAACTAAATTCTTATTATATCCCTGGATTTTTATGATATATCACAAGTGACTATAAGGACAGATAAGCAAGTTTTCAGATTCACACTGCTCTAGTGCTAATTTGAACAAATAAAATATCATGGAAGTCATTCACTTAGAAACAATAATGAATTTTCAGGACTATCACAGAATTTCCCAGACGAAGAAGTTAGGATGATTTTGGGTAGACATGTGGAAGATGCAAAAAGTCAATGAAGACACAAGACATTCAAGAATTTAATGCCCGTTTTCATCAAGGCATGTTTGTTCTTTGAGGACAAATGGTTTGAAAAGCTGAATGACATAAATACATAAATTAATTTCTGTAAAAGAATTGATCATTGTCAGACTCCTGAGCTGGAGTTCAGAGACTTCACTGTTGTTGGTTGAGAGCAGCTTTGGGAACCAGTCAGTCTTCTTACTGATCTAGAGCATATAAATGATGTAAATGATATAAACATCTTCTGAAATGCTGATGAAATCTTCAAAAAGGCTGCTGAGCAGCACCATAGGATCTGTTTGTGTTGTTATTCCTGTACTTGCAATAGACATATTCTTATAGAGATTTAACAGGCTTTGCCATGTAAATGGATGTATTTGAATTGAGAAAACAATCAGTAAAGTGTGAACCAAAATCTAGACAAAAGGTACCCCTGAAGTTCAATTTCTTTTGCAGTTTCTTACTTCAAATAAATTCACAACTGCAAGCTTCATTTGATTTTTATATATCAAATGAAACCATGGTAATTCCCATTGGTTTTTTTTGGAAGAAGATTCTATGTTAAAAGCCCATATTTTTCATGCAACTGTTAATTGTGTTAACAAATTTTAAAAATGAAAAAATATCTTTTCTGTGATCTTTTTTTGTGGTTTTTTGTTTTTGTTTTTGTTTTTCCTAAATTCAAATGCATGTCAAGATATCTCAATAATTTTCAAAAACCATCTGGAAAAATTTTTTAGAAGTTACTTCAATTGTTTTTTATGGAATTTTGATGTTTATTTTCAAATAATATTGAAACAATAAACAGGTAAAAATAAGGGATAAATTATTATTAGAATGCAATTTGTATCTATCCTTTGATTTTCCCAAGCTTCCATATTTCAGAAATGAATAAAATTATGTTGCTTCTAAAAACCTCTGAAAAAAAGCTGGGGTTTTTTCCTATCCTACTTTCATCTCTTTCATTCTCTGCTCTGAAAAACATGTACAGCTTTAATTTGATCCTTTTTTGTGACAGCATTTACACACTGACACACTTTACATGGTATAATTATGTAGTTGTTTTATCCATCTTGCTGCTCTGGTGCACTGTCAGTTGTAGTTAAGACAAAACTGGAAGACTAACAAATCCCTTGACTGATTTTGCTGAAGACATTCAGCAGTCTGTGGTCTCAAGCTGATTGCTGTGCTCATAAAAAGGTTGGTAGAAATAATGCAATATATGCCACATTTCTAGGAGTAGCTTAATTATTTAAATTTCTTTTTCTGGTGCTCTCAACTTTGTAACTTTATTATTCTCTTAACATTTTTAAAACGAGTTTGTTGGAGAGATAAGGAGTACTCCTCTGGGTTAATAATAAAGCTTCCAGTTATGCAGTCAAACCTTCAGTTTATAACTTTGCTAAAGAAATGCAACATATATGTAGATTTGTGTCTCCTCTGATTCAGCCTTCATTACGAATATGGTGCTCTATGAATGTCTGAAGTATTACAACTTGCATAACATGTTCCTTGGAACTACCCTATTACATGCATAAAGCACCTCATCATTTTTCATTGAAAACTCAGAGTATATTTGCTATTTATCTTGTGTTGATTTTATGTTAACAAACTCATCATAAAATTTAATGAAAATTACTGTTTAAGAGTAGTTCAAATGCTATGTAACTTCTAATTGTTGAATGCAATGAACCAGTTAATCTTGCAATTATGTGTGATGTCTTTTTCATGTCTCTGGAAACAAAGTCTATGAATTTAAACATATATTCTTCCAACATGTAGGCTGCAAAAGCTTTTTAAGGATGGTTTTCAATAAATAAAAACTAACCTCGGAAATATCTAGATTACAAACAATAAAAATATGTTATTTTTCTAAAGAAATGGAAATAATCCTTGCAGTTAAAAGTTGAAATTAATTTCAAGGTAAGGCAGATGGCTTACAGAAATTAAAATGCAATTTCAGCTCCAGATTTAAACAAGCTTGGTAGAAGTCTGCAAAAACCGTAAGAACCTCAAATTCTTCCCCTCTTCTACAATTAATTTTTTTATATTTGTTCCCCATGCACAGTAATTTCCCTTCAATGTTACTGTATTAACATTTTGCCTTTTGCTTTTGCATGTAATATAAATTGTTTCTGTCTCTCTTTTTCTCCCCCCCACACACAGAGGCCAGCTGGGCTCGAAGTTCTAGCCAATAAGTTCATAGGTTTTACCTACCAACACAATGTACCTGGAGAAGCCTCCAGCAGCAGTGTAGCCTGCAGGGCTAAGAACCTGTTTTAAGCCTCAGGGTCCAAGAGCTATCCTTCTGAAGAACTCCTGGTTTTCATCTGCCAGTCTTCACCTCCTGCTTTAAATTTTGTTATTTTCTAATCACATCCTAAATATTCCTATACATTTTTACTCTCTAAGTCTTTTGTATCTCTTTAGCATTTTCAATTGACGTACACTTTTAAGATTGTGTATAATTTGTTACCAATGTCATGTCTGTCATCTATTTAATTATAGAAATCTGAAAATTATAGTTTTTGCCTTGAATCTCTCTATTGTAACTACAAAAAGTAGCTTCCCTTGGTTATTCTTTAATTTCCATGGTGATTCTTTTTCTACTACCTTTCTTTGTATAAAAGAGGCGGCAAATCATGAGGAAACACAAAGCCAATCTGCACTGAACTGAACTAAAATCTCATCACAATAATTTTTCACACAGTGTAGTGTATCTTCCCAAAGATGCCCAAAATGACATGTAAATGTAAAAGGATGTATGAATCATTGTCAGAATCTTAATTTTAATGAAAGCATAACATCAATAACCAGCATGTTTTCATTTTTAATTTCATATTATTTAAATTCATATTTCACTTTAATTATGTGAAATATAATACAAAGAAAAATACATGAAATAAATTATGACAATTGATTTTAATGCTTAGAGGGTGAAAAAGAGTGAAAAGCCTACACAAAACTCTTCTCTCCTAGATAAACAGAAAAAAATTTGGTTACTTCTCATTTAGTACAATTGCTTAAATTAAGAGAAATGTACCATCACATAAACCCAATTCCCTATAAGTTATAGGTTATCTGCATTAATTTCAAGTAAAATAAAAAAAAACTTCAAGTAAACTTTTGTACAAATTTTGTTATTTTTCAAAGATTGGCGTAGTGTAGGAAAAGAGCCAAAAAAATGCAAGAACAGCCTCTTGGGTTCCAAGAAAAATTCCATTTACATAAAAGATGATCAATCTGAAAATTAACACATTTTTTCACAATACAAAGAAAACAAATTCTGCAAGCATTAATCTCTGGGTGACATTTTGATGCCTTATTGCCTGGGGAGGCCACCTCTCCTTAGGTTTCCTCTGCATGGGAAAATAGAGGAACTTCAGGTACCACCGAGTCTAAAAAGACAGAATAATTTTTGCCATGTGACTTTAAGATTTGTTGTCTCCTCTGGCAGCCCCCAGGACCCTCCTGCCCAGATGTCTGGAGACCCAGGCTGGAGGATTCAGCTGCCACTCCTCCCCTGTGCAGGGTCGACCATTGGCAAAGCTGAGCTGATGGCCCAGAGGCACACGCCAGGGGACACTGACAGGATAGGTCACACAGACTGCCACAGCAGTGCTTTCAACTGCACCTACACACTGGACTCACATTTAGCACAAACACAGGCAGTCAAGGCCCCTCCCTTTGGGCTGGCACAGAGAGAAGCTCACTTGTGTGAGCACGCACAGAATTGTACAATTGTACTGCCAGTACCAGGATCTTCTTGCTCGTCCAGTGAGTTTCCTACTCCCTGACAGGTCTGGCATGGTACTTGTTAGCAAAAGGACACAGACACTCATGTATATTGGATGGAGAGTGAGATTATGCAGAGAGAGATGAGAAAATAGTTACTGAGAAGAGAGAACAGGTTGCATTGATCAGGTGCAGGGTTTGGTCAGGCAGGTGTAAGGACAATCCACATTTTTCTTGCCACTGGCCTCTTTTATACCAGCTTTGTTTCCCCCTGATCTCCTTGCCCTGCACATTTCCTCACCAGCTGGCAGAGTCCCACTGACAGCCCTTCCCCTTGCCCCCAGCATCCAGGACCCTCTTTTTCCATCCTTCTCAGAGAGAAATATTGCTACTTCATCTGAGATGGATGTGTTCGACGTGAGAGGTGACGCAACTGCAC
Organism: Alaudala cheleensis; assembly: GCA_013398995.1. Classification (NCBI taxonomy): domain Eukaryota; kingdom Metazoa; phylum Chordata; class Aves; order Passeriformes; family Alaudidae; genus Alaudala; species Alaudala cheleensis. Next base: position 41,021 of record VWYE01002506.1, read on the forward strand.
ATTTCAGAAACCTAAAAAGAAGACTTGGTATGAATTAGGCTCAGCCTGGCCGAGTCTGAGGCACTTGTGGATGTGAAAGAAAGCAATTTCTAAAAACAGAATTAAGAAATGCAGATAACTACACAGTTAAGACATCAAGGGTCTAAAAGAAGGTAATTAATTATTAAGGAAACTAATTTGAAAAGTTTTATGTCTCTTGTGGAAGTACTTGACAATATTTTCCTTTGGAAAATATATAAGGATGTGAGAATAATTCTGATCCATGGATTATGCATTATTTATGAAGTACATACAAGACAAATCTCCAAATAAGACTTTTCAATGTGACAATGCCAATGTTTACTGTGGCAGTCCTCTTAATTGTTGGCTTCTGTTGGGGAATCCAGTTAATGGATCTCCTGCTATAATCCATTAAAGTATCAATGTTTCCATTATTAATCCCCAGTCTGAACTTCAAAACAAACAGGGACTTGTTCTTTACCTTCAGGTATTCTGTTACAGACTACACAGTTCTGCTACCTGGTTGATGTTCTTTCATATTTGAACCTTGATGCAAAGATATATGGCTTAATGCTTACAACAGATCGATTTTGAGGGGCCTTTCAGCACTTTATAACATCAGAAGTAAAAAGTACCTGAGTTGTACTGAAGGAGAGGCAATAGAGAAGAGAAATTACTGGAATTCAGCAGAACACTCACTTCTATGTCTGGAACAAGTGAAACAAGAAATAGAGTTATTGAGCTTTTCCTAAGAAAATATTTCCCTTTCTGTTAAACTGTGCTGTAATGCCAAACTCTCATTTTCTAAAAGAAGCTCTACTTGGTGGTATAAGAATTTTTTTCTGTAGCATTGTTTAGTAAAAGCTCTAACTCTGAGCAATTAAACTCAACCTCAAAGTTTCTAGCATCACCTGTTCTTTGAAAGCACTATTTCTACAGTTCTTTTCTCAGATCTCCTGATTATAATTCAGTAGTGCTCTGGATAAGCAGGTAAAATCTGTCAGCAAGAAAAAGAAAATTTCAAGAGTGACAGAATTTGACATAACTTCAGTTTGTAAAGGTTAAAATTCTTTGAAAAGCAGGTTTTGGAAATGCTTCTTATGCACAGAATGCAGTGCTGCTCTGCTCCAAATGAGTAGTAATGAAACATCACTAACATCATGTACAGTTGGTCTGATTCTTTCTTACACTAGCAGAAAGAAGCTATTAAGTAAATCCAAGTCTGAAATGGTCCATGTTTTCTATCCAAGTTATTATTAAAAGCGCAATGACTAACTAATTAATGAACTTTATGTTTCCAATACCTGCATTAGCCACTGTCAATAACTAAGAAGAACTGAAGATCAAGAAGTGAGGAAATCATAGAAATCACATTAAAGAATATAATGTTCACTCATTTTTTAACATAATGGTTTTGAGTTCTTACAATTTATATTAGTACTTTCACCATGAAGCTTAACTGAGGACTGCATTTACTAAAGAAATTAATCATTCGATTTTTAAGAGAATAAAAAGATGTGCCACAGCATCACAGAAAACTCAAAATCCAAAATTATTTGTGCTAATATTAAAATTATTAATATCAATATTAGTAATAACCATACTCACTTGCCCCTAAATTAATTGTTTTCAAGAAGTGTTTTCTCTTGTAAGGGCATGACCCCAAATAGATATTGAATAAATAAATACCTGTAATTTCTCTGATTTTTTTTTTTCCAATATTTGCAGGGGCCTTAACAGTGACATAACCAAGACATCCCTCATGAGCTGCATGCTGTGTGTTCAAATGTAGGTGCTGTACTGGGGGCTGTGTCACATGGACAGTCAATAAGGTGGCTCAGTGCCTGCTCTGGGGCTGTCACTTGCATGGCTGCTGACCAAGGGAGAATGAGGAATGCAGAGACCAGCATGGCTGTGTTTCCCTGCTCACCCAGCCCCTTCAAACCACTGAGGGGAAAAGGTGAGGTTTGGTTTTTATCTGGTTTATATTTACAGTTTGCTTATATTTTATGGGTGCCATATGTGTTTGGTGTGCCCTATATCCCCTCATGATAGGTCAAATAGAAGTCTGCTTTTTGTAAATATTATAGTTCAGAATGCTGCCATTGGATTTGTGCGTGGCTGGGACCCCGGATAATATAAATCTAAAAGCAATGATAAGAGTGGTATGCTGAAAAATTGTTATGCCCTTTTTCGAGTCTCATAATAGCTATTTTATTTTGTTGACATCTTCGTTAAGAAAAATGGTGACCTGAACTGTACTGTTTTTATTATTATTCCTGTATAATTTTTATATTTTTCATAATTTAAAAGCCAAAACCTGGAGAACTAATGAAAGTATGATGCCACTGCATGTGAGAAATTTGAACAGTTATAAAAGAATGTCATTTATTCAGATAATTTTTTCACTGTATTTTAAAAAACCTGCTTTCTTTTTGATTTAATGAGTATGTGGGAAAATTTCTCATTCCAGATAAAGCAAAATTTAAAAACAGGAAAAATAATCTTAATGAACGAAGGAAATTTTACTCCTCTTTTTAAAATGAGAAAGAAGTAGAAGGTTGAAGTAATTTGTGCAAAATTATCTCCACATTGCTCTTAAATACATATACTACTGTAAAACATTGTGAATAGTAATGCTTACTACACTTGTAATAATTGGTGGTTGCAGCCAGTGCTAGTCAGGAAAATTATAGTTAATGCAACCACAGTGTCAAAGTTTTGCAGAAACATGTCAGCAGGATTATTTTTGTTGTTTCTTAGGGGAAAACAGAAACAGACATACATGTTCACAAAGTAAAAAAAAAAAACTCTTGGAAATGCTGTTGGGTACAAGAGTATATGTCACCTCTTTTCTAATAACTTATTACTGAATACGATTTTCAATACTTGCAGTTCAGGGAAAATAATGAAAAGAATTGCCACTGCTCATTGTTATTTCCAGGAAAAGAGTGGGTTTACCATTTCCATGTGGGTAGGCCTGCAATATACTTCTATATACACTTTTTCTTTTTTTTAATAATGGACACATTTTCCTTTGACAATCTCTGCATGTCATCATGACTTTATATGATACCTTCCTTGAACCCAAAGTAGAGCTGTGAAGAACTTCATGTTGTGCGGGTACCTTGACTTGAATACTGTTGCTATGGAGTTTCTGAAATGTCATACAGAAAACTTCCTGCAATAATTCAACCACCCTCTGGCTTTTGAATCAAAAAGAAAAACATATATAATCTTCCACAGCAATCAGATAATAGATGCTGGTGTGAATACGTGGCTGTTCAGTTTTTCAGCAAACACTTCAACTTGCAGAAAAAGAAGTTTACATCTTTATTGTCCAAGACTAAACACTTTACAAGCTCTCCTCTCAAATTTTTTAAAATTAAAAGAAATATTAATTTTGTGGAACTGTCAGTTTCTAATATTTTAAACAAGACACCTGAGATCACTCTTGAATGATACTTTTTTTAATGTTTCTTTTCTATAACAACAATAATTTGTTGCCTAATCCAGAAAGGAAACATTCTGGCAATATTTCATTATTACAAGGAATGTTAATTATGTTCATTGTTACTTAGATGAACACTTACTGAAATCCAGAAAAATTATTCTGAATTTCTACACAGCCACCGTGCCACAACTCTGAGAACATCCTCTGTATCAACTCAGCAATATTTACACAAGAAATCAAATGGAGGGGAAAAAACAGAGTTTTTTCTTTAAGCAGGACCTTCTTTATACAGAATTTTGTGCAGAACAATGGGCATAAAACCTAGCACCTCAGTGAAAGCACAATTTGAGCATTCTTTTTGAAGGACGATATATCATTTTTAAGATATATACAATTCCACAATACTGTGGTTTGAATGAAATGACGAAATAATTTGTTTTGATTCTTCAAACCTGACGGCAATTTGGCTCAAGCTATACTACAGCCTTATTGTTGAAAGAAAGTGTCTTGGTCTGGAAAGACAGGTGTCTGCCAGGGAAAAGCCGGAGCCCCCCCCTTGCAATAGAGAACTCAAATCCCTTCCCTCTGAATTATTATAAATTTTAAATTAAGGGGCTTTAAGGCAAAAAGATGTGGAAATAGAAATAACAGTTCTTTACTAGGAATACAAAAAAAAAAAAAAAGAAAGTAGTTGTTCAAAACACAAAGAAAACCAAAAAAAAAAAACCACTGACAGAGTCAGATTAAAACCTAGCACCCTGTTGGTCAGGGTGTTGGTAGCAATCCAGTTATCCAGTTAAGTCGTCCCAGAGTGACAGATGAGATTTTGTTGGAGAAGAGATAATCCTGTAGAAGGCTGCAGTGGTGATGAGACAAGATGGGTCCGGTCTCTCTCTGGAATCCAGTGGAAAGACCAGCTGTCCTGGTGTTCTGAGTCCCAGGTTTTATCCATGCGGGAATGCTTGGCTTCTCCCACTGAGTAGAGCATCTCACAGTGGGCTGATGCAATTCTTTCAGTCATGCAGTGAACCTTAATGGCCCATTAACAGCAGAAATCCCCCTGGAGGGAGGATGGGTCCTGGAAGAGATAAAGAACACTGTCCCACCTGGTTTTAACAGCTGGCCCATTAACACCTTCCCCTCCCTCCCAGAGTTAGAAAAGATAAAGAAAAATACTTCCCCAACTGGTTCCAACAGATGGTAAATAGAATATATACATTTTTTGGTTACATCTTGCAACCCAAGGCAGAAAGATACTAAAATAACCCCACAGAGTGGAATTTTTCATGTGAAAGGAACAATTAAAATGTTCATTAGCAATTTTGTGAATTTAAGTACCGAAACAATCAGTACATATTTGGTCATAAACACTAAAAAGAAAAGGATGGATGTCCTTAATTATTTTCACTGTAAAAAAAACCAAACAAAAAACCCCACCTCTATGAAGAAAATAGAGGATATCAGATTGATAAATGCCATATTAAGGAGAAGACATTTTTCAAACATGAATGATAAGGAATGATGAGAGCTGGAGCCAAGATATGTATCTTTAAAGCAGAGGACCTCAATGCTGTGATAATTCTTTAAAGAATCTTATTCCATGGTCTGAGGTGAGATACAGTTGGACTTTAATTAGGTCTCAGTTTTCTAAAGCCTGTCTCTGGCTCAGCACTTTTCAGATCTCCCTTATGTTTACATCCACTAGTTATTTCCCCGCTTAACTGAAGAGGTGACTGAGCCCAAATGTGTTCTAATACAGCAGGCATCCAACTCTAAAGCTTAATTTAGGATTTATCTCATAGGGTTTCTAATGGAAAAAAAAATAGCCAGGCTTAATTGATAATTTGAGTTAGTCTTCACTAAAATATCTTTGAATCCTGTAAATTATTGCATGTTTGTGCAATGCAGTAGAAATGGCTTTGACATCGTTTGTAGCTGTTTTTGATTTCCAGACTAGAAGGATTTGACCTTGCAAGAAGCATATAATTAAAACTAACAGTAATAAGGAAAAGTGTATATCTTTGACATGGATTTTCACTGTAGAGAATCAACTTGGTATGAGGCAAGTCACTAATGAACACTTAATAATTGCCCATGCAAACAACTGTTAACTGCATAGGCTTTGGTGTAGGTTCTGCTAGAACTTGTAACTCTATATATTATCAAGAATCATACTAAATTCAGTCTGAAGGCAGGTTATTTACATCTCTTTTTTTACTTGTAACTGCCTACTTGTTTGAGAGTAGATTAAGGATAGTAACATAACTACTTATATTGCACAGAAAGTATCAAAAATGGTTAGTTACCTCACTGAGCTCACAAATATCCTCTCTTCACAAAAGCACAAGGATCTGTATCACCAATGCTCTTGAAAGAGAGGGGTTAACAGAACATTGTATATCTGTAATGAATTCCCCTTTTTTAAACTAAAATAAATCAGGTATATATTTTCTTTTATATTAATTCCATTCCATAAAATTTTGAATATTGTAGATCTAGCCTGGCAGATGAATTGATCCTAATAGCAACAAATTTANGTGTAGAAAGCATAGCTTTGTCTCATCTAGCCTGGCAGATGATTTGATCCTAATAGCAACAAATTTATATTTTATTTAAAAATGCAGATTGTTTCCTGCACTTTTATAAACTTGTCTAGTGTATGAACTTTAATCTGAAATTCTCTGGAGTGGGGAAAATTATTTTACTGTTAGTATCTGTACTGCTTAGCACAATCAGGTATGGCCACAAGAAGTAGGACATTAGAAAATAAGGAAAGATAGGTTTTAAAGCCCTGGGATACATGTTTGTAGTCAAGGTATATTCAGGACACTTTGTGAATTATATTGGATAGAAATTCTTGCTAATTTTGTGTAAGCAAAGGTTTTTTTATTAAGCACAAAATAGCTAAACCTGAATGTGCTTTTGCCTTCCATATAAAACATCTAACTAAATAACAGAAACTCATTCAGTTATAAAAAATCTTATGTTGATCTGTAGTGATCTATGGAATTTACTACACGTCTTTGTATTCATTAACCTTAGTAAAGATACATTGATATGCTTTATCACAAATTACATTATTGCTTTTGGTTCTGTACTAACACAGAAATCCAGACAGTACATATCTTAAGGAACACTGACATTCATTGAACTATTTTGAGATACTACTGACTTGTCAACTAAATCAGCTAATGGGATTTCCAAGATCTATGACAATAAGGCTTATACCTCAGTAATGTAATTAATGTGAAAATTTGGGTACTCAAAGGGAAATGATTTAACCTTACAGGATCATATTGAGAGATCCAGCTTCTGAAATGCATTTAATCATAGCAAAACTTACAGTGAATTACATATTTTTATTCTGCTTAAGAAAAAGAAGCTGAAATCAAATGGCTTTCTGCAATTACAGGGATTCCAGCGTTACTGTAGTGTGACACTACAGGGAAATGTAAATGTAGGCAAGAGCTCATTTAAAAGAATTCAGGCTGATTAGTAAACATGCAGTGTTTTAAATGGTAGCATAATGTCTGTTTCTTTCTTTGAAAAACTGATAGCTGGATTATGGAAATTGCCTCAAAGAAAAGGAAGTTGTTACAACATTTTCCAACTAGGCATGATGAAGCCAGATTCTTTTCCCTGGAGCAGAAACATCTCATATAGAGTTTCTGGATCTCTGCTCTTGGGGAGGTTGGATGGGGTGTCACGGATTTATTTTTTGCTTTCTTCCTTACATATCAAAGCACAGAAACAAACTTTCTGAAGCTCTGGGTATTTTTCTTTTGTATATGTATCTTTAATATATATATTTATATATATATATGTTGGTCCGAGTAAATGACTACTGATTTTGCTTTGACAAAAGGACTATATGACAAAATACTCTTCAGATTCCTCTTAGGTTTGGTGGAAAGATAATGCTTGCTGATCTGCATGTGCTTTGACTTGTACATATGTCAGTAAGTAAAAGGTTTCTCAAAGTAAAATTACTATTAAATATGGATCTAATTAGATAATTAACCATTTTCCCCCTCTCAGTTTTGAATGGCTGCTACCATAGATAGAGCCCTTCTTAACACAGGGTAAGCAGAGTCACTGTATAGAGTTTGTAAAAGATACAACCAGGTACCAGAATGTTAATATTTGTTAAGAGGTCTATTAGATACCATCTGTTGTTTTGTTTTTACCATCAGAAAACCAAAAAATGTAAACTGAGGGAAATCATCTCTTTAGAGGCAAAGATATTTTTCTCAGTGGCTATATTGTATCCCATATTAGAAAGCCAAATATCCCTCCACAAAATTGCAGTGCATATAAATGAATAATATCCACTTATCACAAAAAAATGGGGGGGAAGAAAATAAAAGACTTGCAGCAAATAATGTTTTAAAATATACTTGAGATACAGTCAGCACACATGATTATTTGAAATTATTTACATAATTTGGATCTAATTATGACTAAACGTGTTTTCTGGGTGCAAACTTATCTGAAGATCCAAGAGTGTTAAAACTGTGCAGTATGCAGTGCGATATTTCACTCTTTTTTTCACAGCTTATCAGAATTATAACCTGTATCAACAGTTTGTTGGGTTTTATTCTTGCTTCACTGCCTCTTTTTTAAGAGGACTAAGCTGGTGAACACATGGCAGAGAAAGTGATTTGAAAGCTGCTGTTGGAAGTACTAACTTTTTTTTCTCCAAAACCAAATCCTACTGTTTGTTTCAGCAGCTGCAGCCCAGACCAAAATCCAGCTTACTTACAAAGCAGCTGTGTGTGAAGGTGAACAGACCACCCACATATGAAACAATATGGGGCAAAATTCTGCACTCTATTATTGCTCATTTTCATAATTGGCTAATAGTTGAATTTGTCGTAGTTAAACTAATATTTTTATTGTTTATTCCATCTTTTCTCAGCTTCTTGTCTGTTGCCCAGGGCTTTTCCTGCTGAGATAGAAAAGTATACTTTGTGTGAATGGGTAAAATTCCTCTGACAGAAGGAACAGGAGATTTCAGCTGCCTCAAGCCTCAGGCTCCTGGTTCCAATGGAAGGTTTATCTGCTAACACAGATCAGAAATGGTAAAAGGATCACACTGAATCATAGCAGTCCTTCATAACCTTTAAAAAATAAAGTGAAAAATTACTTCAAGAGTCGGAGGATTTTATCAGATAGTAATGAAAGTAAATTTGTGTTGTTTGCTATTTAGTTATTTTAGCAAGGGGGAGGGAAACACCAAGGTTAGATGTCTTTCTCTTGTTGGGACTTGACTTTGTATAATGACATACGCAATCCAGGTTGCATTTTTGATAACTACAAGAATGTAAAAACTTTAAAAATATGCAGTTATATTTTTCAAAAGTTTCAAAAATCAGGTAATGCAGAAGTTTAAAAGTATTGCCAAGTCACTGGATCAATGGGCCAGCCACTTTGAAGCTATTCCTGTCAGATGTGTTCTATAGGACATGTCAGTGGTGCTGTCATTGAAACTAATAGGATTCAGTTTGAGTTATTGTTCAGGGATATGTAACCTGCCATATCAGGCTGAAGTGACCTTTGTAAATTTCTGCACTTCTTTGTACACTTCTTTTTTCTTTTTTCTTTTTTTTAACTGGAGATGCACAAAGTTCCCATTGTTTGTGTTCTGGACACACAGATCAACATCAAAACAGTATTTAAGCAGTTTGTACTCAATGTAGTTGCTTCAATTTCTTGGTGATTAAAACTCAGTAGTACCTTTGCTTTCTTTAGAGCCATTGAAAGGGACTAGAGAACACTTACGGGTTGATCCAAAGGACACTGAAATCAGCAGGAGAATTCCATTGACTTCTATAAGCATTCAGGGCTCTCCATAACAATTTCTTTTCTGACTGCTGAGAATAAAATGATAGAAGTTTAAACATTTTTTTGAATCAAAGTTCTAAAAGGTGTTCTGATGAATAATGTACAACAACTACTTACACAGCTGCTGAGAAGATCTTTTTGAGAATTATTTGACTGTAAAATCTCTTGGAGTTTGAGAGCCTGGATGCAGAATCTCATTATTTTTAGTGTCAGCTTTGAGCTTAGATATACAACCTATAACATTATTCTAAGGAATGCTTAATGTTCTTTAAAATAGAGACTGACTACTTCTTCCTTTTTTTTTTCTGCTGGCTATTCCCAAATACTTGCATCCTGTCAAGAGAATCTGTCCATCAATAACACACCATATTATGCATCAGTTACTTTGTTCACTCTTTAGCTGTCAAGATCATTTTTTAAAGGGCTGTCACTTAGAAAGTCATACAAATGAAAACTGAATTATGCTGCACTGTATGAACCTGCAGTCCTAATTTACTTGATGTGATGGGAGAAGAAGGTGAGAAAAAATTGAAAATACTGCACAAAAAACTAGCTGAAACTGTTTCATTACTGACTGTCACAGTTCTCAGGTGAGTTTACAAGATTAAGGTCTGTGCTGATTTGGACTAGCATTAATTTTCCTCACAGTAGCTATTGTGGGGATGTGTTTTGGATTTCTGCTAAACACAGTGTTGATGATACTGAGATATTTTCATTATTGCTGAGCAGGGCTTACATGCAGATGCACAAGATATTGGGAGGGGACGCAGGACAGCTGATCCCAACTTATCCAAGGGATATCCCAGCCCATATGATCCCAGGCTCAGCACAGAAACCTCAGAGAGGAAGGTGGAGATGATCCGTGTGATGGCATTTGTATTCCCAAGTCACTGTTATGTGCGATGGAGCCCGGCTTTCCTGGGGATGGCTGAACATTCCCCACTGGGAAGTGGGGAATGAATTCCTTGTTTTGCTTTTGCTGGTATCTGTGGCTTTTGGTTTGCTGATTAAACTGTCTTTGTCTCAATCCATGAGTTTTTTTCACTTTTACCCTTTCAATTCTTTCCCCATCGCATTTGGAGGATACGTTAACAAGTGGCTGCATGGGGCTTAGTTGCCAGTTGAGGTTAAAATCCTAATTTTCCTTGTAAATCTTCGTCTCATTTTTGTTGTTATTCAAATATCTATTACTATTGCAATGTAAAGAAATAAACAGGACAGGAAAAAACCTCAAATCATAAAACAATCATTAATTGATGGAATTCCTATTGTGTAGGTGTTAAACACAATGGCAGAACAAACATGCAATATTCTTAAAAAAAGGAGAAAATTATATGAGGTTATTTTTGTTATATTTTTCATTTAAAAATAAATTTAAATCAAAATTATGATACATATAGCTAGTCACAGCAAAGGCTTGGGGGAAAAAACTTAAGGGATCTACCCGTGACTATAAAACAGCTCTGTGGAGTTAGGACCTCAGAACATTCCTGAAACCCACTGTCTATATTATTAAATTGCCAGAAAAAAATTAATTGACATATTTACACAAATGTGGACTGCAACTCAGGCATGCCTGGGTAATCAACATGGCCTAGGAAACCATTTATGCAGGTAAATGTCTATTTTAGAGTCTGAAATGTAATGCAGCAATTATACCTGGACAATGGTAGGTGATTTCAGGGCCAGAAAACACCTCCTGGTATGTTTATTGTAATAGAGAACCTGCAGTCCACCCAAAGGCAGCTTGACTGTTGAATTTGGTCATACAGTGTGCCAAATTTCCTGCTGGTATACCCTTGTTGATTAAAAAATATTTCAGTAATAAAGAATTTGACACTGCAAGTGCATTTCAGAGACATTAATTTCATTGCTAAAATTTAGTTTAATGTGTTTTCCTAAACTTTCTCAAATTTTTACTATATTTTATCATCAATAAATACACTTGTTTCTTAATTGTACAGGGGGAAAAAAGATAGAACTAACCTGGGAAGATGGATAGATAGATAGATAGATAGATAGATAGATAGATAGATAGATAGATAGATAGATAACATTTTGTTGCCATAAGGCATTTGACTCAGTCATCTTAAGTTGTATTTAAGTGTATTAATAAACCTATAGAAAATATGATGATCTCATTGTAAATGCTGAATGTCTGATTTTTTCTTTTATTGCCAAGGAATCTTATGATAAAGGGAGAGGTTACAGGTGTGTACAGTCTAGAACAGTTGTCCCAAGTCTTCAGGTGATACATTTGGTGGGAAGCATTAACCCTTTGGAAAAGGAATTAATTTAACAGTAAATTTTGCAGCTTCAGACAATACAGAAAAGTAATTTTGGACACTGTCTCTTTTTCTACATGTCCTTTGTACAAACATAAACTGACAAAAATCAGTAGATATTAGAGTCAAGACAACAAGGAAGCAAAAGTACTTAAAGAAGCAGAATGTTTATATGAACTTACACTTCCATATAAAAAAACCTCAAACCATGTAAATAATTGATATTAAGAGATTCTGGACAGTTTAGCCGTTTTGCTGGCATTGTACTACTCTACTAGGTTCTCTGAGTCTTCACTATTAATTTCTATTGACTTTGTAAGATAATTTTAGGTGATTCTAAATATGTCCTCTCTGAAAGCATTACAAAATAGTGCTTCCAGCAGTTAAAGATATCAAATTGTCTGTTAAATATTCTTACTTTCATGTCTACTATTTAAAAACTATAATCTTTGTAACTCACGAATTTGTGTATTGCAAAGTACAAAGTGATTTTTTTATGGCTTTGTGAAACTTCTGAAGAATATTGAACTGGATTCAGGTCTTAATAGGTAAAATTTCTATATAATTAATCTAATACTGGGTAATGAGTTTCAGTGTAGTAAACAGAAATGCCTAATAAAGAATATGTTGATTATTAGAAACTCAGATTACTTAAAATAGCAGTATGCTTACAGAAGGATTAAATGTATTTAATTTTATCCCCTCAAAAGCTATAAAATCAAGTCTAAGCATTAGATCCCTCTACAGTAAGGGATAAGGTATTTCATAAAGAATTAGATAAACATGCACAGTGATTCATTTAACCTCCCTGAGGTCTGGATGAAACTAGCACCAGCTTTTCTTTCTAAATATTGTTCCTGTGAGTTAAGAGAGATATGAAAAGCCCTATATATAATTGTAACATTACTTACTATTATTATTACAATATAGTTACAATGCAAAGAGTAACATTATTCTGTTCAGGTAGGAAAGTTACTGACCTTCACAGCACTTCTTAAAAGGAAAACATTATGTACTGTCCCTCTATTTATTTTCATATTTTATTTTTATATACTACAGATGCATTCATGCTTACATACACGTAATACATACATTCATACATACACTGACACATGTAATTTATAAAAGGGCTGTGAAAAGGCTCTGAATATCTGAGCCTTGATGCTGATGATTTTGTGACAGTAATTAATTCTAATTAATATATTCTTGGCACAATATTAGGCACCATGGAGACACATAAAATGCATTAGTTATTTCATTATTCAAAAGTGCAAGGCTACATATGTTTTTTTTTTCTAATCAAAATTTAGTTCATCATCTGTATGCCAAAAGAGAGAACTATCATCTTCATATCCAGAACTGTAGGAATTTTTTGTCTCCAGCACAGATCTGTTGCAAAAGATTGTCATGTATTATCATAAATTTAATAATTACAAGATTTCTGTCTCTTACTGCACTTGCCAAGCCTCTGTCCCCTGCTAAGTCATGAGAATTTTAAATAAACAGTTTTTGTTTCTTTTTAAATATAGTTGAGTTCAAGAAAGCATTTAACGCCTTAAATTATAATATTCTATTTCCTCCTTCCACCAATATAGAGCTACTCAGAAGTAGTATTATTTGTCAGAGGTTTTTTTACACTATTTCTAAAAGCACCGTGTGTACTGATGAGTAACAGATAATTTTGCCTGACTACTGGACTAATATCCTTATCTAATTATTTTCATCTTTGTCGTGCACATCATGTCAGACAAAACAGAGGATATAGTTTTAGATTCATTATTCAGGCCAAACAAATGCCATAAGCACTTGTCAAGGTGCTTGATTGGTTGCCTGAACAACCATAGTTTGTTTACTTTGTCACTCTTCCAGAGGACAACTTAAACAGTGCACAGCGTGAGATAACTCTATGCACTACAGAGGGAAAAGGAAACCTACAAAATCACTTATTCTGGAAATGAAAAGAATAAATAATTTGTGTGGAAATTAGTTTCTTCTTCCTTTTGCCAGTTGATTCTAAACTCAGACGTCAAATCCCATCAGTTCTGCCTTACATATGAAATGTCATTTACAGAGTGGAAACACTAATCTATGATTCAAGATTATGATGTTGGTCTCTTCCTTTTTGAAATGCTAAAATTTAGCTTCAATCAACTAAGTCAACCTGTATGTAATTTCCATGGGTAGAAATGCATTTTGTGCATAATTTCATGGGCCTCCATCTAGGAGGAGCTAGAGGGCACAACCAGAGAGAACAGTCAAAATAATACCCTGCAGCCAGTTAATAATTTGAAGCCAGTTTTCTAAAGCAATGACAAATTATCACTACTGAAGAATTTAAGACAGTATTTTAAAGACTTTAAAATTATTGCCAAAATAATCAATCTTCATAGGCTGTAATATACTTGCAGGCATTCATCCCCATAATATCCTACATCAGACCATATTCATAAAATATCACACAAAATATTTAATTTTGCTACATTTATCACTTAATGATTTTTTTTGAAAGATATGAGTTTTGTTTGGATGGAATGTGAGATAACTCACTCAAAGGGCCACTTGAGCTCTGTCATGTTTTTTGTTTTGGCTAGAAAACCTGCATGCTCTTACAAATCTATGATGCATAAAAGTGCTTACTAAGTGTCAACAATGTGAAGATCTTAAAAAAAATCAAAGCTTTTTTTGCAGAGTATATTTAGAAGATCAACTGCAATCTTCCCTTTTATAAATACATGCAAATTATTATTGTTAACAACAGTTAATCTATATAATTTCTAAAATTTATTTGTTTAACATTCCAGTCATGTCTGGGCCCTGAACTTTATCACAATTCTTGACTTCAGATCTTTCTCTTCTGGATTTTTTTGGCCTCTGTTTCTCACTCAAAAGGTTTCTTATCCCAGTATTTTCACCTTTTTTATGTTCGCAGGAATGCTGTTTTATCTACTTATAGTTTCTGACAGACTTATGAACATAGTACACAAGATCTATCTTTACTTTAGAACAGACACACGAGTACATGAAGACACATTCAAAGATTTTTAACTCTCTAATTTCCTTTTTTTTTAATTTGACTTATAATATCTCAGAAAACTTCTGCTTAGAAATTCTATCCTCTTCAACACACAGAATTGTTTAGAGGTAACCCCAGTGCTTTTGTTAGATAAAGTTGTATTTCCCTCATGATCTCTCTAACAGACTACTTAGTGGGAAATCAGAGAAAGGCTGTGATGTCGTGAAGAATACCTAAACTTTGTTACACAGGCACCATGGGGATTGATTTTTTCATCTACTGAGAAATTTTTCATGTTTTTCATTTTTAGACACAGGAGTGCTTTCATAAGAACTTCATTGTCTGAAGGTGAACAGGCTGTTGGATGCTCAGCACTTTGTCAGCAATTTCTTCAGAGATCCACACTGTCTATTCTATAGTGGCTGGTATTCATATGTTCATATGTTTCAAAAGTTCATTACTGCCACATGGAGGTGGTGGAGTTTAAGGAGATCTAAGGAAAAGTCTCTCTGTTATCTGTGTTGAAATACACTTGCAGTGAGAGAATTTTTCACTATCTTAGCAAAAAAATGTCATTCTATGAAAGGAAAGAAGAGGTCATTCTTGTCATTCTGGTGTTCTCTTCTCTGAGCTGTTGATAAAATTCTGATTGCCTGAGGTTGCTGGCTTTCTCT
Source organism: Alaudala cheleensis (assembly GCA_013398995.1). Lineage (NCBI taxonomy): Eukaryota > Metazoa > Chordata > Aves > Passeriformes > Alaudidae > Alaudala > Alaudala cheleensis. The sequence goes on from VWYE01002506.1 coordinate 56,291, forward strand.
GTAATTTCCTGACATTAGATTTGAGAGAGAGCACCTTCTATAGCTTTTACAGCAGCTACATTTCCTTTTACTTTATTACCATGAGACTATTTCATATTGTCCTGGAATTTTTTCTGATGTTTCCCATGATTCTTGTCTTTGAGTTCCTGCATAGTTCAGTGTATTTCACTCAAATGTCTTTTTATCTTTCATAACCAACCATTTTCCAACGTCTTCTCTGTATATCTATTTTAGTAACATGAATCTGGACATCCAAACTGATTTCTACTCATTTCCAGGCATTCTCTTGTTATGAATTAAACACCTTTAGAGTCATGCTGATGTTGTCACATTTTGCTGTTGGGGAAAAAAAAGAAGGAAATATGTCAATGGGCTGGAATGATAGCAAGGTTCATCACTTAGCACTGGTGATGTCTGATGGTCAAGACCAGAGGAGAACACATGACTTCTGAACAGGCAACAAACAAACAAAATTTTCATTACTAATATCACTTCCTGCTTGTAATTTTACTTTTTATTTGTCTGGAAAAAAATCTGGGAACTTAGTTCTTTCACACAATGTAAAAATCAGTCACCTGATGACAACATTTAGGGTTTTTTTAGCTGAAACTTCCAGGTAAAGGAAATGTGCTCATAAATAAAGATCAGTTGATTCAGATTGTCTCATGAAAAATAGACATTATAAATTTTATTTCTAAAATGTGCATTATTTTATTATATTTTTATTTCCTCCTATGTACAATGTTTTATATTAAAAAAAAAAGAAAGGTGTGACACTTGGCTCAGTATATCAGCTTTGTCTACAGATATTTCTTGATCTTTCATTAGGACACGGTATTGTCTAAGCACATGGTTTTCAGTAATAAGGAATTCCATATTTTCCTTATCAATTAATCAATAAAGGCTAAACTTTATACTCCTAAAATAAATTATAAGTACAGTGACATGAGATATCCCTTATGAAAAAAAAAAATTGTTGAACCAAACTAACTACTGCTATTATTAGTGTTATTATTATTTCATTTTTTTATTTTTACTTTTATTTTTATTGCATGTGAGCTGTGACTACTCTTTATTTAGCTTGTCATTACCTGTAATGATAAGAAATGACCCTTGAACTATCACACTAAATTATAATGCATCAAAATATTCTTAAGTAACTGTAAATATGTATCTTTAGGCAGAAATAAGTGTAATGCAAGCAATGAGGAGTATCAAATTAAGATGTTTAAATCTCTTTATTCCAGTCTGTTGCTTTTGATAAAATTACAGGATTAGTAATTTTGGAGAAGACAGCAGATGCAATATATTTTGATTTTACTGAAGCCTTTGATGCGCCATGTTGTGAAACCACAAAAAATTACTTCAAGTTATCTTGTATAAGAACTCTCCCACAGAGATTGACAAATATCATTGTGGAATTATAAACAAAGAAGCATAATGATAATTTCAGCTTTGTTGTGGAGAGGTCTCTGAGGTTGATAAGAACAGTTTCCCTCTTTTTTTCATGTCTTTTATTCTATAGTGTGATGATACAAATAACATATGCTTAAAAGTTTTTGCATAGTTGAGGGAATAAATATCATCCAGACAGACTTGGACACGATTGAAGAGTCAGCTCATCAGGTCCATCAGATTCAACAAGTCCAAGTACAAGGTCCTGCATTTGGGTCATGGTAATCACTGGGTAGTAACAAGGGGCAAGGGGATTGAGAGCCCTAATGAGAAGGATTTGGGGATAGTGGCGGATGAAATGCTGGACATGAATGAGTAGTGTTCTGTACTCACTGCCCAGAATCACAGAACCATGGAATTGTTAAGGTTGGAAAAGACCTCTAAGAACAAGTCCAACTGATAGCATAAGGGTTAAAATTATAGTAGATTAGGGATAAAATCATGGGAATAGATTCAAGGGGAGGTGGAAAGAAAGGTTGGGCCTGGGAAGGTATGGGAAAGAGAACTAGGCCTACACAACCATGTCTTTACGAGATCATGCAAAACTGCGCCTGCATGATCATATGATAAATGACATGATTGTTAGACCATAATAAGAATCATGAGAACTGTGTAATCACAACTAGAATCTTGAGAGAGGGTGTTTGGGGGTGTTTGGGGAATTAATGCTTGGATAGAATCAATGTATATTGGTTTAATAATTAATGTATAATTATATAACAGAAAGGTATAAAACATGTTAATCTGGAACCCAATGTCAAAGCCTGATTTGGGTTTTATCCCTGGTTTCCATGTGCTTCAATAAAAGCACCTGCATATAATCAGATCTCTGATTATGTGTGTGTTCCTGAACACTCAACCCAGCATCACAAGCATGTTCACCAATAACCCATGTCTTAAGTGCCATATCCACATATCTTTTGAACATTTTCAGGGATGGTGACTCCACCACTCTCTGGCCACTCTTTTCCAATGCTTGACAACCATTTCTTTGAAACAAGTTTCCATAATATCTAATGCAAACCTCTGCTGGTGCAACTTGAGGCCATTTCTTATCATCTTGCCACTTGATATCTGTGAGAAGAGATTGACACCCACCTCACCACATCCTACTTTCAGGTAGTTGTAGATAGGAATAAGGGACCCCCTTCAGCCTCCTTTTCTCCAGATTTAAAGTTTTCTCCAGACTTTCTTTGGTGGAAAGCCAGCCACACCCTGGGCTGCCTGAAAAGAGGCGTAACCAGCAGGTCAAGGAAGGGGATTCTGCCCCTGTACCCTACTCTGGAGCACCACATCTCATTGAGGTCCTCAGCTCAGGAAAGACATGGACTTGTTGGAGCAAGTCCAGAGGATACACAAAAATTATTTAGAAGATGGAACACTTCTCCTAAGAGCGCAGGCTGAGAGAAGAGAAAGCCCACAGGAGAAGCCTGTTCAGCCTGGAGAAGAGAAAGCTCCAGGAGTACCTTTTTGCAGCCTTTTAGTAGGGCCTGTTTTGGTAGAGCAAGGGGTAATAGCTTAAACAAAAAGAAGGTAGATTTAGACTAGATAGTGGGAGACATTTTTTTCAGTGAGGGCAGAGAAGCATTGGAAGATGTTGCCCAAAGAATGTAGATTCCCTCTCCTTGGAAACATTCAATGTCAGGCTGGATTTGGCTCTGAGCAACCCAATTTATTTGACGATGTTCTGCCTCATTGCATGGGGATTGGACCAGATGACCTCTAAAGGATCCTTCCAAAACAAACTATCCTGATTTCATGATTCCATGAAAATACTTAGGTATGCACTTTTTTCTAGAAGTTAGGTTGATAATATGAAGGGACAATCTGTAGATAATTTCCTGCTTTTCCCCAAGAAATTTTAAAGTTGTGAGAGAAGAAGGGCAAAGAAAAATTCTCCAATAATGTTATTATTGGTTTAATTTGGAGTAATATTTTTTGCTAAGATAGATTGTGCTTAAGACTTTATAGTCACTCATATTTTTACCACAATAAGGAAATCATAAGACTGCCCTACATACCAAGTGCTATGATAAATGCAGTGATTTTATCTTAAATGTTTCAATGAGTTGGGAAGGATTCTATGAAATTAGGCAGATCCTGAGACTAGATATCTGTGTAAATTCTTGACAATGGAAGGATGGAGTGAGAACCACAAGAAGGATTTTATAGTTGTAATTGGTGAATAAAGGGATTTTCTGATTTCTGTAATCTAAATAACAATGCGTGCATACCTTTCAACTGATTCTATAAATTCTATTTCTATGTAATAATAGATTTCTTCTATTTATACAGAGTAAATTGTTCTCCCCCTACTTCTTTTGCTTCAATTTATGTCTAGCTCGGAAGGCTTTGACAGAAGACTTTAATGAGAGCTTAGAGGTTTGGGAAATTTCTGGCTAGTTAGTCAGCTCACTTTAAAATAAATAAATAAGAGTTTGCAAGCATGGGAGCCTGGGGAGAGCTTAATTAAAGTGAATGGGGAAATTAAATTAAAAAAAAAAAAAGAAGGCAGCAAGAAGGGACAGAAAATCAGTCAGGGAAACTTGTGAGTGAGAGTAAAAAATAAGTACCAGAAAATCAAAGCACAATTTTTCATAATCATGCTGTGGTTATTCGTTCTGGTACTTCTTCCTACAGATGCTCTCCACAGACACCTATCACA
>VWYE01002506.1:60572-78606 GCA_013398995.1 Alaudala cheleensis
TTGTTAGACCATAATAAGAATCATGAGAACTGTGTAATCACAACTAGAATCTTGAGAGAGGGTGTTTGGGGGTGTTTGGGGAATTAATGCTTGGATAGAATCAATGTATATTGGTTTAATAATTAATGTATAATTATATAACAGAAAGGTATAAAACATGTTAATCCAGAACCCAATGTCAAAGCCTGATTTGGGTTTTATCCCTGGTTTCCATGTGCTTCAATAAAAGCACCTGCATATAATCAGATCCCTGATTATGTGTGTGTTCCTGAACACTCAACCCAGCATCACGAGCATGTTCACCAATAACCCATGTCTTAAGTGCCATATCCACATATCTTTTGAACATTTTCAGGGATGGTGACTCCACCACTCTCTGGCCACTCTTTTCCAATGCTTGACAACCATTTCTTTGAAACAAGTTTCCATAATATCTAATGCAAACCTCTGCTGGTGCAACTTGAGGCCATTTCCTATTGTCTTGCCACTTGATATCTGTGAGAAGAGATTGACACCCACCGCACCACATCCTCCTTTCAGGTAGTTGTAGATAGGAATAAGGGGCCCCCTTCAGCCTCCTTTTCTCCAGATTTAAAGTTTTCTCCAGACTTTCTTTGGTGGAAAGCCAGCCACACCCTGGACTGCCTGCAAAGAGGCGTAACCAGCAGGTCAAGGAAGGGGATTCTGCCCCTGTACCCTACTCTGGAGCACCACATCTCATTGAGGTCCTCAGCTCAGGAAAGACATGGACTTGTTGGAGCAAGTCCAGAGGATACACAAAAATTATTTAGAAGATGGTACCCTACTCTGGAGCACCACATCTCATTGAGGTCCTCAGCTCAGGAAAGACATGGACTTGTTGGAGCAAGTCCAGAGGATACACAAAAATTATTTAGAAGATGGAACACTTCTCCTATGAGTGCAGGCTGAGAGAAGAGAAAGCCCACAGGAGAAGCCTGTTCAGCCTGGAGAAGAGAAAGCTCCAGGAGTACCTTTTTGCAGCCTTTTAGTAGGGCCTGTTTTGGTAGAGCAAGGGGTAATAGCTTAAACAAAAAGAAGGTTGATTTAGACTAGATATTTTTTCCAGCAAGGGCAGTGAAGCATTGGAATATGTTGCCCAAAGAATGTAGATTCCCTCTCCTTGGAAACATTCAATGTCAGGCTGGATTTGGCTCTGAGCAACCCAATTTATTTGAAGATGTTCTGCCTCATTACATGGGGATTGGACCAGATGACCTCTAAAGGATCCTTCCAAAACAAACTATCCTGATTTCATGATTCCATGAAAATACTTAGGTATGCACTTTTTTCTAGAAGTTAGGTTGATAATATGAAGGGACAATCTGTAGATAATTTCCTGCTTTTCCCCAAGAAATTTTAAAGTTGTGAGAGAAGAAGGGCAAAGAAAAATTCTCCAATAATGTTATTATTGGTTTAATTTGGAGTAATATTTTTTGCTAAGATAGATTGTGCTTAAGACTTTATAGTCACTCATATTTTTACCACAATAAGGAAATCATAAGACTGCCCTACATACCAAGTGCTATGATAAATGCAGTGATTTTATCTTAAATGTTTCAATGAGTTGGGAAGGATTCTATGAAATTAGGCAGATCCTGAGACTAGATATCTGTGTAAATTCTTGACAATGGAAGGATGGAGTGAGAACCACAAGAAGGATTTTATAGTTGTAATTGGTGAATAAAGGGATTTTCTGATTTCTGTAATCTAAATAACAATGCGTGCATACCTTTCAACTGATTCTATAAATTCTATTTCTATGTAATAATAGATTTCTTCTATTTATACAGAGTAAATTGTTCTCTCCCTACTTCTTTTGCTTCAATTTATGTCTAGCTCGGAAGGCTTTGACAGAAGACTTTAATGAGAGCTTAGAGGTTTGGGAAATTTCTGGCTAGTTAGTCAGCTCACTTTAAAATAAATAAATAAGAGTTTGCAAGCATGGGAGCCTGGGGAGAGCTTAATTAAAGTGAATGGGGAAATTAAATTAAAAAAAAAAAAAAGAAGGCAGCAAGAAGGGACAGAAAATCAGTCAGGGAAACTTGTGAGTGAGAGTAAAAAATAAGTACCAGAAAATCAAAGCACAATTTTTCATAATCATGCTGTGGTTATTCGTTCTGGTACTTCTTCCTACAGATGCTCTCCACAGACACCTATCACATGGGAAAGAGATCTCCCTAGTGGAAAGAGAGACACTGTGCTGCCATCGTGGGACTGACTGTGCAAAGGAGCTTGAATCAACTGAAGGGTCTGTCTATATGGAGGCATTTTCAGACAGAAAACTGGCAGAATAATTAGTCCATTTTAACTATCCTAATGTGACTCCCCACTGTCAAAATTATTTCAAAAAAATGCTTTTATTATTTAGGAGTAAAGTAATTGATCTGGAAGGCAGCTGGATTTACTCAGTGATTGACTGTTCATGTGGGGAAGTTATATAAGCATGGTTAAATTGATTGCTGTAGCTATGCTGGAAATTATCCCAACAAAAATAGACATACCATAGACTATAATGACAATATATGCCTATTTTCCCAGTATGTAAATTCTAAAGCATGGATAAACAAATTTCAGCATGTGAAGAAAGACAGCTTTTTTGTTTGTTTGTTTGGGTTTTTGTTTTGTTTTGTTTTCTTTTTTTTTTCTTTTGGTGGGGGTGTTTGTTTTTTAAAAGCAATGCTGTATGAGTCCTTGGAATTTTTGAAAATATATTCCATGAAGGGTAATTGAACTACTGCATTCTTTGACCTGTGGAACAGAAAGCTGATAGAGGTCATGCAAACATTTTGTAGGAAGATATAATAGCTTTTATTAGGCTAAACTGTGAGCTTAAAATAAATTAACAAAATCTGACAAGAAGAGCAAAGCCAAGCTAAAATCTGGTTAGACACAGGTGCTCTTAATTACTGCTTATTATGTTAATAAGGCTACTGAACAAAAGTGTCATTAGACATTTGCAGTAGTGAGGGCTGGTATGGGTAGGAGAGCTGGCTGTGAGCCGAATTTCACACCTCAGTACTGGCCCGTCTCTAAAAGAAGCAGGTACTCACATTCAGGAAAGATAGCAAATGCAACTTTGCACCTTAATGGACATAAAGGTATTTAATTAGGGCAAGTTTAGGGAAGCCTGCGTGGTTCCAGGATGGTAATGAGGGATCTCTAAAGTCCAGAGCAACTCTTAGAACATGCAGTTCATTGCAAGGGTCATGGGTAACAAAAAGGGGGGCTCACTCAAGCTGCCAGCCACAGCTTAGAGTAAGCCCCAGAGAGAGAGAGAGAGAAGGGGAGAAAGCAAGCAAGCAGGAGGAATAGCAGGAGCTTGTGTGTGTGTGAGTTTGTGTGTCTGGGAGTGTGTGTCTGTTTGTGTGTGAGTGTGTGTGCGTGTGGGTTGCGTGGGTGCATGTGTGTCCCTGTTCCTTGTTACAATACATTATATCTTTCTCTGTGTTGAATATTACAATTTACAATAACCAGCTGGTACAAGACACAAATCCCATAGAATTTACATATAGCCCATAAGAGTTGCTGCACTACCATACCATATTACATTTTAAACCTTAAAACTTACTTCCAAAAACTCTTTTTTCTCTTCCTTGCTAAGTTGCAGATACTCTTTCAACCTTTGGACTTTTAGCATTCCTTTACTTTCTTAGGGTATTGTTTAATCATGGAGGTTTTCCCGTGGCCCGTGAGCCATTGTCTTTCTAGTTACTCAATAACTATTTACCTGGCATTTTAGATGTTGAAGTTTGCCTTAATTTCTACTCTGCTTATAGGTTTTATATTATGATGGTCTTTTTGCCTAGCATAATTATTTATAAAGTTTCCCTCTTAAATTTTTATCTTTTCCAACAGGCAAGATTAACATGTCTTGGTTTTAAGGTTTTTTATTTTATTTACCTCTTCACAGGTTATTTCTATGGGATTTTTGCTCTGGTTTGTGGGTGGAGTTTTTTTCTCTCAGTTTCCACAAAAATTTAGTCTATGAGTTGGGGTCTTTTTTATGACATATAAGAATCAAGCACCCGATTGCCATTAATTTTCTCTGGAAATTGAAACCCTGAGTTTATTCCTTTTTTCATTTAAATCCCACTTAGTAATTCATATTACCTTGACAAACAGCTTTGACTTTTAAAAGACGTGTTTTTCTGTCCCAAGAACTGAAATTCACTTGTTCATCTCAAAAGTATATCATCATGAGCAATAATGTTGACTTTTTAATATAAGTCAAATTTATTTTAAAATCTGACATGAATTTGTAAGTAACTCTAGCTTTCCTAATATGTGAAAATAAAAAGTACTTCTAATATATAGAAAAGTGAACACAAATCAAAACAAGAGAAATCTGGTCACTTAAGAGAATTGAAATGTGAATAAGAGCCAAATCCATTTGATTGCAAATTTGTTTGGTGATAAATGATCTCATGATGTTAGTCATGGTAAAATTTAGTTGATTAGTAAAATTATGAAAGAACATCCTATAAGGACATCAAACACACTTTGTTTTGTTTTAAAAGTTAGTGAGTTCTGTTTTGGCTATGAGTTAAAAAAGCTAATTTAAGAAATGCTCAAAGCTTTCTTCAGCTATCACTCTGAACTTTTCTGACTGCCAAAGTATTTTGGCTTCACAAGGCAAACTTCTAGTGCCAGAGGCATAAGTGTGTTAAAGCTGAGGGACAGACATGAGTACGTGTTTGGCTTTTCAGCTGTAAACCCTGGTTAGCTCATCTCCCCACATCACAAATATAACTCTCATGGACTTAGAATATCTCTGCTGCATTAACTAGGAGCTAAAGTCACAAATAAATAGTCCTGTGAAAAAGCATTAAAAAAAAAATAATCAAAAAATGTAAGGCAATTGCCACACACAGAGCATGATTTTCAAGTAATTTGAAATCTGTTCATATTTTAAATGTCAAACTGAATTGAAAGGATATTCATTTTAGATTTCACCCTATGTTTTCCCAGAGAGAGGATAATCTATCTGTTTATCGGTTCATAGTATTTGCATAGTAGCTCACATGTGATACCTGCAGCCCAGAAATATTTTATGTTTTATGTTTGGAAATATTACAGATTTCATTAAGATAAAAAGAAAAGAAGAAAAGTTATAAGCTGAAATAAGAAAGATAGCTTGCTATTGAATCTAAAATATTAAAACATCTTGAGACCTTTCAATTCTAAATATCATCCTCAGCTTATTTCAAGAAGAGTTTGTGTGAGAGAAACCCTTCTTGGAATTTTTAATTCACATAGTTTAGGCACTTACACCATTTTTAATATGTTTTTAATATGCACACCATGCAGGTGTGTCTTGTTAAAGGAAGAACTTTAAGCAACACAGATGAGTAATAGAGTTCATGAAAAGATGAAGAATGTTTTAGAAAATCTCCAGGACTTCATTCCCCAATACCCAGTACCCTGTGATGCAAGGTGAATGTAATTTTTTATTGCTAATAAAAGGTGTTGCATGCCATTGCAATGCTGTTTTTAAAGTTCTCCTGTTCATAGTGATAAGGGATACTAAGCAGATGTAATATGACTCCTTCCCCTGGGTTTGATTCTGTGCACCTCCCAGCAGCAGAGCTCTGGTGCAGATTGTAATTCCCTTAATGTTCAATGGCCAGAAGCCAGGTGGGCCTTTCTGATGTGAGAGATTCTCCTGTATTCTTCACCTTTCACTGTAAGAAACAACTACATTACCATATAGAGTGAATGGGTACACAGTTTGACTGCAACACAGGAAGTCTTACCTAAATATGAGAAAGAACTTCACTGAGAGGGTGACTGAGGCTGAAACACATTGCTGAGAGAGGGTGTGGAGTCTTTCTCTGGAGATAATGCAAAATCAAATTCTGTGATTCTGTGATAGGAGTAGACAAAAAGAGCTTGTGCAAGTCACCTCCATAAAAGGTATGTGCAGGTCAGTTTGTTTATTTAAGGCTAGAATTTTTCTGGTTTCCTGTCAAATATATTTCTGCAGTGCCATGGCCTAAAGCTAACTAAAAGGCCAGGTCTTTACCTTTCACAAGAGGGGCTGAACCACATCTGAAGTACATATAGGGAAGAGCATCTACTTGAGGGAATCTATTTCACATACAGGAGAACAACTATTAGACTTTACTCAAGAGGAAGAGAATATGGAAAATCTTGCACTAGTTTAATGTGAATATTGTCAGCAAAAGTTCACTTAAATTTGCTTCTCTGGTTATGTAGGAACTGCCACTCTAAACAAATCAGAAAAAGGACCCCTGGCCTCATTTTTTATCTCCAATTACAGTCAACGCTATCTGCGGAGGAACAGAAGAATAAGATCTGAATAATTACAGTGATCTGGGGTTAAGAGGCAGAGACTGGATACAAAGAAGATGAAGTATATACTGAGTCAAAGAGGTGCCAACTTGATTTGGCAGAAAAAAAAGTTGCCATTAGCTGAAAAGAAAAATTACTCCAAAACTTCAGAAGCAGAGTTAGGTGGAAACATCTCTTAACACTTTAACTAATAAGCTTAGATAACGAATTGCAGCCTGACATCATGTAAGGAAAGAACACCAGAATAAGTGGATTTAAAAATCCAGACTAAATCTTTATACACTGGTGTTTTAGAAACACCCTAAGCCAAAAATTCAAAAAGCATGACAATTAATGCCAGAGTATGTGCATTCTGTACACAGGCCATTTATACTTTTTACTCCTGCTCTTACTGTACGATGAATCCACAATGTCATTATTTGTAAAAAAGAGTTTTTGAAATTGGTTTCCATTTGATGATAGATAGATTTTTTCAGTTAAACTTCTGTGTCTTTGAAGTCCACAATCTTCTCTATGTATATTATCAGCATGAATTTGGATCAAACAGATAGGCAAGAAGAATAAAAACAGGGTAAAGAAATAAAGAATGACAAAAAATTATGCCCATGTAGGATAAAAATTTGTTGTGGTTTGACCAATTGTTCCAGTGTACAGTTTGCAATTGATCAACCATGGAATAATTTGATGACCAAGTCATATTATAAAGCAACAACTATTTCTATATTTGGCTAAGTGAAAGGTTGAACTGCTAGCACTAGTATTCAGCTGGGTTATTTTTCCTCTTTATTATTGTCTGATATTTTTATGTTGTATAGGTTTTAGTCTAAGATCAGGTTCATTCTTTCATTCACTTTGGTGATGTCTGTGAACTCCTGAAACTGACTGGAAAAGCTGCAAAACACAGATTTTATTTTTTTATTTAGTTCCCTTTTTTTTGTAGTTTCTTAAGTTTTGATAAATAATGGGTAGAGAAGAATTTGTTCTGTCACTGTAAACAAAATAAACACATCAAACAGATAAATCTTTAATAAACTACCTAAGAGGCAAAATTTATAGCATGAATACCTAAAGTAGTTACTAAGTAAAATGCCATAGGAAATGCAATAGAAATGAGCAACAGTGACATAAGCATGTATATTGCCTAAGGCATTAAAGAAAACTGTGAATTCACAATACAAAGGAGCCAAGAAATCTTGATTTTAATGTGGTCATTGTCCTCTATGTATACTCTGAATGTTTGATTTGACTATACCCAAATGTTGTTCTATTCTAAATCTCATTTCAGCCACCAATTTTTTCTGAGAAAAAAATTAATCAGAGTATAATTAGTGTAGTGATCAGCTGTCCAAAGAAGAATAAGAGTTATCTGTTAAGAATATAGATATACTGTGCTAGTTTAAGTTTCTTTGTTCATAAAATCTTTAGCATTTAACCAGAGAAAAAAATACTTTTTTTTTCAGAGTTTGATTAAAATTTTGAGAAGTATGACAACATGGATTGAGGTATGTATGAAGATTTTTCTAGATGGTGCCTGGAAGATGTGAACCACCTGCAAAATGAAGCTTCTTTTACACATATGCGTTGCATATTGCTCCATTTTAGTTCCTTAATTAACTAAATTGTAAGTATTTTCATGACCTGAAAGTGATCAAAATTTTGCTTTAGCCATGAAAGAGAAAGAGCAAAATGCAGTAAATTTTGGGCCAAGTTCTTCAAAATGTAATCAGCTGAAGCTCTCCTTGCATTAAATAGCATTTTTTCATGAGTTGAAGAGACTACATGTGAACTGCTTTTGCGATAGACTGTGTAGTAATTTTAGAGTAATTTTAAAATAACTATTGATAAAATTTTGAAATACTGTTATTTTCTACAGTATTTTGATTACTGTCTTGTACCTTGATGCAGTGTTACTTAATCAGATAAAGCACTAAAAGGTGCAAACTCAGTTTATATTTTCTTAAATTACCTTTTTACTTATTTAATGCATTTTAGGGGTCAAGATTGTCTACAGCATTTATCTCTCCTTAACAGACTCTTGATGCATCTTGTGGGATTTACCCTTGTATGTGGATGGTACCTGAGCTACATGGTACTTCACAGCAATCTATAATTCCACAGTCTATCAGACATCTGATCCCAGTAGATCTTTCTCCCAAAATGGAATATTAACACTTTTTAAACTTTTTAGTAAGAGCATTGTGTTATACATTTTAGGTTTGGAGTTTTGTTCTAAATTATAGAAAACTATAATTTATTTTATAAATAAAATAAATCTCACAGTACCAAAACAAGAGTACTTTTAATGTTTTTCAGGGGAGGGTTCCACAATTCAGTTGTATATTGAGGTTTTTGTAGAAAGTTTTTTAGAATGATGACTCTTCTCTCACTCTTATTTGTAAATTTTTAAAATGAAAACCACAAGGCATCTGCTCACCACTATAAGAAGGGCCGAGCATTTATAAACCAAACTGTTAAATTGAGTATATAACATACAGTCTAATTTGGTATTATGTTTTGTGTAATAATGTATCAAATTGCACTTGGTCTGTGGAGAGAGAGAAAATCAAACTAAAAATTATGAATGAGCTTAAATTCACTCAAACTTAAAATTACATCATATGGTCCATTGCACACATTTCAGAAATATGGTCAGCCATAGTGTGCAAGCTGTACCCCCCTGCATAAAGTAAAACTTCTTCCAATAATATAAAAGTTGCCTATGGCAAATATGTTCCTCACTGGCGTGATGGAAATGAGGCTGGATTGAAAACAGAACTTTTAATACAAAGAAAATTTTCTTTGTTTTTGCTTAGTAATACACAGGAAACCTAGCTCTGGCAATTTGTAATATATTAATTCTGTGGGGTAGGGGCTTGCTGGGTTTGCTGCTCCATTTCCATGAAGTTCCATCCAATATGGAGCTACACGACCATCTATTATCATGATCCAAGACTCCCAAACTTTTGGGTCTCACCAAAGTACTTGACAATGTGGATAGCTTTAAGCAGAGGGCAGAAAAAATTATTTCAATAAGATTCTTGTGAATTTAAAGCCTGGTCACTTACATTGAAAGAAAACTCGAAGCTGAAAATAAATTAAACGCATGGCATCATCATTATCAAAGCTTTCATCCTATTTATCCTCCATTTCAGAAAAAATAAAATAGTCCTGCATATATTTTCCTAGTAAATCTAAACCTTTGGAAAACCTAACTTGGACCACATGATAGTATAACATAAATCGTTAGAAGCCTGTAATGTATTCAATTTCTGCAATATTTCATGTCCTTATAATTAATTTAAACCACATTGGAAAATTTCAGAAATATAAATACACAAAAAAACCCCTTCCTAAAAACCCCAAAACTTATTTTCCTTATCTTCTTTCCTGTAGACATAGAACTTGAATAAGTTAAACTTTTCCTATTTCATTCAAGCTCTCTATATTTACTTATTAAGAAACTTTACTAAGTGGTACTTCTCTCATCTGCCTTCAAAACACCTAACTTTTTCATTAAATTGCTGTTTCACACAGCACATGGTTGTGGGCTTCCCTTCCCTAAGCAAGCACTTCCAACTAGCCTCAGAAACAGCAGAGATTAATTTAAGAGGGGTTTATACAATCTTGTCAGTGAGCTTCTCTGCTTGTCAAAGAGATAGGATTCTAAATGTTTGCCTCTTTGTGAAGGATCTTGAAGGTAATTTGTGAAAATAGCCCACTATTCAAGAGAATAAATCCAGATGTCATTACCAGCCATTCCACGTGAGTTTCAAAGAGTAGCTAGTTTTATTTTGATTTCTCAGTGGCTTGAACAAAATTCAAGGAACCACTTAGAAAGTGAAACACACAGAATACTTTAGAAATAGGCATTAAATTAGCTTTTCCTTTTCCATCCAAGGAAAGGGAAAGAAATGTTTCACAGCATAAAATATGGTTACAATCAGTACATGATAAAATCCAAGGAGAATTTTTCTCTGTGTTCTACTGACATTTGCAAATAATTTAAAATGCGTTTTTGAAAACCTGGTGGGCAGCCTGGTATTATTTTTGAGGGGGAAGAGAAAATGAAGAATGTTTATTTGCACGATTAGGTTAGAAGGAGCTTTTGGAAATATCTGTGAAAAAGGTACTTGCTTTCTCTACAAAGTCAGAAAATCTTGAGAAAAAGGGGATAATTTCTTAAAAAAAAAAAACAGGTGAAGCTATTTTTCCAGTTTGAATGTGTGCACAACTGCAAAAAAAGAGCTCCAACTTGCTTTAAACCACCACATACATTGTTTTAATAAAAAAGGCCTCTATTTATAATATAGATTTATATATTAGTTGAGTTTCAGTAACAATTTTTGCTTATTGGCTAGACTTTCAAAATCATTGTAGTTATTTGTTTGTACTATTTCTCTGATACCTTAGCCAAGTATAGATGTTGCCAAGAAGTACAAGATTTAATATAAAAACTTGCTTATTCTTTTGCATCTTACAGTATAAATTTCCATTCTTTGCTTCTTCCCCTTACTCAGCCATGCTTCCAAACTCTACCCATCTTACTGAACCCAGTAAAGTTGCATTTTGGCTGTGTTTTGTTGTCTTCTGATGGCTACTTCATTTTCATTATCTTTTCCCTTTTTAAAAATTTTTGCTCCTCCCCTTGGATTTATTTTTTAATTTCTGCCTTCTGCTTCCATCTTCTTAAAGCAGACTCTTTCTTGAGATATCTATATGTATATAACATATCTTTATATACATACCTATCAATATGTGTATGCTTGTACAAATACAACCATGTTTCTAGATAAATATAAAAAAGATAATCCTGGTTTTATTCCCTGTCATTTACTGCCCTTTCCTTATAATTTTCCTCTTTCTTTAACTTTTATTAAGACTTTCTCCCACATTTTCCTGAGTTTTGGCAAACATTCTTTAAATTTAATCTTTCAAAGGTAGAATTTTCTGAGGATATTGCTTGGAATTTAAATAATTCATTAAAATATGTTGACAGTCTATTTTCAAAATTTACTCTTATCCAAATAAATCTTAAAACTGGACTACAAAGGCTACAAAGGCATCTTCTACCTCAATATTAACCAGAAAAACAGCACAGCAGCCACGTAGGTATCGTATAAGTAAATTCCAAGAAACTTTTTCTTCATCAGATGGTATTTCAGAAGTGATTTATTGGAGACATCTCTGAAGACACCCAAAGGTGAAGGCCTGAAGAATAATACTGAGGAGCCAACACACAAAAGAGGCACTAGTGACTCTTTAACAAAGTCTCTGTAAGATTTCCTATTAAATTTTTGCTCACATAAAGTTATAAAATTTATTCCAGTCTGTGTATAAAATCAATAACAAAATCTGTATTTTAATAGAAAAGGCTCCAAGAAAATCCATTCTCTTTTTTTTTAGTTATTTTTTTCAGAGCAATCAATGTAATCAGGCTGAAGAAACTGTAGAGCTAGTCTCAAATATAAGCAAGGATAACACTGGCTTTTCAAGACTTTCACAAGTACCTCAAAGTTTTTTTTCAGAAAATTATTTTCTTTTACATAAAAAAAAAAACCTCTCTCCACTTAGCAATGTATGACATTTTAAAAATTGGCAAAAAATTTTATGATTGTTAAAATATTTTTAAATTAAGGTTGTGAAACAACTTTGGAGCAAACTTCATTATAAATGTCTACTTATGTGTAATTCTTTCTCTTTTCTTGCAAAAACTGATTTGATATGTCCTGTGAACTGGTGTTGAATAAAACACAGGAGGAGAATGGCATACCTCCTTGTCTTACATTTGTGTTATGCTGTCAAATCTTCCCTTTCCCTTTCGCTTCGTTATTTATTTCATTGCTTTGTGATGCTCAGCAACAAATTCTGCAATTTAGCAGGCACAGTGTGAAACCTAAAGAGAACCTGGGAAAAGATTTAACCCTTATGGAACATTACAGTAAGGCTGAAAGCATTTTCCAACCCACCAAACACCTGTTTGCCTCATACCCTGTATTTGCACTGTAAGGGATCGAGCATCTACTTTTTATAGAATTTGATGATTCTTTTTTTGTTTGTTTGTTTTTTGTGATGTCTGAGAAGTCTGTTCCCTAGGACTGAAAATACATGAAACAGAAACTTCAAATGAAAAAAAAAATCAAAAACCCCAAAACAAACAACCAACAGAAAACAAGCAGCAAAAACAAGAGGAAAAAAAAGAAACCTGTAGCAAGATAGGTAATGATAGGAGAAACAGAGAGAGTTGGTACTAAAGGTAATCTTGCCTCTGATGTATTGCAGCTGTGTTAATTATCCTAGAGTGGGAACAGCCTTGCTCTCCCAGCTATGGGTGTGATAAAGAGTGAGCTGGCTGGGAGGGGCTCAGTTGCAGTCACAGTTGGAACCTGCTGCTGTGCTGTGCAGACCCAGGGACAGGAGGTTGTGCAAGGGANAAGAGAAACAAAGAGAGTTGGTACTAAAGGTAATCTTGCCTCTGATGTATTGCAGCTGTGTTAATTATCCTAGAGTGGGAGCAGCCTGTGATAAAGAATGAGCTGGCTGGGAGGGGCTTGGATGGAGCTCAGCTGGAGCCTGCTGCTGTGCTGTGANCACAGTTGGAACCTGCTGCTGTGCTGTGCAGACCCAGGGACAGGAGGTTGTGCAAGGGACAGGTAAGTTAAGACTTTGTACCAGGGACTGGCAGGGACAGGATGGAGTGAGCTGGTGCTGTGAGAAGGGAGACAGAAGAAGGAGAACTGACTGACTGGCTGCTGGCATTAATGGACAGACTCTGAGAGCTGCTTGGAGCTGCCTTTGGGAAGCAAGATAGAGACTGTTAAACAGCAAGGTGTTGGTGTGTGAAGCCTTCTGATAGGTATGCAAGACTGATAGATAATAAAATCCTGATAATGAGCCCCTGGAATGCTTTTAATTAAGCACTTTGTGTGTTTTGACCATCTTGGCAATCACATAAACCAACCCAAATCCACAGTAAGTTATCCTAATGACAAAATAGAGGTTTGTGATTATTTGTTACCTGTTTGTCTCCAGACTTAATTGCTTAATTTCCATTTCTCTTGCTATGCCAGAAGAAATCTTGATACCAGTGAAATAGCTTCCCCTTAAATGGAGTAGTAATACGATTTTATAAATGTTGTAGACAGATATGAAGTGAGAGGAATTTTGTTTTTGAAGTGAGTACCTATCAATGGCTGACATGATGTGAAAAAGGAGTGTTGAGCTTCAGTATTTGAAAACTGAAAGACATGGTTCAAATATGGAATTAATTCTTTTGAAGTTTATGGCGGTAGGATATGAGTGGAGAACAAAACAAGGAAGAACAACCTGTAATCAAACCTAATGTAATAATTTCCTGTTTTCTTCAGAAACAAACCAAACCCAAACAATCAAAGTAAAATTAAGCACCCACATTTTCTTCAGAATTGTTCCTAGAGAGTGTATAGATCATCAGATTTTCTGAGTCAAATCTTTCTGACTTTTTGCATGATTTTAAGAGCTCCACAAAAACTTTGGTGGTAGAAAAATTTTTAAAAAGTCTTCTAAGTAATTTTGACATTAAAGTAATAACTTTATTTGAAGTTGTGATTATTTTGGTCATGGTAAACTTAATTTTCTTCAAAGTAGCTAGTATATGAGGCCATGTTTTGGTTTTCTGCTGAAAACAGTGTTGACTATTCATGATTGGTGAGCAGTGCTTGCACAGTCAAGGCCTTTTCTGCTCCTCCCTCCATGCCACCAGTGAGGAGGATGGGGATGCACAAGGAACTGTGAGGGTCCACAGCCAGGACAGCTGGCCCTGAGTCACCCAAGGGATATTACATAGCATGGTTATGTTCACCATATAAAGCTGGGGGAAAAAGGAGAAGTTTTGAATGATGGGTGGCTGTGATGGTTTAAAAACCAGCTGGAAATTTAACTCCAAATGAGCTACTTCCCTTCTTGTTGTCCCAACTCTGGTGAGAGAGACAAAGGCAGAAAGTAAGAGTTGAGACAACAATTTGCTGAAAACAATCAACAATGGAATAAGTAAAGCACAATAATAGCAACAATATTAATTAAAAAGTATACAAAAAAGAAGGTGCTTTATACAGGGAAGGTGCTCACCATCTCAACTCAGTTCCATGTGGCCACTGAAACAAAGACAAGATGGCAGACATTCCCACAGTTTGTGTTCCCCATCACTGAGCCCCAGACAATGAAAAGCAGTGATGGACAAAGACCTAAAGTGTTGGATTGACCATGTTGTGACACCCAGTGTTGGACTGCTGGGCTTGGCTGTGTTAGCTACTTGGAATTGTGTTCTTTCCAAGGGATGGGCAGTAGTGGGAGAAGGGCAGAGTGGTCTGCGGGGGTGGTACCAGCAACTCCCCCTGGAAAGAGGAAGAAAATGGAATAAAACTACACCACTTCCAGGGTGTGTTCACCTTTCTTCCCCCTGAAGGTAGGCCCAGCTGTGATGATTTGTGTGGTATAAAATAACAAACCTCACCATGCCCACAGGGCTCTAGGCTCTGCCCCTTCTCAGCTGGGACCATGGCATTTGTTTTCTGTCACCATTACTCCTGAGGGGATCCTGCTCTCCTGGAGATGTCTGATAACCTGCACCTGCCTGTGGGAAATTGTGATTAATTCCTTGTTTTGTTATGCTTTGCTTGTGGCTTTTGCTTTTCCTATTAAACTTCCTTTATCTCAACCCACAAGTTTTTTCACTTTTACCCTTCCAATTGTCTCCCCACAACATTGAGGGAGAGTGACCAGTGAGCAGCAGCCAGGTCCTTAGTTGCCAGCTGGGGTTGAACCACAACAACAGTGATCTGCTAGAAAACTTTCCCATTTCACCTGATCACAGAAACATATTCTGAGACAAATTCTTGTCATGATTTCAAAGTAGTTTTATTAAGTCAAATTTCAGATAATATTTAAGCACAGCCTAAAACTCTTGCTCTTGTGTATGAGGCAAGAGATGTGGGTTCACTACCTGGAAGAACTTTTTAAGCATCTTTGTCTACTTCAGACAAAGACTCTTATAAGAATTAATATATTATTGTAGTTACCAGTTCCATTCAGCTTTGCAAGAGTTGTTGGTGTGAATCTTTGCTCACACACACAGAGCAGCCAGGCATTTTCCAAAACTTTGAGTCTAAGGATAGACTCCCAGAATTTCAGGACATTTGTGCACTTTCCATATTCTTCTGATGCCTTAAGTTATTAGATTAATCTGTAAAGCACGTCAAGTTTTTCAGATTGTCAAGCAAATTTCTTCTGACTTTTATAGGAGGTCTTGGACACTGAGGGTGGAATCTGTAGAAGCACTACCATTCAGGCAGGTTAACACCTTATAACACTTTTACTGAGAGGGTGAAGTGAGTTAGAGAAGGGCAAGCAGGACCCCTAACAGTATCAATACTCTTGGAATGCTCCAGTCCATGAGGCTTGTCACACCCTGCATGCCAGTTGCACACTCCTGGGCTGCTGAAGCTCTGAACGGGTGCAGCTCAGCTGTAACTGATGTGCTTCAGTCTCATGGAGATCAGTGTACCTTGCCTGTGTTGAGCTGAATGAAGAAAAGAGAGCTAGTGCTTTAACCAGGTGCTTATTTTACTCAAAACATGGACACATATAAATGTACTCATGAATGTTCTGAGAATAAAGAGCAATCTTTGGATATAAGCCCAGCAGTTGCATCAGTACATGATTTGCTCATATACTTAAGGTTCATGACGAAGGCCATTAACCAGTTTCTGGGATATAAGTGAGTCTGTTTTCTGCTTCAGTTTTCTTTTTGCTGATGAGAGAACAATAGTATGGTATATGCTTTGTATATGAACACTTTGCTTAATAACATTTGCTGCCTCAAAAGGAACTAGTTCAAACAACCAAAAATGTCCCTGAGTTTAGTTTGCCTTTTTATGTAAAATTGGTACTAATGTATTTCTTACTCTCCCTCTTATTAAAAAACAGCTGGATAAAGCTAAAATAAGAGAATGTTTTGACATAAATGAGGTAATTTTTCATATTAGAAAAAACCCTACTCCTTTGGATTTCCATCAAGTACAGAATAGAATGAGGGGTAGGGAGAAGCAAATTGAGATGTTTTTCATGTACTAAGTCAAATCTATGAGAGAAATTAATTTTGACTGTTAAAAATGCTAAAAATAGGAAGGAAGGCTTTGCCAGAAGAACTTTGTATCTTGAAAGGGAATCCCTAAATTAATAATAAAAAATATAAAAAGTAATGAGAATATGGATTTACTTTTTCATGGACTGTCTGGAAGATGAGAAGTCTTACTGGGAGATTTTTAAATTAAAAAGACATAACTCTTCTACTGTATAAGAATTTGTTTCTGTATTGTGAATTTGTTCAACGTTTTGAGATTTATTTCAGAAAAAAACTTTTATATCCTTGGGAACCAGAGTTTAAAATGAAAGTTAATTGACTGTGCTTTTGTACAATACTGGCTCTGTGGACAGTATGTTCAGTAGTTAGCAGATGGCTTTTTTCATAGTTCTGAGCTGTCTATATTAATTTTAGTTTGGAGACAGATTGAAGAAGTTTAGTTTTATTATGTAGCTTTTCCTGGACATTTTCCAGTATCTACCTGTCCCAAGATGTTTCTACCCATATGTGAATATAGGTTCACAGTTTATTTTATATCAAAAAGTCTTTACATTCAGTTACATATGCTTTATTTGAACAAGAGCTTTTTCTATCTTAAGTTTTTGATTTATACCTAATTGTCAAAGCATGGATGATGTTCAACTTCACCTGCAACAAAGAATTTTGAATTTATAAGAAGTTTTCCCTGAACTTTAGTAGTTTTTCACCATTGTGTTTGTCCATTCATTCAAAAAATAAACACATTTAAAGCATGGAAAGAATGTGGGGGGAAAAAATCAACAACTACTTCACAAGCTAACAGATGAGACATTAAAAAAAGAAGGAAGCCAAGCTATTCTACAATTCTATTATTTTACCTCTGTTTCTAAAGGGTGTTACATTTCCCCTTCATAAGGGCAGCAATGAGTGTTTCTTTGCAAGACAAAGCTCTTGGTTCAATCACCTGTCCTAAGCATTTACTTTGGATAACCTGCTAGGGGTCTCATAGAAATCCTAAGACCCTACTGAAATTGTGGACTAGTTAGGTTTTTCTGTTGTTTGCTTGAACGGGTGGGTGGAATCTTTTGAATTTGTGTTTATTAAGATGACAAATGTTATGGGAAAATGCATACAGCAGCACAGAGCCTTCTACTAAATTTCTGAGCATACAGTTGATCTTACCAAGAAGAGAAAGCACAAAATAATGAGGATTTCTGGGAAATGTCTTATATCCATTCATCCTTTCAGTGGAAAGAGACTGTTCCTTCACTTACCTTTACCAGGGAGTTATCCCTACCTGCTCTCTTCTTGCTACACATATGGTGAAACTCTTCTCTAGTGTCCTCCACCAAATCTCTTTGGCTAAGCTCAGCATTATTCTCTCATTGTCTCTCATCATGTTACATGAATTTCATCCAGTAAAAATGTAGGAAAAAATATAGAAAACATGTAGAAATGTAGGAAAAAAACCAACCTCTAATCCATGTTAGGCTCAGGAACAGGCCAAGTTCATGCACTATCAGCATGTAGTCACAGAACTCAAGTGAAATATATACAGACTCCAATACCACAGTTAACAAAAATTAAATGTTTCTAAAAGTTGAG
>VWYE01002507.1:2077-27892 GCA_013398995.1 Alaudala cheleensis
CCATGTTCACCACTAAACTATGTCCCCAAGTGCCACATCCATACGGTTTTTGAACACTTGCAGGTGTGATGACTCCACCACTTCCCTGGGCAGCCTGTGCCAATGCTTGACAGCCTCTTCCATGAAGAAATTTACCCTGACAGCCAATCTAAATGACACCTGAAACCCTTTCCTCTCATCCTGTCACTTGTTCCCTGGAAGAAAAGACCAACCCCCACCTGGCTACAGCCTCATTTTCAAGAAGCTGTAGAAGAAAATAAAGTCTTCCTAAAGTCTTCCCTGAGCCTCCTTTTCTGAAGGCTGAGATCTCCCATCTCATCACTCAGCACCACCCTATGGACATTAAATACCCCAGTTCAGGATGATCCTTACCACGGTCACGGCATCGTTGAGGAGCGATTCCCCAAAAACCAGGATGTGGAGCTTCTCATTGACATGGATCTCCTCGAAGACAGCCAGCACGGCCACAGGGTCCACGGCAGCAATGAGGCTGCCAAACAGGAGGTTGTGCAGCAGGGACACGTCCTGCAGCCGGAAGGCTTTCACCTGGCAGATCCCATACAGGGAAAAGCCGATCCCAAACACGTTCCAGATGGTCCCCACCACCGCGTACAGCAAGATGGTGCCGATGTTCTCGAAAAAGGGGCGGCTGGGCATGAAGTAACCAGCGTCCAGCACGATGGGGGGCAGGAGGTAGAGGAAAAAGATGTCGCTGTCCATGACTGGTGGTGACCTATCATTTAATCCATAGATGATTCCCCCCATGATGAGTCCCACAAATATCAACAAACAGCTTTCGGGAACGACGGAAGGCAGCTTGTTGTAGAGATGGAACCCTGGAGGGCACAGAAGGATAAAACTGGTGTTATCTCACCAGCCCAAACCCTCAGAAGGTCCCCACACTCCCACTGTCAGCAGGTTACACCTTGGAGTAGCACAAATAAATTCACACAGTGAGGGTGAAATTGCTCAGAAATTGGTTAGAAAATCTAAAAATTACTGAAAATGCCAAACTTTCTCAAATTACTGTCTGTTCAGACCTCATTTCACCATAGCATAAGATTAGAGAGATATATTGATGTGATAAACAAGAAGTATTCATCTGCATAAATAAAAGAGTTTTTAGAACTATTTAATTATGTAATCTAGTCAGCAGCCCATCTTCAGCACTAACAGAAATAGCAGCTTCTAATTTTAACACAATACAGATTCTATACATTAAAATTTAAAAAATCACAAAAAGCTTTCCCATTAATTATAAAAAGGTCCACTTTTAATAGTATTTATTGTTAGCATTTAAAGCTAAAAAATGTCCAATCAAGCCAGTCTTGTGCAATGCCCAAGATCAGAACAACCACCACAAGTACAAGGTGAGTTATTAAAAGAACAAGTCCTTAAAACAAACCTAATTAGAATAAGAACAATAATTTTAAAAAAAATCTCTGATCATTATTACATCTTCATGCATGTGATTAGAATTAGGGTTTCATTATGTAACATGAAATTAGTCAGACAAAAGACCCTTTTCATCTGAAAAATTCTGATCAAACCCATTCTTAGAGACTTCTCCATTTCTGAGGAAAAGAAATATAAGAAAAAATGCTGTAAAGTAACTTTTATTGCAGTAATTTAACAGAATTGAACACAGTTCCTGGGGAAAAATATTGATATATAATTTTCCTTTCCTGTACCCAGTTTTTCAGAGGAAAATATAGAAAGATCAGATACTTTCCATAAGTTAAATCTTTCTTAGATGACTTTGCACAAACAATCAATGCACAGAGATTTTATTTTAGGCTGTGTAACACCATGGATATGGATGAAATTATTCCTTGGTCAGACACAGGGCACTTTTAGAAGAATAAGGAATCTTCATTTTAAGATGAAGATATCAGTGGACCACCTGCACAAAACGTGGCTGGCAAGGAAATCAAGATGAACACATACCTTGGTGTGTCCTGCAGTTAAACTGAATTTCTCCTCCTGGAAACCCAGCATTTTTCCTCCTAACAGCAACAATACTCCCAGGTGTGAATTTCTAGATGGAAAACCACCATTTCCAACCTAAAATGCAACTTGTTTTCTACTTGTGCAGTGTCTCTGGCACTCAGTGTGCCAATTCCAAGGGTTTGGCATGCTACCTCAGGCTCCAAACCAGAGAGGAGTTGGAGCAAAGGCCACCCCTGCCCACACCACCCCCACAGAGATTTCCTGTCCCTCCTCATCCTCTCAGGAAGCCTCACCTATTTTGGCCAAGGATGCCAGCATGATCCAGAGCGTGATTTCAAAGGGGACCTGGACATGCTGATAATCCAGAGAGAAGAACGCGTGCTCCGAGGAGTCGTTGCCCTGGGCTTCCTCGGCAGCCCAGCTGATGTTCTCCAGCATCGCGTCCTCCAGCAGCGGCTCCTGCAGGGCTCCCACCCAGGGGGCTTGGAGGATGCAGGAGAGCCAGGACCCAGCCAGGACAGCTGCAGCTCTGTGTCCCTGGTTCTCCATGTCTCTGGAAGCCGCAGCTGCTCCTGCTGCGGTGCGTTAGTGGTTG
Source organism: Alaudala cheleensis (assembly GCA_013398995.1). Taxonomy (NCBI): domain Eukaryota; kingdom Metazoa; phylum Chordata; class Aves; order Passeriformes; family Alaudidae; genus Alaudala; species Alaudala cheleensis. The sequence goes on from VWYE01002507.1 coordinate 4,623, forward strand.
GAAGCGTTGCTGGAGACACCGGCTCTCACAGGGCTGGCTGCAAAGGGAGGAGCAAAGGCTCCACCTCAGGCTGGTTTCCCTCCCTGGTCCATCAGTTTCCAGTTGGGAGATCCCACTGTAGAGTGGCACTTTTTTTGGTGCCACATGCCCAAATAGGAGCTCCTATGTGGATGCTTCCGTGAGGAAATGCCTCATGTGCCCTCAGACCAATGGTATAACTCACATTTTAGTCCTAACTCTTGATGTGTTTTGGCTCTTGTTTTCCCCTCTCTTGGAGGGGAAAAAAATAATCTTCACTGCTGTTAGAACAGACAGAACAGGTCCCATAAAAAGCCCCATACTTCAACAGCTCCATCCACACAGGAGGTTTCCCTGGGTTTCTTTGTGTTGTGCCGACACAAAGTACACAACACAAACATTACAGGAAATCAGTTTTAATTTGGTAAAACAAGCAAATCATCCAGTTTGCTGGGCTAGATACAGAGCTGCAGGAATAGAGGGCACCTGTGACGGACAAATAATTGTTTAAAGCTTCTCATAAAAAAGATTAACTGGAAAAGTTCATCTCTCTTGAAAACAGCATCAAAAACTGAGTGGCTCAGAATAGTTGGAAAAATGGAAAAATAAAGGTATTTGCAAGAGTGTTTAACAGATTTTAATAAAACAGTGGAGAAAAAACAAAGTATTGGGTCAAATTCCTCCATTCTGAAGCTTCATTTAGGTTGATGATGCTTCAAGAGGCACAAATATCACCCAAAGAACACTGGTAATTAAAATCTGGGGCCTGGGGCTGTTGCCAGACAGATCGATGGCCCATTTGTTCCCTTCAGCCGCCGAAGTGGCACCAAAATCGAGTGCCAGTGACAGGCTGGTGACCCACTTCTGAGCTGTGGGGGCCCAGGACACAGATCCTGGGCCTCAGCATCACATGAGCTCCCTGTTCCTCATCCCATTTGTAAAGCAAGAGGAGGATGCATTTTGGAAGACAGGAAGAATGCAAGGATACCGCAGGGATACTCTCAAGGAGCAACTTTCTGCTTTACCGGAGTTCATTTGAATTTCAAAGAATCAGACAATGGTTTGAGTAAAAAGGGACCTCAAACCTCATCTCATTCCAACCCCCCCATCCATGGGATACCTCCCACTATTTCAGGTTGCTCCAAGTTCCATCCCCTGGACACTTCCAGGGCAGCCACAGCCTCTCTGGAAAACCTGTGCCAGGGCCACTCCACCCTCACAGGGAGGAATTTCTTCCCAACATCAAACAAGAAATGACTCATTACTCTGAAGAAGGGAGAACAGTGCTCTTAACAGCAATTAAGAAGTAATTAAGAAATTATTTAGCCAGAGGAAGAGCAATGGAAGCAACTCTAAGCCTGGGCTCACATCCCAAGCAATCATATTTTCCTCTTTCTGATGAAATATTGGGTGTTAAAGTTATGGGTTTGAGGACTTGTTCCATTTGGCAGCATGGAAAAGGAGTTCTNAAGGAAATCAAGATGAACACATACCTTGGTGTGTCCTGCAGTTAAACTGAATTTCTCCTCCTGGAAACCCAGCATTTTTCCTCCTAACAGCAACAATACTCCCAGGTGTGAATTTCTAGATGGAAAACCACCATTTCCAACCTAAAATGCAACTTGTTTTCTACTTGTGCAGTGTCTCTGGCACTCAGTGTGCCAATTCCAAGGGTTTGGCATGCTACCTCAGGCTCCAAACCAGAGAGGAGTTGGAGCAAAGGCCACCCCTGCCCACACCACCCCCACAGAGATTTCCTGTCCCTCCTCATCCTCTCAGGAAGCCTCACCTATTTTGGCCAAGGATGCCAGCATGATCCAGAGCGTGATTTCAAAGGGGACCTGGACATGCTGATAATCCAGAGAGAAGAACGCGTGCTCCGAGGAGTCGTTGCCCTGGGCTTCCTCGGCAGCCCAGCTGATGTTCTCCAGCATCGCGTCCTCCAGCAGCGGCTCCTGCAGGGCTCCCACCCAGGGGGCTTGGAGGATGCAGGAGAGCCAGGACCCAGCCAGGACAGCTGCAGCTCTGTGTCCCTGGTTCTCCATGTCTCTGGAAGCCGCAGCTGCTCCTGCTGCGGTGCGTTAGTGGTTGGAAGCGTTGCTGGAGACACCGGCTCTCACAGGGCTGGCTGCAAAGGGAGGAGCAAAGGCTCCACCTCAGGCTGGTTTCCCTCCCTGGTCCATCAGTTTCCAGTTGGGAGATCCCACTGTAGAGTGGCACTTTTTTTGGTGCCACATGCCCAAATAGGAGCTCCTATGTGGATGCTTCCGTGAGGAAATGCCTCATGTGCCCTCAGACCAATGGTATAACTCACATTTTAGTCCTAACTCTTGATGTGTTTTGGCTCTTGTTTTCCCCTCTCTTGGAGGGGAAAAAAATAATCTTCACTGCTGTTAGAACAGACAGAACAGGTCCCATAAAAAGCCCCATACTTCAACAGCTCCATCCACACAGGAGGTTTCCCTGGGTTTCTTTGTGTTGTGCCGACACAAAGTACACAACACAAACATTACAGGAAATCAGTTTTAATTTGGTAAAACAAGCAAATCATCCAGTTTGCTGGGCTAGATACAGAGCTGCAGGAATAGAGGGCACCTGTGACGGACAAATAATTGTTTAAAGCTTCTCATAAAAAAGATTAACTGGAAAAGTTCATCTCTCTTGAAAACAGCATCAAAAACTGAGTGGCTCAGAATAGTTGGAAAAATGGAAAAATAAAGGTATTTGCAAGAGTGTTTAACAGATTTTAATAAAACAGTGGAGAAAAAACAAAGTATTGGGTCAAATTCCTCCATTCTGAAGCTTCATTTAGGTTGATGATGCTTCAAGAGGCACAAATATCACCCAAAGAACACTGGTAATTAAAATCTGGGGCCTGGGGCTGTTGCCAGACAGATCGATGGCCCATTTGTTCCCTTCAGCCGCCGAAGTGGCACCAAAATCGAGTGCCAGTGACAGGCTGGTGACCCACTTCTGAGCTGTGGGGGCCCAGGACACAGATCCTGGGCCTCAGCATCACATGAGCTCCCTGTTCCTCATCCCATTTGTAAAGCAAGAGGAGGATGCATTTTGGAAGACAGGAAGAATGCAAGGATACCGCAGGGATACTCTCAAGGAGCAACTTTCTGCTTTACCGGAGTTCATTTGAATTTCAAAGAATCAGACAATGGTTTGAGTAAAAAGGGACCTCAAACCTCATCTCATTCCAACCCCCCCATCCATGGGATACCTCCCACTATTTCAGGTTGCTCCAAGTTCCATCCCCTGGACACTTCCAGGGCAGCCACAGCCTCTCTGGAAAACCTGTGCCAGGGCCACTCCACCCTCACAGGGAGGAATTTCTTCCCAACATCAAACAAGAAATGACTCATTACTCTGAAGAAGGGAGAACAGTGCTCTTAACAGCAATTAAGAAGTAATTAAGAAATTATTTAGCCAGAGGAAGAGCAATGGAAGCAACTCTAAGCCTGGGCTCACATCCCAAGCAATCATATTTTCCTCTTTCTGATGAAATATTGGGTGTTAAAGTTATGGGTTTGAGGACTTGTTCCATTTGGCAGCATGGAAAAGGAGTTCTGCCAACCTCCCATTCCTCTCCAGTCCCAAATAATCCATTTTGTCTTCTGTTACTCTCACAAAAAAAAAAAAGTTAATGCTCACCTACACTTAAGCCGAAAATGACACATTTGCATCTTGGAGGGGAAAAAAGCCTTGCAGTGGGGAGTTCAACAGCATCCTGGAAACTGGTTTTGTCTGGAGAGTCTATATTTATTTAATAATGGAACCAGAAAAAAAACAACAGGGCTGGGACAGAATTTGAGGAAGGTCAACAGGGAGGATAATTTTAAGATATGCTCTGTTTTTGAAAGAAAGCTACCTTATAAAATCATTAAGGTTGGAAAAGACCTCAAAGACCACCAAGTTCATTATAAATTAGCTATGAATAAGCCCAAAACCAAAGACAAAATGTTTTTCCTAAGTTCTATAATAACAGAATTCATGCTGTTTCTCTGGTAATGGCTATTGATATTATTGATCCACTTTTTCATGTGAGCACCATTTGATCCAATGTTTAGGGACAGGCTTTCATTTTTTTCCCTAATGTAATGCTTTGTCCTACCTTTTTCAGTGTCCAGGCTGGATTTTGATCCCCACAATTGTCCTGACGGGCACCTTGCTCCTGGTGGAATGAGGAAGACTGGGAGAAGAACAGAGTTATTGTGGGATGTGACCAAAATTCAGGCTCCTGCAATAAAAGCAAGACATTTCTGCATGTTCTTCCCCAGGGAGCATTCACCTCCTGACTACAGGCAGCCCCACAAGTACCATGGTGGATTATTCCCTGGAGAGAGCTCTTGGCTTTCCCTAGGGAAACCCTTCAGTGCTCTACACTGACCTCTGGGACAGATACTTGGGAGCACCTAGGAGATGTTTTAGTGGTACCACCTTTTTCGGGTTTTTTTCTTTTTTGTTGTTGTTTNATTTAGCCAGAGGAAGAGCAATGGAAGCAACTCTAAGCCTGGGCTCACATCCCAAGCAATCATATTTTCCTCTTTCTGATGAAATATTGGGTGTTAAAGTTATGGGTTTGAGGACTTGTTCCATTTGGCAGCATGGAAAAGGAGTTCTGCCAACCTCCCATTCCTCTCCAGTCCCAAATAATCCATTTTGTCTTCTGTTACTCTCACAAAAAAAAAAAAGTTAATGCTCACCTACACTTAAGCCGAAAATGACACATTTGCATCTTGGAGGGGAAAAAAGCCTTGCAGTGGGGAGTTCAACAGCATCCTGGAAACTGGTTTTGTCTGGAGAGTCTATATTTATTTAATAATGGAACCAGAAAAAAAACAACAGGGCTGGGACAGAATTTGAGGAAGGTCAACAGGGAGGATAATTTTAAGATATGCTCTGTTTTTGAAAGAAAGCTACCTTATAAAATCATTAAGGTTGGAAAAGACCTCAAAGACCACCAAGTTCATTATAAATTAGCTATGAATAAGCCCAAAACCAAAGACAAAATGTTTTTCCTAAGTTCTATAATAACAGAATTCATGCTGTTTCTCTGGTAATGGCTATTGATATTATTGATCCACTTTTTCATGTGAGCACCATTTGATCCAATGTTTAGGGACAGGCTTTCATTTTTTTCCCTAATGTAATGCTTTGTCCTACCTTTTTCAGTGTCCAGGCTGGATTTTGATCCCCACAATTGTCCTGACGGGCACCTTGCTCCTGGTGGAATGAGGAAGACTGGGAGAAGAACAGAGTTATTGTGGGATGTGACCAAAATTCAGGCTCCTGCAATAAAAGCAAGACATTTCTGCATGTTCTTCCCCAGGGAGCATTCACCTCCTGACTACAGGCAGCCCCACAAGTACCATGGTGGATTATTCCCTGGAGAGAGCTCTTGGCTTTCCCTAGGGAAACCCTTCAGTGCTCTACACTGACCTCTGGGACAGATACTTGGGAGCACCTAGGAGATGTTTTAGTGGTACCACCTTTTTCGGGTTTTTTTCTTTTTTGTTGTTGTTTTTGTTATTTTTTGGCCCTTTTTAGAAGTAACCCTTTTTTGTTTTATTCGGCTTACCCTATCAAGCTGCAAGCCACTCATCCCACTTCCCCCTCTGGGAAGGATTCCACCCGCTATTGTGGGCAGCAGGAACAGGAAACCCCGGAAAACCCCGAGCCACCACGTGGGGCCTGCCAGCTCATCACAGGCCACAGGGACACTGAAAAGTAACTCGGTGCTGCAGGGAGCTGGGGAGCTTCACGGGTACCCAGAGCCCAGGCAGGCTGAGGTTTAATATAACATCAGTGATTCCAGTAAAAACCTGGTTTTAGGAAGAATTAGAACAAAATTACATTGAGCAGCTGGAATATTGTTAAGAAACAAGTTAAAAGAATACATCTCAGCAGAAGTATGAGCACATTTTGCCTTGTTACTAGTGAAATATGGGATATTTAATTCATGGATTTCACCTCAGTGCGGAGATCGGTTCCCATTTATTGGCTGCCCCCAGGACACCACACCCTGGTGCCACACATTGTCAGGAGAAATCCACACTTTCCCTGAAGTTTTTTACCTGCTGGACTCAGCCTTTTGTTTCTCTTCGTGGAACAAACATAAGCAGGTGACTATTTCCAAGGATGTCTTTGTTATTTAAAAATATTCAATAAAACTGTCCCCAAGCCTTTTGCCTTTGATCAGTGACCTGTCCTTGCTGTTTGATGGCTGAGTTGGAGCAGAGCCTGGGCAGCAAAGGGAGCTGTGCCCGTGCCCGTGTCCTTTCCCAGCGTGCAAACACACAGCATTTCACACTCTGATTTGGATAAATCTAACCTGTGCAACGTGGATGTGTTTGCTTTATACTCCAGCAAAGGGTTTCTTTATAATTCAACTATAAAAGGAAAGAGGAACAAAATTTGGTAATTTAAGACTTCAAGGCAAGATTTTCAGGAAATTCATTTGGAGTTCTGTTCCCTATTCCATTACATTCATAAATCTCACTCATTTGAAACAAAGAAGCAACACAGCTTAAATTTAAAAAAAAAAATTTAAAAAAATTTTTTAAAAGGTGACAGCATGTCTGGGAGTTCTCTAATTCATCTTTGTTAACTTTTGTTACCTCTCAGATTAGTAACTAATTATTGAAATATCAACTTTGTAAGGATGAGCAATAGAGAAAGGGAATAAATGGTCCGTGAACCTTAGAAATGTGGCAATGGAAAACAGAAGTGTGTCATAACTACAGATGGGGAAGGGCAACAAAAAACAGCAACACGGCAGATCAGGAAATTGTACTATTGCACAAAATTAGAAACTTTTTTGAGGAGGATCAATGATCCCTAAATAGCAAATCAGAGCCCAGGAAAGCAAAGCCTCTGTGTCCCAACACAGGAGTGAGAGGCAGGCAACCCTTCCTGCACCAACATGGGAAGAAAGGGAAGAAAAGATAAAAAAGTCACGGGATGACAGACTGATTTGGGTTGGAAGGGACCTCAAAAATCATCCAGTGCCACCCCTGCCATGGACAGGGACACCTTCCACTATCCCAGGTTGCTCCAAACCCTGTTCATCCTGGCCTTGGAGACTTCCAGGGATGGGGCAGCCACAGCTTCTCTGGGCACCCTGTGCCAGGGCCTCCCCACCCTCACAGCTAGGAAGTTCTTCCCAATATCCCATCTCACTCTGCCCTCTAGCATGGGAAGCCATTCCCCTTGTCCTGTCACACCTGGGCCCTTGTCCCTCTCCAGCTCTCTTGGAGTCCCTTCAGGCACTGGAAGGGGCTCTAAGCTCTCCCCAGAGCCTTTTCTTTTCCAGAGCACCCCCACCTCTCCCAGCCTGACTGCGTAATAGAGCTGATATTTGCAGAGAGTTTCACAGAGCCCAGAGCCCATACTTCAGCTTTACTCAACCAGAGCTACATTTAGGAAAGATGCTGTTCCCACTTACCCTCAAGGAGGAGCAGCAGTGGCGGGACACAGAAAACCCATGCGAGTCTCAGCTCCTCTTCTGCGGCTGGTTTTAGTCCCAGCTCCTCAGAGTCCTGCAGTTTCCCTTCTCCAGGGGAAACTCCTTGCTCACGTTTCTTTCAGAAACACCACCAAACAAAGACCCAGGAAAAGTGGTGAGATGCCACATTGTTCCCATGGCATTGCAGTTTAAAAGCTTGTAAAAATATCAACAAACTTTGTCCTCCAAAGAGAGCCCCAAACAAGCATCCCGAGGAAAACAAAGCCTTGATGGACATAGACCACATAGGATTCCCAAGATATTTTGTGTAAGTTTCAAGAATTCAGCTCCACACACAAACTTCTCCCCTACTTTGCTCTAGTGCATCAAATATTCCTCCAGATTTTTTGCCTTCCTGAGACCACAGCACAAAAGTGAAGGGGAATATCCACAAGCCCTACATGGAACAGGATGGAAAAGGGAAAGTCTTCAACCTCTTGGGATTCACAGTTCCATACTAAAACTCTTTTATTTCCTCTCAGAAGGGAGTCAGGATGGTGGATGTAGGAGTGGAAGGTTCATTAGTACCTGGGCACTCATTTACCAAATGACCACTGACTCTCACCAGGGATTTATATTCCCAACAGATTTATCGGATTATCACAAATAAATGAGCTCAAGGGAAAAGCAGGCAAGTATTAAGTGGTGGGGATATTTTGGTAAAGAAAAAGAAAATTAGCTTAATTATAGTAAAACATCAGAATTTTTGAAATCTATATGTAAAGGAAAAAAAATCAGTTTTGCCATGCCATGTATAAACTAGTGGAGAGCAAGAAAGAACAGTCGGCTAAAAAGCAGATTTCAGCCTACTAAAAGTATATTATTATTGTTTTACATTTTGGGTGAAAAAGTAAGCCACTCATAATTAGATTGATTTGTTTAACAAGCAAATTACTTTTTCCTAATTAAAAGAGAGATGAATGAAAAATAGCAGTATTTAGTGTTTAAGATTTTTCTGATTGTCAGTTGGAATTTTTAGTCCCAAAGGGAAGGGTTTAGCCTTCCAGGTTTTAAGTCCTTCTTGATTTTAACTGGAATAGAATATTAATTGGTGGAAATTGTTGTTCTGCACACCTGGGCATCCTTTTTTATGGGAAATAATCATCCCTCCAGAGAAAGATGGACTTTGAGATTTCATTGCAAAATGATTGTAAAGCTCTGGAAATTCTGACCTGGAAGGTACTAAAGGAAACCACCACTAGATATCACCATTTGACTATTTAATAAATCTCAGAGAAATTGTTAATTTGTAAAAATCCTAATTACCCTCCAGGTAGATGAAGTCACCTTCTAGAGGGGTTTAATTCCCACAGCTGAGGCAGGCTGGGGAACATCCTGACTAGGGGATTAATTGGGGAAATATAACTGAAGAGTCCAGCTTTCTACAGGGTTTGGGTCCCAGGCCCTGGTGAATATTCTTCTGGGAACACAGAATGAGAGATGGATGTGAAGGTAAAAATTCCCTGCCAGCATTTCTCCTCCAACATCAGATTTTCTGGCATGTGCCTAAAAATCAACTCCAGGCAGAATCTGGCCATGGATATCTCTCTCTGTAAAATATGGCACTGCTTTCCTTTGTAATGAAATCCAGCTGCTGCCCTTCAGCAGGCTGGAAAAGCACCTTTCCAGGGATTTTCCCCATGGAATTTGAGTTCACTGAGGCATTCTTCCTCCTAGTGAAAATGGGCACAGCTCCAGTGCAGCTAATGGAGTTTCACTCAAACTCATAATGGGACTTGGCATCTTCCAAACATAAATAAAACCAAAGCAGGTCATGGACCGCAATATGTCAATTAAAATAAAATTCAATTAAAATAGTATTTAAGTTGGTAATAAATGTATTTGTATCATCTTTTTAGAAATTAACAGATTTTGACCCTAAAATGTATTCTGCAGCAACATCTTTCTTCCTACAGAGAGAAATTAATTTTGAGTTGTTACTTAAATTGTGGATTGAACCAGTTAAACAAATGCTGGGGGTGGGGGGAGAAGCACACGGACAATGTTTTTCCACGGGTAAAACGACATAAAATCAATAACTAAATACAATGTGCTTTACATTAAAAATGTACATTTACCTGCACCTCTATTTGTGCTGTGAAAACACATGTCATTGGGGTGGTCTAAATTATCTATTTTCCTCAAAATTCTGCTGTTACGTGGTTTTGTTTTCATTCCAGCTACAATTGCCCACAGATTTAATAAAGTTAATTTTAAAATGAGCTCTGAAACCAGTCCTGAAAAGGGATGGGATGAACACAGCTTCCTAATAGCCTCAGGTTCTGCCAAACTCTCTATAATTTTGTCTGTTCTCCTCTGCCACTCCATTTCTGTCCCAGGGATGGAGCAGCAGGTCCATCAGGGATTCTCCCACTGCAGTAGCTGCTGCTGATCCATTGACTTTAATCCCTGGGGCTGGGGCTGAGGTGAGCAGCAGAGCAGAGCAGAGAAGGGCTCCTCCAACGCATTCCTCAGCACTGGGAAGGACAGAAAACCACCGGAGTCTGGAGCTCAGGTTTAACCTCTGATTTCCTCATTTCCTGAGGAAGAACCTCGTGCAATTAACTTCTTTCAGACTTTGGCATGAACTATAAATAGATCCCAGGGGGAAGCAAGGGCTGGGGCACAGCAGTAGAAATGGCACAGAGCACTTCTTGCCACACATAATTGCAAACCTTTGGCTACTGCTGCCCTCTAGAATATTTCCCTCTCATGCTCAGCTAAATTGTTCTCTGTGCCTCCACCAAGCAAATCTGGAGACCTCTGCCCACCCTGGACTCCTCTGGAATTCAATGAAGTCATTTGGCCTCTTCCAAAGGACTCCTGGCTCAATTTTGAATGCTGAGAAGGAGATTAACGAGACACACGTGGAATTAGGGCAATGCATAGGGAAGCAAATCATCCTTTTCCTCATGCTCCTAGAAAGCAAGGATGAAAATCAGTATTGCTTATATTCCTTGCACCAAAGTCAGTGGGAATTTTGGATCAGGCAATGACCAGTTAGGTCTTGGATATGTATTAGTCTGATTTTATTAATTTCCTTATCAAGATTTATCTTTCCCTGTCATTTTAATCAGGAGAGAGAAGTCCTTACATCCCATTCAGATCACTTTTCCCTCAGAAGCAGCTTCTTCTCAGTCCTGCTGACATTTTCTTTGAGTTCAGAGAAGATTTTAAGAAATGCCCAAGAAATAAAGATTCAAAGAAGCAAACAAAAAACCAACCTCAAGCAAAAAACCCAACAAAAAACTTTATTAGATAAAAACTTCTGCAGAGCAGGTAACAGTCCAATACATCTATCATTTTACAGCGGTGACATAATTAATAATTTCCAGCTGAAATATTTGCTGAGAATCAAGAGCAAGGAGAGAAAATGTGTTTGAGAGCTAATCAACAGTATTTCCATACAAAAATCTGCATTTAAATTTCCAAATGAAGATGCAGGAATCTTGCACTATTTTTCAGTACTGCTGCACTCATCTTTGCTTGCTGATTTTGCAGAAAATTAATGCTTTTATGTGTGGATGTGGCACTTGAGGACATGATTTAGTGGTGCTGGGTTGATGGTTGGACTTGATGATCTTAGTGGTCATTCCCAACTTTAACAGTTCTATGATTCTACATATATTATAAGAATATGATTAACCAGTATTTTCGAGAGAAATTGATTTCAAATTCTCCATTAGAAAACAGAAAACAGTGGCGTTTACTTCCCATGCTACCAAAGGGGTTTAAGACTTAAGATATTAATTAGAACACAAGTGTAGTGTGCAAATGTTTCCATTTCCCCATCTAATCCTTAGAGTGAAACATTCATACCTGAATCCCATCCCTCTCCCGAGCGGAGCAGCTCAGTCAGGACGTGAATTCCACCCTGCATCTCCATTTTGCACCCACTGCATTGGAGATTTGGAGGTTTGGGGTGCTGAACTCAGAGCTGTTCCTATTGGGAGTGTTGCGGGAGCTGAACAAAGCCAACGAGTGCAAGAGGGCTCCTCTGGCTTTGGAGGTTTCTATGTTCTGCTCCTGGGAGATCTGAACACTTATCTGGTCCACGTTGTTCCTTATCCAGCTGCAGGTCAGGAGGTTTGTTATGGAACCACACCTGGCCAGGCTTTCTTCAAAAAACTGTTTGTAGAACTCTGCCACTTTGGCTTCCATGTACTTGTTGAGCGTGGAGTTGGATAGGGGCTCCTCACTGAGCACCAGGCTCCTTTCTCCAGCTTCATCTCCAGGCAAGGACATGCCACTGGGCTTTTCTGGATGCTCACACAGAAGGGACTGACCCAGGGGAATATCTATGGAGAGCAGGACGGGGCCGTCGGGAAGCTCATCACACACATGGTCCAGGACACAGCCCGAGTCACACGTGTGGCCCCCCACATGGTCCCCCCCGATCTGCAGGTCAGGATAGTTCTGGTAAATGCTGTTGCACGGCCAGGATCTGTACAAATCCACCTGGTCTAGGCTTCCTCCTCTCTTGGGGATGTGTAAAGCTGGGGATGCAGGTCCTTTAACCAGCATTTCCTGATCTTTTGCAGACTCATTTTCTACGGATCCCAATTGGGAGCTGCTCCTGGCTTCCACTTCATTGCTTCTGGCAGAGAGCTCCTCCCGCTTCTCACATCCATCAACAAAGCCTTTAATTTTTGGGATGTCTACAAGTTTCTGTCTCCAGATTCCCTCTTTAGCCTTCTGGGATGCAGGAGATTTGCAAGGCTTATCTTGATGACAGCTTTCTTTATAGATGAGTCTCGTTAGGATGCCTTCTGCCAGCATGGTGACAAGTGTGAGCAACAGGGAGGATCACCAGAGTTCCATGGAGCCCTGGGATGGAAAGATAGGCACAATACAACAACTATTACTCAACAACTGTTATAATTATCTTATTATTGTTGTTGTTCTTATTATTACTAATGAACTGTGCACTTCTCACAAAGACAGTGATTTTTCTTTTTCTCTCAAGCATTTCTTTTTAGCAAACATTAAACTTGATGCTTTTCCTCTTTACCATGTCCACAAAAATCATCCTGAAGAGACAGGAAGGGCTGTAATCAGCTGCTTCATTTGTAATATCCATTCTGCTCCCAGGTCTCTTCTGCATCGTGGCTACTTGAGACAGATTGTACTTTATAAACTCTAAAAATCATCAAAATCATTTCACTTGTCCATATCAATACCATCAGTAATTAATCAATGTTTTCCACTATAAGACAACCATTTCCAAGAGCTAAAGAGGTGACACAGAAGGGAAATAAAGACCATATTCATATTTAGAGGGATTTCTGACTTGAGCACTCCTGTGAGGTGCCAAGGAGCTTCAAAGAAACTGAGAGTTCTGCAAACGTAATAAAACTATTCAAAATGCAGATCAAATGTGTTTAAAGTCTCTCTTAATTATGAACTTAAAACATATAAATAGTTAATTTGCCTTCCCCAATAGTGGTAATAGTGAAGAGGTAAGTGTCTCAAAATAATTTACTACCCTGAACGATTCCTTATGATCCCTTTCCAATTTACCTACTGTTAAAATCAATGAGAACATTCACATTAAGAGTCTGACCTGAACCACTGCTCTTATGGAGGAATGGGAAACATGAACATAAGAAAATCATTCAGTTCTTCAAATATCCTTTAAATCTCTGCATAACTCAAGTATCCACACACACCCAAAGTGTGCTTGTGGCTCAACACTTTTCACCATGTCCCTACACCCTGGTATATTTGAAACTTGCTACACTGGGTCACTTTTCCCAGCACAATCCCAGTGCTCCCTCCAGGAGATGTTCTAACATTTCAGTTATTTCAGAGATGGAAATTTTCACCTTTCCCCCAGAATTTACACACTGGCACAGCAAAGCTGTTTGGTTTATTATTTTTGTGGGGTTCTTTATTTTTGTGATACAGTTCCCTCCCCAAAGCTGAAAGGAACACTGGAATTTCGAGGCAAAAGCAGGCAGAAAAGGCAACAGACCTGGTTATCTACAGAGTCATTTACATATGCAAAAAGCAGGGCAGCACTTTCTTAAGCACTTAAGGGACTTGATAAACCACGTTCCAGAGAAAGAAGAATCAAGCAGCAGTCTAAATCTTGCTAAAGATCCATGGGATTTGGAATGTTCTGTGCCTTTTAGGGCATGGGTAACCAGACCCTTACCCTCCTCTGTAGGACCTGCTGATAAATTTTGGTTTATTGCTTTGAAAGTGCTTATGAAGAGCTAAAATATGGTAATCTTGGAAAAACTGGTCTCCTCCAAATAAAGTAAGTGGTTCCTGTGCTCTGGAACAAAGCATAAGGAAAAGAAAAAGGCACAAAAAGGCCAACTTACCAAGCCCAGTCAGGTCCGAGGACGATTTCCCCGAGCCCAGAACTCTCCCCTGCAGCTGCTGGGAGGGGGCAGATGGTTACACACCCTGCCCTCGCTGCTGTCTGTGCAGAAAAAGCCTGACGCACTCATGATGCAGTTCCCCAGGGTTTTAACTCGTAAAACAGAAGTGATCCCGCTGGGAGAGGGCGCGGTTTTTGAACACAAGGAGAGGGCTACGTCCAAAAGAGGATGTTTGAAAATGAATGGAGATGTTTCTGGCCACAGTGTGATGCTGAGGAGCTGCTGACAGCCAGAACAGGGCATGGGGAAGGGGCAGAGGGTCAAGGCTGCGCCGAGCAGAGCGAAATCGGAACCGAATTCCACCAACACTTCCACCGGCAGGAGCTCGGTGCTGCTCAGCTGACTTGTGGACTTACACCACTTCCCCTTTGGAAACACGCAGCTAAATTTAGAGTCTTGCGATGTGCCACTGATGGGAAAGAAGTGGGCAACTTCCTTTCACCCGGATTTTGATGAAATACCCTGTGTCTGTGACATGCAAACAGGACAATGTGCCAATCTGAAAGCAGCAGCCAATGGACAGCTCTGCACAAACGTGTTGCTCATTGACCAAACTCACTCCTTAGGGGTTCAAAAATTACCTCTGGCATGTCGCAAATGCCCCCGTGGTGGTTTTACGTGTCCTCTTCAAGCTGAAGCCAAGCTCCTGCACTGAGCCATCCCTCCCCTCAGCCCAGGATCCAGCCCACAGACAGTCTGAAGAGTTTTCTGTTGGTGGCTTTTCTAAATTTCCCATTTCTCAGAAGATAAAAACCCCCAATGGAGCAGNCCCAGAACTCTCCCCTGCAGCTGCTGGGAGGGGGCAGATGGTTACACACCCTGCCCTCGCTGCTGTCTGTGCAGAAAAAGCCTGACGCACTCATGATGCAGTTCCCCAGGGTTTTAACTCGTAAAACAGAAGTGATCCCGCTGGGAGAGGGCGCGGTTTTTGAACACAAGGAGAGGGCTACGTCCAAAAGAGGATGTTTGAAAATGAATGGAGATGTTTCTGGCCACAGTGTGATGCTGAGGAGCTGCTGACAGCCAGAACAGGGCATGGGGAAGGGGCAGAGGGTCAAGGCTGCGCCGAGCAGAGCGAAATCGGAACCGAATTCCACCAACACTTCCACCGGCAGGAGCTCGGTGCTGCTCAGCTGACTTGTGGACTTACACCACTTCCCCTTTGGAAACACGCAGCTAAATTTAGAGTCTTGCGATGTGCCACTGATGGGAAAGAAGTGGGCAACTTCCTTTCACCCGGATTTTGATGAAATACCCTGTGTCTGTGACATGCAAACAGGACAATGTGCCAATCTGAAAGCAGCAGCCAATGGACAGCTCTGCACAAACGTGTTGCTCATTGACCAAACTCACTCCTTAGGGGTTCAAAAATTACCTCTGGCATGTCGCAAATGCCCCCGTGGTGGTTTTACGTGTCCTCTTCAAGCTGAAGCCAAGCTCCTGCACTGAGCCATCCCTCCCCTCAGCCCAGGATCCAGCCCACAGACAGTCTGAAGAGTTTTCTGTTGGTGGCTTTTCTAAATTTCCCATTTCTCAGAAGATAAAAACCCCCAATGGAGCAGAAGCTGAATCTCATCTAAGTACAAGACAAAAGACACAGTTTAATGACACGAGCAAGACACAAATTATCATTCAGTGCCACCCCCTGCCATGGGGAGGGAAACTTTCTACCATTCCAGATTGCTCCAAACCCCGTCCAACCTGGCCTTGACACTTCCAGGGATGGGGCTGCTACAGCTTCCCTGGGCAGCCTGTGCCAGGGCCTCCCCACCCTCACAAGGAAGAATGCCTTCCTACTATCCAATCTAACCCTGCCCCCTGTCAGTGGGAAATCATGTTGTGCCTTATAAATTAGGTTTGGAGTAATTCTGGCCATATAGGTTCAATAAAGTCTGTAAAATGACCTCTCTTTCCCTCCTTTTCTCCTGTATTTCATGAAAAAACGTCAGTTTTTATGGAGGCAAAATGAAAGCTATTTTTACTCCCAACAAATTTATACATCATTTAATACTTAAAAGCTGTTTAAAATTACCTGATTTTTAATCACCTTATATTAGCAATTTCTGCACAGAAGGTGTGGCTGGGACTCCAGCAGATTCACTGCCCACAGTCTTGGCAGGCAGGAATCGGGGCACATCAAATTCCAAGTAATTTCAAACCTTGCCAAGCCTGCAATTAGTGCCAGCTGCAGCTGGAATTTTTGCGCAGCTGTTTCAACAAAACATAAAAGTAACAGAGAGAGAGGAAGAACTCAAATCAGGTAATTTGTGCAGAGTGGTTAAAAGCAAATCAACTTCCATTTCATACCCAGCAACCTGATCTATGGAAGGTGTTCCTGCTCATGGTGAGGATGGAATGAGGTAAGCTTTAACATCCCTTCCAACCCAAACCAGTCTGGGATTCAGGTGTTAAATGCATCAATATCCAAGGATATCAATGTGTTCTCTCAATTAGAGCTCACCAAAATGAAGTTCCCTTTTATTTACCATGATAAAATCAGAATGAGATAGAACCACAGTTGTTTCAGAAGCTGAGCACAGATTGCAGTCAAGAGAAACAGCAAGGCAAGGATGTAAGAATTTTCAACTGCATAGATATGAAAAAAGAATAAAAAATTAGTCTTATATATCATTCTTACACGGACAAAACAAATACTACCACACTGAATGATATTATATGAACTACACCCCATGTAAACAAAGTCCCTTCTTTCAGCACAGGCTGTGTATTTTGAATGCACATAAACATGACATAGATATTGAATGGTTTCAAAGGTTAAATGCTGGGTGTTTTTTCCTAAGCACAGATGCTGCGGACCCTTTATTTCCCTTTCCGAAGGGAATTTCACTCGAACACACCAACACCGCCCCAGCCTCAAAGGAACCTCTCACCGCGCCCTCAGCCGGCGCGCTTAAGTAGAGTGGGGGGCGGGACTTGGCGTTGATTGACAGTTGTATTGACCAATAGAAATGCGGAGCGGGACAGCCTCGGCCGCTGAGTGGCCAGTGGTCGCCGCAGCAACGGCGCGCGGCGGCGGCGCCGCGGGGCCCGGGCGCCATGGCGGCCCATCACAGCGGGGCGGGCGGGACTTGGGCAGCTCCTGGCTGCTCGCTTCGTGTTAACACACAATAACCTGCTCTGCGTGCTGCGAAAGGATTCGGGAAAGAACCATTATAGTGCTGCTGACGTTGGAGTAATGACGTACTGTTTTCCTTTTATTAAGGATTTTGAAATACTGAGCAAATTAAAATGAAGAATTGGCCAAGTTCAGTAGGCCAATCTGGGAGAGAAGGATTTGCTACAAGGAATTATAGTTTATAAGAATTACATATTGCTATATTGTGTATGTGTATAAATATATATACAATAATATACATAATTAATTACTGTATATTCATGGTACAAGATATACAGGGGTAAGTCTGATCCTTCATAAATACAACACCTATATTTTCCACTAAATAAATGCATTTTGCATACTCAGTACTCACTACTCTGCTTACCCATAGTAATCCAGCAATTTCTAATTCGTCACCTCAACTTTTAAAATCCTTTTGCATCTCCGCAAGTTTACCAACACAGCATTATATCCAAGATTTTTAATAACAAACTTCAAATCTGTCATAATGCACTTTTCAATCTAAAACATTTTACCAAGATTGCAGAATATGGGTAAAACACGGATTATTTCTGCCGGAAACTCAGTAAAAGGAAACTACTTGGGAACGATTTATTTGTGCCATGGTAGCAGGATCTAAGCAATCTGGTGTAGGGAAAGTTGTTGCACATTGCATACACGTGTAGCTTGGTTTTTAAGTATTTTGGGAAACTATGTTCATTGCGCTTACATTAATGAGTAACAACTGGGTTTTTAGAGGCTTTTTAATAAAAAAAACAAGAAAAGCAGCAATTTTTCTGAGTTGCACAAGTGGAGTGGATAACGGGAAGTGGGATTCATTATAACTTAGAAATGGCATTCATGGCCTTTTTCCCATCCTGTGGGCCAGTTCCAAGACTACAGAAGGAAAAGCGTGAGGGACAATCAATAATTCCCTTGAGAAGTCATCCTGTGCCTGATGGGGCTTGTCTGTGCTTTAGCTGCTCACACAAGAGTTTATCTTGTAAAACTTAACAACCACTGTTAAAAAGATCGGGTTATTGGTTATCCTCCAGACAATGTGAACTGAAGTCTGGAATTTGGGCAAATCCCAGGGCAGGTCAGAGGCAGAGAATGTAATTTCTGCAACTCTACAGATCTTCCAGGTGGCACAGAACTTCATCACGTGAAGCAGGAAGGAGGAACCTGCTGCTCTAGCCGGCAAACAGGGAAGGTGTAAGTGAAGTTTTAGTTTAAAATTTAGCCTGCACTGCCCTGTGGCAACACAAATATGAAATAGCATAGCTCCCTGCTGTGAGCAGCATAAAGCTAATTAATTACAGTTGGTAAACGAGCAGGGGAGGGGTGGGTGAGCTCTGAGTGTGGGAGCAGCTGCTATGTCCCAGCCACTTCCAACCTGTCCCTGCCCTGGGGAATGAGTGGGAAAGCAGTATAATGAGGGAAATAACCCAAACATTAGTACACTATTTTGGGTAGGTGTATCCTAAATTAAATCCCATTTAGTAATTAAATCCCATTAGCTGCAACAGGTGAGAGATCCAAACCAGCAGACTTCACCCACAGCAGCAGATCCCCAATGTTCACCTTGTATAAGTCCTCAACTTTTAAAAGTAAGTATTTTCATCTGAAAATTTCGCTTCTTTCAGCTTCTAACTTCAAACTGTGAACAAAACATGCAAACAAGTCATGGAGTGAGAAAGTGTTCCAAAACAACTTTATTGGAATGATACAAGAATGGTTAACATACAGGTTAAATCTTCAATGCCTGCTTTCTACATAAGAAAAAAGTAAGAAAGAAAAGAACAAGTTCAGTTCTTGCACCCATGGAAACAGAAAACCAGCACAGAGGTAACAGATTCCTGGCACTCCTAAAGTCATGCAAGAGATCTGCATCAAAAAACTCAAGTTTTACACACACAAGGAAGAGAATTTCGGTATTTTCAGTTTGTGTCGGTGCCTTGTTCCCCAGACAAAGGAATAATTCAGCCTGGCTCACCAGAGCTGCCTTAGGAATGCTGATACAGTTTGAATGCTCCCACATGGCAACAGGGGGACGGACAAGGGCACTGACTTTGCTTTCTTAAACTTGGCCATTTTCTTGACCGTTGAGACAGGGATTGACCTGATTTCAGAATGTTTAGGGTCACTGAACTGACAGAATTTGGCAGCTACATTTAATTACAGCTTCTCCAAAAGAATGGCTGTAATTCACCAAACTTGCACCAGAAGCACCGCAAACTGGTGTGGGTACAGACTTGTGTGTCAAATCGCACTTTCCTCACCACACTTCCCTTAGTATTCCATGGTTCCCAAAAACTTGAGCAGGAATTTAGACACAGAGAAAGATTCAGCCAATATTAAGAAAGAAAAAAAACCTCATTCAGAAAGATGAGATCATACTGAACAACAAAAGTCTGGTGCTGGATTTAAAACATAACCAAACTTCCATCCCCAAAAGATCTTAAATTTCACAGAATTGCAGTAATTCCTGACAAAAGCTGTTAATAAAAAAGCACTGTTGTGTGTGTTAATATTTAAAGTAAGGCAGCATCCATCCACCCCTCTGCCTCGTGATGCTGTGCTGCTTTTCTAAGCACAAGCTTCCAACTGCTTCCCAGGCTCCCAAAATGATAAATCTGGAATTCGAATATGGCCAGGAATTACAGCCTCCCTCAAGAGCACTGGGAGAACACACAGGTTAATATTGCACGTGGTAAATTCACCCACACAAGATACTGAGAGATTTGCAATTCCTGTAATAGCTCTATGATATGGCAGTAAGAATGGAAATGAAGGTTTTAAACCTTAAAAAAAAAAAGAAATCTTGCTTAATTACGGTATCTTTTGCTCTTCAAACATTTATTTCCTCATTTGAAAAAATATTGTATGAACCTAATGGCTANACCAGAAGCACCGCAAACTGGTGTGGGTACAGAGACTTCTGTGTCAAATCCCACTTTCCTCACCACACTTCCCCTTAGTATTCCATAGTTCCCAAAAATAATGAGCAGGAATTTAGACACAGAGAAAGATTCAGCCAATATTAAGAAAGAAAAAAAACCTCATTCAGAAAGATGAGATCATACTGAACAACAAAAGTCTGGTGCTGGATTTAAAACATAACCAAACTTCCATCCCCAAAAGATCTTAAATTTCACAGAATTGCAGTAATTCCTGACAAAAGCTGTTATTAAAAAAGCGCAGTTGTGTGTGTGTTAATCTTTAAGGTAAGGCAGCATCCATCCACCCCTCTGCCTCCTGATGCTGTGCTGCTTTTGTAAGCACAAGCTTTCAACTGCTTCCTAGGCTCCCAAAATGAAAAATCAGGAATGAAAATATGGCCAGGAATTACAGGCTCCCTCAAGAGCACCGGGAGAACACACAGGTTAATACTGCATGTGGTAAATTCACCCACACAAGACACTGAGAGATTTGCAATTCCTGTAATAGCTCTATGATATGGCAGTAAGAATGGAAATGAAGGTTTTAAACCTTAAAAAAAAAAAGAAATCTTGCTTAATTACGGTATCTTTTGCTCTTCAAACATTTATTTCCTCATTTGAAAAAATACTATATGAACTCAATGCCTACTTGAACATGCAGTGAGATGTTTAATGCTCTAAGCAGTGTGAACTGGTATTTTTGTAGAGAAATACGTTCAAGGCTTTCACCCTTACACAGGTAAGGAAAGGCCATTTCTGGCTGTTTTGGCATGTTTGCAACATTGAATCTTGCCCTGGATGTGTCAGCGCTTGTGCTTAGGCAGCTGTGAGGGACCCATGTCCATTGCTCTTTTTGTCCTAAGAGCCCACACAGATCACTTAAATGAGAAATACAAGGGGTTTGTTTGGGGTATCACCTCTACAGTGTGTAACAATACAAACCTTAAATATCCATTCTACAGAAGACAAACACAACCTTCCAAAGTGACTACAATGGTTAAACTACACGGTACCACCTACAAATTCATCCAAAACCAGGAAAGACACTGAAAATTTACTGTGTAACTCAGTAACATTTTTGAGGCAACTCAGGCACAAAATTAGTAACTGACAATGTTTTAGATGCTGTTTTCCATAGTTTAAATACTTGGATCTTTAGGTAAAACCCATCTGCATTTTTAGTACTAAAATAGTTTATTTAAGTTTACACAAAATGGACAAATTGCCAGGACAGTTTAAACTAAATGTAACTCTTTCATTTCTGATTGCTTTGGCTTCCATCAGACCCCACTCCTGCTCCCTACCCTCAAATTCCCATCTCCATCCTTTGTTCAATTTGTGTTATGGACAGTGAATGCTGCAAGCACCAATCAAATGTTAGAAATCACATCTACATTTCTTGAAGCAGAGACAGTTTGACTATTTTATAAAAAGCTGTGGAAATTCCCTTTACAGACATTTAAGGCAGTTGAAATTCATGCTTGCTGCTTGGCCAGTGTTTCAGCTTCCTGAAACAGCAAAAAAGAATTTCATGTTAGTAGTTTCTCAGCGTGTTTCCAAAGGAACACTATAAAACAATAACCTGCATTTTTCAATCTTCTTTCAGCCTTTGTAAGGTGATCACAAATGGGAACAGAATGACAACAAAAGAAATGCAAAAGGAATTTCCTTTTGGTTTCTCCAAGTGTACTTTAGACTGCAGATTAATTTAATTACCTGCTAGTAACACCATGACCTAAAAGGAGATGAATGAGAGATTAATTCCCAGTGCCCTCAGTGCAGCACCTCAGCAGGGACAGCCTGGTTTATTTGAAAGGAAAAAGTTCAACATCTGCCAAGATGTGTTGAAGCCATTTGCCCAAGGCATCAACTGCATAGAAATACTCAAGATAACAGATTCAAGATCATTGTTACCAGGAGCCAGCATTGTTAAACAAACAAAACACGAGGAGAAAGGACTAAGAGGAGAATTTCCAAGAAGTCTGTATGATTTTTTTAGGAGGAGACACAGTGGGTGACCCCAGCCTGCAGGACCGGAAGTCCCATGCGTATCTCCAGTATCTTGGACGTGGTGGCTCACTCTGGTTTTCCTGGCTAACTGCCCTCATCCTGCCTTTGAACTCAGGGCACGGGAAGAGTCTGGCTTGGAGCTGCCATGCTTCTGGCTCGTGCTCTGCTCTGCTGGCCTGTCACGGGTCAGAGAGCAAGGCCGGGATGTCACCAGGGCTCAGATGTCACCGTGCACCCACGGGCCTCAGCGTGAGCATATCCCGGCCATCTGCGGCACAAAAGGCAGGTGAGCAATGAAAGGAAGATCAAAAAGAGCTACAACACCTGGAAAAAAACAGTGTGTTTGATAGTCCCTGAAAGACAAGTAGTTCTTTGAACGATAAGAAAGAGGAGGAAGTTCCCTTGGCTTTGTAACAACTCCCTTAACAAGCCCAGGGCACTGCAATGGTGACACCTCACTGTTTTTTCAGGTTTTTTTCAAAACAAAGTACTTCTCTTCAGAACAGGCAGAGCAAAGCTGGAGAGGATTCCTGGTATTTCCCTCATGCCCAGAAAGGTTGGTAAAAGTAACCTGCTAACCTATTTTTACTGGAGGTCAAACTCCATTTCCTTGGGCGTAGGCCTGCAAGTTATCTGGGAGAGGCTCAGCTTTCCAGGCTTGACATTGCCCCTCTTCCATACTTTTCCTTATTTCTCCTCCAAGGCCCCTCACTGAGCATCCTCTTAGCCCTTAAATCCTTAATAAAGAAATAATTAAACATAGCTTTTAACTCACAAAATCCTCTCCCTTTAAAATCCACCCATATTGCTTGAAGTACAGCTTTTAAGATAAACTGAAGGCCAGCCTTTCCCAGAGGTTGTAGATCCAAAGGACAAACCATATCTCCAGGGCTCAGAAAATAGTTACTTGAATTTACTACCACGCTCTACTTCTGAGCCAGCCCTGTTGAGCATTAATATCAAACCTTTGTGCTCAGATTCAAATAACATCCCAAATCTCTCTTGATGGCATTGAATGGAGGTTTCCTGCCAAGGTTGCTTCCAGCCTCCTGCCATCTTCTGCAGTTTCCATGTCATTCCCCTACAGCATTTTATCCAAGCTGCACACAACTATGCTGGAAACATCAATTTCAGCACCTACAAATCTGTGTACCCTCCTCAGCAGCCCATAACTGACTTGACTGGACATCCTAATTGTGGGAGGGATTCCCTAAGTCAGCCACAGAGCAGGAAGCAGGGTCACTTCTGCAAAGGTTATTTACCATCATCAGCCCAACACA
>VWYE01002508.1:184-12040 GCA_013398995.1 Alaudala cheleensis
TTTTAATTGTGTTAGCGTTCGGGGTTCTACGTTGCCTGATTTTAAAAGCCCTCAACAGCCTGATTCCCTCTACCTCTGAAGTCAACCATGTGGAGCTTACAGACCAGGAACAACCTAGCTCGCCCGTAAATTCCAAGTGGTGGGAAAACTCATACTCATTATCTGAGTCGGCCCAACACCTTGCTTTAACTTTGTTTACAAAAAAAGGGGGAGATGTTGCAGTGCACTTGGTATCTCCCTAAAAAACCCCTCTAGTTTATTGCATTTTGGTCTGTTCCTTCCCCCATGCCCCTTTCCCCTACCCCTGGATCAATTCCTATTTGTTGTGGGCTCCTCTCCTTCGCCGAGGGCTCAAAGAGGGTTTCCCTGGGGGGAATCTAGTCCTCTTTTTGCTTCTTCTGGATCAAATAAACAGGGACCCTGGTCCCGAGAAGAAAAAAGGGTGCCTCCTGTCTTTTACCTTCTTCCTTCGCCAGGCAAACCCATCGGGGCTCAGAAGCAAGCCTAAATAGAACACTGAGAGGGGAAACTTGGCAGACACTGTGTGGGCTACTAGCACAGTCATTTTCTGGCCTAATGTGAATTTGCATGCTTCTTGGATGTTTAACACGACTGTTGTGCCCTGAGGCACCCCAGCCACCCTTTAGCTGTTTCATCTACTTGCTTTGAAAAATAAGCAACTGCCCTCCGATAAGGACCTAGATCTTATGCTAATATCTCTAGGGCGATCTTTTGTTTTCATGGGAAAATAGAAAGAATGGTTTACTTACATCTGGAAGACCTAAGGCTGGAGTTGACATGAGGGCCTCTTTCACTTGTTTGTAGGCCCAGCTTGCTTCTTTTGTCCACTGTAGGTCTTTTTCCCATTTGCAATGAGTGCATATAGAGGTTTAACGAGCAGTCCATAGTTGTAGATCTGTAATCTACACCATCTTGTCATTCTCAAAAAGGTTTGCAATTCTTTTGTTGTATGAGGCTTGGGCGTTTGGCAAATTGCTCCTTTACGGCTTTGTCACAGACTCTGTTGTCTTACACTAATTTCATAACCTACGTAGATTTTCGGAACCCAGGACATTCCTCTGACTGTCCTGGGTGGTCCGAGACCCT
The DNA here is from genome assembly GCA_013398995.1 of Alaudala cheleensis. Classification (NCBI taxonomy): domain Eukaryota; kingdom Metazoa; phylum Chordata; class Aves; order Passeriformes; family Alaudidae; genus Alaudala; species Alaudala cheleensis. Next base: position 1,292 of record VWYE01002508.1, read on the forward strand.
GGCAAGGGATCGGGAGACCTTGGCATAGAGCCAAAAGTGCCAGTGCCTTTTATTTCAGTCCATGGGAGAGACTGACAACTTTATGTGAAGATTTACAAGCCACAAGACTTTAATTAGAATGATAGTTAATTCATCACAGGGTGAAAAGTAGAATTTTGGGTTTTTCGAATGGGAGTTCTAGAGGGCAAAATGGAGGAATCTGGGTGTATCCCTGTCCTTGTGCTCCTTCTTCTTGTCCTCCATCTTCTGCTGTGATGGCTACACTTTTGGATTGGATTAGAGTAGAAATGTACTGTCTAACATAGGTCGTAGGTATTGGTAATTAACTGTAAACATGGAACACGTAGTACTTAGCATAAAGAGTTAACACCACCCTGAGAGCAGTGAGTCGGCGAAGACCTGAGCTGCAGCAAAGACCTCAACAGGGCAGAAAAATAATGTATTAGATAAGAAAGAATAAACAACATTGGAAAACAGCCAAAGAATCCCGACTTCTTCTTCTGGCACGGGGCTTGGGAAAGTGACTTTTTCTAATATCTCAGGAGTCATTTCAACCCAAAACCAGAGAGTAGATCACCTCTTGTTTTACTACTTGGGCTTTCTTTTTTGACACCCGGTACCCCTGGAGCCTCAAAAAGTTCAAGAGGCTTACTGTGTAGGCCACACACATCTCCTTAATCTTAGTGGCTATTAGGAGGTCATCTACGTATTGTAGCAGTCTTCCTTCTTCTGGTGGGGCTTTCCAGGACTCTAGATCTTTTGCAAGTTGTTCTCCAGATTAGGTAGGAGAATTTTTAAACATTTGTGGATGTACTGTCTACGCGAGCTGAGTTTTGCGCCCACTTTTCGGGCTTTCCCATTCAAATGCAAACATTCTCTGGCTGGCTTCATGGATAGGAATGCAAAAGAAGGCATCTTTCAAATCTAAAACAGTAAACCAAATTAGCTCTGGTGTTAGACATGTTAGCAATGTATATGGGTTGGCCACTACGGGATAAAGATCTTCAGGGATCTTATTCACTGCCCGTAAGTCTTGTACTAATCAATATGACCCATCCAGTTTTCGGATAGGTAGTATGGGGGCATTGAAATTGGATTGACATTCTTTCAGCAAATCGCTTCCTAGAAGGGGCTTTGGGGAGTTTGGTAGATACAGGAATTTATGAATACCTCATTGTTTCCCAAACTTCTATTTCAATAGTTTGCAAAAATATGCCCTTTCAGATTGGCTAGTTGCTCCTACTACTGTAACATAATCATCTCCTATAGGTACTAAAGCTTTATTTAAAGCAGAATATCTTGCTCCAGTGTCAATCAAAAACTTTACTTCTTTCTCTTCTTGTCCCAGCTTCAATTTTATAACCAGTGGGTCTTCTGGGGTAGATACCCCTGGTCCCCCTCAGTCTTTTTGTATATGTGCCACTACCCCCTCTTTTCCTTGTCTGTTGTATCTGCCTCCTCTTTGTTCTGGACACTTGTTTTTTTAGAGGCCAAATTTCTTACAGTTCGTGCACTGGTCTCTGCCCAGCTGAGGTTGGCTTTGTTTGGGTTGTCCCTGCCCAGGTCTGCATTTTCCTTTCCCTTCTTCTTGTATCTCCACCACAAACTTTCTCATTCCTTGTTTGTACCCCTCGTCTCGATTGCTAAAAACTCTCCGTGCTTCCCCCAACAGGACTTCTAAGTTCTTCCTATCTTGCTCCCGGATTTTTTGGAGTGTGCATCTAATATCTCGGGTATATTACCCCAGGAAAAAGTTCACTCACTGTTGTATCTCTATCTCAGATGCCGGATGCAGTGAGGTGTGGCGGCGCATTGCATCTCTCAGACGGTCGAGGAACTCAGATGGCGTTTCAGAGGGACCTTGTTTCATTGCATATAAAGCTGAACAATTTATATTCTTGGGTATAGCTATCTCCACTCCTTTCACTATCTACTCCTGGTGGTTTATAATGTTTTCCCTATCTACTGACTTGTTTGAGTTCCAGTTTGGGTCATGGAGGGGAAAATAGGTTTCTATTACATCTAATTGTACTCATTTTTATCGTGCCTTATAATAGACCTCCACCAAATCTCTTGCAGTTTTTAAAATCAATTGTTTCTCAGTTTCAGTGAATGCATCTAATAATAATTTTATGTTGCTCCAATAAGGTTTATGTTGTTTTAATATGCATTGCAAGCATTTGGCTGTGTTTCCTGGTCATTTTGATTATCCTTTGCGACCTTTTCCCGTGCCTCTAAGTCAATAGAGGAAAAAGGTACTTTGATTACTACTGGCCCCTCTGGTCCCACTACTTCTTGTAGGGGTGCCTGTATCACTTGCCCTCTGGTCTGAGATGCAGCAGGACTGCTTTGGAGTGTTGGGGCTGATGCTCTTCTCAGGTCACCTGGAGGAGGTGGAGGGGGAAATAAGTCTTCTTCTTCCTGCTTTCTAAAGGGATAGCTAAACATATCAATTTCTTCTTGTTCTTGGATTGTTGCCTGATAAATCTTACCCAATTTGATGCATCTTTGGCTGATGCTACAGGCTGAACAACACTGTTTCAGCTTTTTTTAATTAGCTTTATTTTCTTTCTCAAGGGCTAACACCAAGGGATTGGAGGGGGCTCTAATACCACAATCCCCCTGCCATTCAGGATTATTTTGGAGGGTAAAAAACATGTCACAATATGAAATCTTATCCCACTTTCCTTCATGTCTTAAAAAAAGCATAAACTGTAACAAGCTGTTATAATCTAGTGTTCCAGTAGAGGGCCACTTCATTCCATTATCCAGGCGATACAAAGGCCACTATTGTGAACAATACTTAATAAACTTTTTTGTTTTCTGTGCCCCCAGTACCCACAATATCTTTCCAGTGTGCTAAGACACATCCCAGTGGGCTGGCCCTGGGTACTTCCTTGCTCTGTCTCAATCTCATTATTTCTTTTCTTTTCTGTAGTTAACTTATAGAAGGAGGTAGTCGCAGGACAGTAAGAGAAAAGAGGAAAAGGCTATAATTAGTACATAGAATTAAGACTTTATATAAAATAGAATATATTTCCTATAATTATTATAATGTATTAATATTGTGTATTGGTTTAATATAGCCAGTACAAATATTACGTACTAATTTAATATAATTAGCACATAAAAAAAACCTATTACTTTCTTGCTGTTAAAGCTTTTGACACAGGAGGGCGGTATTACCACAGAAATGCATTTGGGATGCAGTCAGTATCTGAAAGCTGAAAAACTATAAATTTGTTGTAATCATGGCTTTTGACACAGGAGGGGGCTGCGAGCACTCAGCAGCATCGACAGGCACAGGTGCGGGCAAGCAGAGCTAGCCCCTGAGCTCCTCTCGCCCCACTCTGGTCCCGCAGTTTCTTGTGTTCAGTTCACTTGCACTCCGTACTTGGAAGCAAGATGCTTCCTCTCAGTTCCCTTTAGCAAGTCAGGAAAGTAATCCAGTGCCCGTGCCTGTGGGAAAAGATAAGGTTGTGGGATCCAACTGCCAGCATGGTGAAAATGCAAGCACAGCGGCCTGGCTCGGACCCCCGCTCACCCGGGAACAGGGCGAGGCGGGTGTCCTAGGGTGACTTTATGATGCTTGTATGCCCAAATCATCTGTTCTGTCTTTGCTAGATATTGTGTTCTGTAGCTTTAAGAGTGGTTGTGGGAGTGAAGGGGGAGAAAAGAGAAGGGCAAAGTTTGTTTTCGAAAAAGCAGCAGACTCCTACGCATTCCTGCTCCTGGGCTGTTCATCTGATGCACGGACAGGTGGCGGGTCAGAGATCTCCTTTGCTTTTAGTTAGTTTTAGCTAGCTAGGGCAGAGAAGTTCCCTGGACTGGTTCTTTTTTTTCTTTTCCTTTTTCTTGGGACTGTTTAAACCTGCTCTTTGACTGAAAGACTCACAAGAGCAAGAGCACTGGGAGTCCACACTGGTGGGCCACTGGGCCCGGGACGACATTTTCCAAGTACCAGAAGATCTGATAACAGGCTGAGTGAGCCAAGCTTCCACGGAAAGTACTTTCTCAGTTTTGCCAGGTTTTATTGTTTCATATTATTAATTTTTATGTTTGTAGGCACTTTGTTAAATAAATAGATTTTTCCACTCATCTCTAAGGATATTTTTTCCTGAACTAATAGAGGGGAGGGGCTGTGTTGGTTTGCTTCCCAGAGGAACCCCCATTTGGGAGGTTACCTCCCAAATTTGCCCTAAACCAGCACAGCGGAGAACGCAAGAACAGCATGCAGCAGCCTTGCACAGAGGAGGTTGACCCACAGACTCACTCGATCCTAGCCGGGGACGCAGAAGCACACAAACAGATCTGAAGCAGTTCGGCTCGAGTCCCCAAAACATGACACACACACGACCAGAACGAGCAAACCCACAAATTACCAGCAAAAATTACCTTTAGAACACATAAGGAGAGAGGACCCTCTTTCTCTTTCCCAGTACTACACTTCCCAGCATGCCTTGGTCACACCATCTGCTGCCTTTTCTCATCTGTCTGAAAGACACACAATGCAAAATCCGGATTTCACAATGACAAAATTGCAGTTCAAATTGCAGCACTGTGGTGGTTTCAGGGTTTTTCTGCTGTGAGATAGGATTAAAAGAAAAGCAAAGCAGGCTCAAACTTAAAAGATATAAAGATAGTTTATTCACACACACTAAAAGGAAACAAGGAGGGAAAAAACAACAAAGAATCAAAATGAAACTTCCAAAACACCTTACCCCTCTCCACCAGATTCTTTTCTTCTTTACAGACATTTATAAAGGCAAGAACTCAGAACTTAAGGTCTGTACTCTTTATAGAACAATCTTTTATCAATCCCTCTAGAGAGAGAAGTTTCTTCTGGTTATGGTAACTCTCCACAAGGACAGAAACAGTCTACATGTGGTTCTTAGCTCTCACAGAAGACAGCCGCCCAGAAACAAAATTCTGTCTCTGTGGTTCTCCCATAAAGTGCAGGTTTTCCAATCTGCTGTACTTGGGTTGTGGATTCTATGTATTCTGGGGTGTTTTTTTAAAGTTAACAGTTCAGGTGTAAAAGATACTCTTCATCCCATTCTTGGGCAGAAAAATTTCTCACTTTTACTCAAAACACTAGCGCAAAGGACTTTATCACATCAAGCATTTTACTCAGATGCCTCAGGCCACTACAGGGTCACTGCTTCATCTATATCTACTTAGTCCATTGCAAATACCTCTACTCAAAAATTACCAATCTGAACAATTATTTCTCCAGTTCATATTCTCCATGGTTTAAAGATATATTCTATCATAGTTTGTTACTACAATTCACAAAAGATTTTCAGCTTAAGGGCATCTTCTCATCTGTCCATCCTTTAAGACACAACACTTTTTTCACAGACATCAGTATCTTCATGTAGCTTCAATAGAAATGTACTCGCCATGGCTTTTTCTTCAGTCTAGAGAAAGTCAGTGTTCTGCAAAGTTCACCTTAGTAAAGAAAGAGTTAACTTTAGCTCGGATCGACAGATGGTCACATGCTCTCAGCCAGGCAGTGGCGGTAGCTCTTGAAAAACTCGGAAGCCGCATGGCGGAAGAGCAGGGGAAGGAGTAGGAATAGTCGCCGGGGTCGTGATAGTTCTGTTGGTAGATGCAGCTTTTACCGCCCCCCTCCACCCCTCGGTCTCATTTGGGGTAGCTCTACTTGGGCTCCGAGTGGAAGGTGGGGGGGAAGAACCGGCTGCAGTCTGTTCCTCTCCACCGGCAGCTGCCAAACTTGATCCGAGCAGAACTAAGCATATCTTCCTCCCAGCACTCGGCTTGAGAGTCACTGAGCCCAGCTGGGCCCAGCAGGCCCCCAGCTCCCCCCCCGGCCGGGAGGGAGCTGGGGCATGCTTCCTACCTCCTCCGAGGAAAGCAGCAGAAGGGCTAAGTTCCCAAAATCCCCAGCTTTTATAAACGTGCTCATTCACGAAAACGAACCGCTTCCTCACTGGCTAAAACATGTGTCAATCTAAGGTCCTTGCAGCTAACTATTTCCTTTTTTAACTAAAAGCTATGCTAAACCATAAGAAGCACCCAAAACAGGGATTCTCTTGGCCTACCCCCAAGACCTCTAGCTGGTCACCCCTCGACCAGGGAACCTCTTTTACCACTAGCCTGTCAGCGGCTGCTTACAAGCCAAACCCAGGGCATGAAACCACATGCGTACACGTCTCTTACGCGTCTTACAGGAGCCCTATCTCAGCTTTGAGGCACACAACTTCCCTTTTATTTAATACATACCTTTTTCCTGCGATGGCCCCAGCAGATCTTTCTGTGCCCGCGGGTGAGCGTGCAAGTATGGAATCCCTACTAGGAAGACCCTGGAGGCACCCAAGGAGTCCTGTCGGAGTTATCTCTTCTGAGATTAACCCCGGCAGTGTAAATCTTTCTTCTCACCAGCCCATGCTTGAAAGAAGGAATCGGAGAACGTCTGGGTTGCGGACTGCAGATGTTNTCCATGGGCTGAGACCAAAAATCATCACTGTTTCAGGCACAGGCCAGGGAGGACTTACCCCCCTGTCCAGGCTCCTGCCCATCAGGAGAACCAGAGAGATACTCTGGTCTGCCACAGAGTCCTACCCCACCCACCCCCCATAGCTGTACAGAGGGCTTTAGTCCTGCCGCGGTCGCCGACTGAAACCGGCGCGGAAAAGGACTCCAGAACTTCAGGTAGTTGTCAGAGGAGTATGTATAGTAATCAACGTTGAGATGTGCGGGGAATAATGAACACCAGACAGCCCCCCCCCCATTATTCTCTGAGATCTTACATATGCATGGCATTGCACATCCGCCTCATACATATTCATTCTCTAGCCCCACCCATCTCCATCTTGTATGGTAATTAACTCTACGCCCTTCTGGGCATGATCAGTTCATCGTGGTGGTCTTTGAGGGTCTCCAGGAGATGAAGGAAAAAGAGTCTTCCTCAGCGAACTCTTCATCTTTATCTGTCCCACATGAGCCTTGGCCCTCTTGGCACTTCTTCAAGGCAAGTATTCAGCTTCTCCTTGCTAAGAGTCTTTGTTTTTTTTCTTTATCTACATTCCTAGCCCTGTTATCCTGTTGCGTTTACATTAGCCCTTCTTCTTATGGCAAGGGCTCCAGATGCTTTTAGAGCCTTAAAAGATGTAAAGGGTAACAGACAGACACAGTGCTTGATATTCACTAAATACCTTCTAAATGTAGTTTAAAATACATTCTAAAGCACTATTTAAAATACAGTGTATGCTTTTAAGTTTACTATAAAGATCAGCTAGAACTTTCAAATCTATGTCTCAACTACAGTGAAGGTTACGAATATATAATAGTAATGAATGGCTTTTATTGATGTAAAATAATTTGGAGGATATACATGCTCCAGAACTTAGTTATGCTTTCATGATAATTTCCAATTTGGTCATTCTAGAAAGAACATCTAAAGCTCTTTCCCACATGACAACTGAAGAGTTGTCGTGTTTATTTAACCAGCTCCATCTGGCTTCAACTAAGTCCCAAATTAAGGTTTTCCACAGCCTTGCATGGATTTCTGCTCTGCCAACAGAACACAGGGGAAATTTTTTTGCTAAGCTTGGTTTGATTTGTTGAAAGAAGTGTCTTTTTTGCAGAAGAAGGGATTAAATATTTTTCATATTGTTCCCTACCTCAGAGATTCCTGACTCCTTGAAGGAGAAAATACTGATCAACTGGCATGATCCTGATGCTGGCACTGCTGCATGTGAAAAATATTTTTTTGTTGGTTTTTTTTTTGGACCGGGCTGGAGATGGTGAGGTCAGTAAGCTGTAGCAAAAGCAAGCTGTAGCTTGGCTTGGTGCCAAGCTTTTAACCTTCATGTTGGTGGGCCGTATGGACCAGGAAGGTGTGAAGCCAGGCCCTGCCACCACCTCACAGCCCCTGGGGAGAGTCACAGTTCTTGACCTCCCAGCAGCTCTTTGGCCCACCAGCTTCAGAGTAAGACCTCTGCCACTCAGATACCAGCATCCTTGGCCATGCAGTCTTCAGTGTACTCTTAACCTCGTTAAAAATTTCCCTGCCACAGTTTTAAAAACAAAAGGAAAATCTTCTCTACTGTCTTTCTGCAAGTGAATCACACCAGAGGGGAATTTCTTATGCTCACAACTGAGTTCATACCAGGGCTGCAGACAGGACATGCCATGAAGAAAGCAGTCTAGATGGAAATAAGGACAAAAACATTATTTTAAGAGTTGGGAAATACTGACAACAGAGAAAATATTTATGGCATATTTGCTATTCAAAACATCCCCCAGCCAAGTTAACAAGTTGTTGTTAGAAGTTGTATTGAGAAAAATCACACATCCTTCTCTGAATTTTAGAAATTATAGATTTTATTTATAATGCAAGACACAACCCCCATTTCAAAAATGAAAAAAGGTCTTTTTCCCTAAGTCTGCCAAATTGGTATTTTAACTTCCTGGTGGTTTAACCCCAGCCAGCAGCCAAGCCCCACACAGCAGCTTGCTCACTCCCCCACCAGTGGGATCAGGGAGAGAACTGGAGGGGTAAAAGCTAAAAAAATTGTGGGTTGAGATAAAGACAGTTTAATAGGGAAAGCAAAAGCCACACACAGAAGCAAAAGCAAAGCAAAGAATTAATTCCCTACTTTCTGTTGGCAGGCAGGTGGTCAGACATGTGCAGGAAAGATATCTTGGGTAGACAAACACTGCAACTGAATATCCCACTCTTCCTTCTTTTTCATTCAGCTTCATATAATGAGCATGATATAGCCTGAAATATCCCTTTAGTCAGTTTGAGTCACCTGTCCAGGTAGTGCCTCTTTAAAATTCCCATTACAAAGGTGTTATATCTTATTTAGGTAGTAGCGTTGTGGTCCTCCGAATTTTGCAAGGAGCTGTGTTTTAGTTACCTAAGGAATTTATGCTTTTTTTGAGGCTTTTATCTTAGCTGTTTTCAGTTTAAATCTGCGTTTCACTAGAACAAGATAGAAACCCTGAGATAATTAAGGAGCAGCCAAACTGCATCTGCAGGAACATATACATCCCAGAAAACTTAATCAATAGAGAATTGTTTAGCTAGAGAAAGAAATTCAGTAAAGTATTGTTTGGCTAAGAGGAGGTATGTGTTATCTTTTTAACTAAAGAGAAATGCGCTGTCTTAGTGGTAATTAAAAGAAGAAGAAAAATGGGACTCAACTGAAATGGAATGTGCATGTGTGGGAAGTTGCCAGCCTGAAAGTTCATCTAAAGTGGCAAAGACGATAGCTGATGAAGAGCTGACAGACCCCAGAAATAATATCAGGAAAAGGACACTAAATGGCAGTCATGCTCCACAAAAGAGCAGCAAGGAAAATTTTGAGAAGGCATAGATTTTTGAATTTTTGTGTGGGGCCAGCGTGTTTTTAGCCCCACAAGGATTCAAAACACTCTGAGGGTGTCCAGCAACCTCCCAGAAGAGGCTTGTGAATAATTAGCAAGACAGCATGATCGAGTGTGTTTTGAAAAAGCAAAAAGGTTTTAATTAAAGAGAAAATAATAAACTATACAGAACAAAAGAACAAAAGTCGTGCACAGTGCAGGGAGTTCCCTTACACCTGCTAAGACACCTGAAAAATGCCCCAAGAATCTCTGTGCTCTTCCTTAAATGCTCAGCGATTTAGGAGGGTTTTTTGGCAAGCTGCCCTATAGAAAATAGTTATATTTCTGAGGAGCAGCTAAAAGGTCTAACTGGTGCCTTTGTCCTGGCACTGAGCCAATTATGGTGAGAAGAGCATAGAGGATTCTGGTTCTTCTTCCTCAAATGTTCAGAGGTAAACTGAAACTCTTTTCTTAATATGGAAACATCTACTTGGGTGTAGACGGTGCAGTGCAAAAATCTATGATGCAAGAAGATGGGTAGACTGGGAGGGGACTGTGGGGAGGTATTTCTTGAATGATACAGTGTATTTAAACCCCTAGAAATGGTTGTTTTGTTGGACTTTTCTATAGCAAGAAACTCCCAATATGTTCCCAGCCTGGCCAGAGTTGCAAGAAAAGAATGTTCTGTCTAACAGAACTTTTCTCTTGAATCTAAGTTCTTTATTTCACAATGCCCCCCCCCCAGCCTCTTTGCCAGCACGTCAGTATGAGAAGCAGAAAAGGCTCTGTGCAAGCTCTGCTCAGCAATAACAAAAACATGTCTATATTATCAACCCTGTGATCAGCATAAATCAAAACCAGCCCCATACCAGCCACTGGGAAGAAAGTTAACTCTACACCAGCCTAAACAAGCACACTGTAGTAAGAGCGTACCTTGACCTTCCATTCTACCTGACTGCCTGGTGAGTGGCTGGAGATAGGCAGGGGAATAAGAGAAGTGGGAACAAAAGACACAGAGCAGCAGCTGTGCTTCCCAATTCCCCCCCAAATCCTTGCCCATAGAGAAAACTCAGACACTGCTGTGCACAATCTCGTGTTCCAAATCGGAATTAATGTGTCGGGGCACTGGGGGAAGACTTATAAGAACTGGCTTGCTAAATGGACAAGCAAAGGAAAGGATAACATCACTGGTGACAAACTGCATTTTTACTGTTTAATGGTGTTTACTGCATGTGTGGATTCCAGCTGACAAGAAGACTAACCTGCTTCTGCAGCAGACAGCATGGAGATTATCCTCCTGAAAGATAGGCTGAGAACTTTGTTAGCTTCCTGGCTAGTGTCACTGTAGAAACCATAGGAAAACATTTCTTGGCAATGTATAGGGAGTCCTGTCTGTGAACTGTAGTCACAGTA
>VWYE01002510.1:0-21928 GCA_013398995.1 Alaudala cheleensis
TGTGATTCTGTGAAATTCTGTGATTAAACCTACCCTCTTTCAGATTAAAACCATTACTCATTGTCTTACCACTACATGCCCCTGTAAACACCCCCTCTCTAGCTCTCTTCTAGCCCTCCTTTAGGTACTGGAAGGTGCTACAAGGTGTGTCTGGCTTTGCATATAGTGGTTCTGCACTGGATTCAGCTTGTAGCATGGCTTTGAATGTGTCTTCTTAAGGTGGAAGGGAGCAAAACAGGCTATTTTTTCACTCTTTCATTTTAGTTTGGGTCGTGGCCAAACTTATAAGTGGCCTTGATGCTCACATCAACCTCAGGCCAACTAGTTGTTACCTGGATTATAATTAGTTTGTTGCTTGCAGGTATAAATGTGTTAGAAGTATGTAATATTTTTTTTTAGAATGTTCCTTCTCATGAAAGCTAAAGCATGGAAGAAAGCAGATGTAAAGCTTTTTACAAGGCTTTCCCATAACTATTTTCTATGCTTTGTTTTCCAGCAAATACCTGAACATTTGAATGAGTTGGTGCTGGGCAGATAGAGCCAAAATCTCACTGATCAGAGCACTGATTTTAAGTGTTATTTACTCAATGATAAGTGCTGTAAGCTTGGAACTATCCAAAGCATGACACTGGCCAAGAGGAACCAATGAAAAAATGTTCACGTATTTGTTAAAGTGGTCTATTGTAACAAAAACTCAAAAATATTTTGCATTTCACTGCTAAAAATCAACATGGAAAAATATAATGTTATCCAGCTCACAGAATCACAGAATAATTAGGTTTGGAAGAGAAGTGCTTCCTTCCCCTCAAACATGGATCATCACAGAGACCTCTGGAAATCACCTAGTCCAACCCCCTCCCAAGGTAAGGTCACCTGGAGCAGGTTACACAAGAACATGTCCAGATCTATATTCCTTAAGTGGTCGTGTCTCTGAACCAGCATGCCATGTTTGAAATCCCTGAAAAAGGCAGTGAAATTTGTCTCAGCTATGACCTCAATGCAATCAATCCTTGTCCTCCAAATTCAGTTCTGTGTATAAAATCTGAAGACAGCTTCTTTTGGTCTAAGACTGAAGAAGATATTAGTGAAGAGAGAATAAACTAAAATCTTCTTCCTTCCATTTCCCACCAAAATATTTACCTTCTTTTTTTTGTTGCTCTGGTTATAATTCTGGGTGGGAGTATGTGAGACAATTCTTTGAGGATAAGTTTTCTAGCTCTAATGATTTTAACTTAAATTTGAGTTTAGCCAAGTATGAGACAATATAGAACAATATTGTCATGTGGCAGTCTAGAATTTAGTTTTGTTCTATGAAGTGTCATTTAAATATACTATTTTAATCATGTTTTAAACATCTTGATTATGATTAAGATAATTTAAATTGTATTAAAATTTTTTAATTGTAAGTTTCCTTTCTTTTCTTCCCAAAAATAGCTTCAGTCTCATTCATTTTCATAAACATTTAACCAAATGCAACATCTGCAGTAAATCTAGAATTTCAGCTTCATCAACCTTAAAAAAACAGAACAAAATAATTTCCTGAAAAGGGAAAAAAAAAAAAGAAATATGCAGAAGGTACATATATTGGGACAGATCCTTATTAAATATTTTAGAAATAACTATTGCAATGGTGTCCAGCCTACCCCCTTTGAAAAGTCATCAGGTTTCTCTCTTGAAACTGGGAAGATATAAGGTGTTTATTGTTTACAGTTTAGATATTAGCAGGAAGTAAGTTGTGGAAAAAAGATGCAATTTTGCAATAGGATCCAGCACAGGTATGTTATGCTGTATGTTTTGGTGTACCCTTCCTTTCTGCCACAGAGACATAAAGGCAGAACCTTCCAGAGCCCCAGCCAGTGGTGTGCAGGGGAAAGGGTTTAGGTGCTCTTACTGAATCAAACTCCAGAGAAAGGACCTAAAGCCATTTAAATTAAAGTACTGAATTTTTGAGAGCTTCTCTGAAAACTCCCAACACACAGTTAATATATAGAAATAATTAATTGTGTAGTAGGCAACAATTACATCTTTAGTTATTGTTTATGTCGAGCCTCCTTACCATGAAAATTGAAATTCATTTAAGATGTGTGAAAGCTTTGTGTTTAAATTGCTTTTATTAGTTGAATAAAACTGAAAGTTCTGTGGTGTTTTCAGTTGTTGCAGCTTCCATTTATTACTTTAGAAATGTATGCTTCAGAGCATCACTGTTACAAATGCTGTGTGATTGATGAGGAGATTGCAAAAAATAAGAGTATCTCAGCTAAATGCAAGTTGAAACAGCAGCATTTAGAAATAAAGTAAGGATAGATGGTAAAAGCAAGTAAGAATTTAACGTTTAAATAAAAATTTTCCATTAAATGAAAATACTTTATAAAAATTCAGTTTTCCTTTTTTTCATTTGAGCAATTCAAACCCAGAAGAAATACTGCTGAATAAAATGTGTGATTTTCTTAATATCTGTGTTCTAGGAATAAAAGTGTAGGGCTTAGATTTAAAATGAGACTTTTGTTTGAAAGCAAGGAGCTACACAAATCTGATTATTTTTTCTGATATGAATTTGACAGTCTGCTTAATACTTAGTTTAATCTCATATTGAGATGGAGTCAAATTTCATCTGAAATGCTTATTTTTAGACATTTCAATAAAAAAACAAAGGACAAAATATCTTTTAAAGAAAAGGAAAATAATTTTCTGGACATACCTCATTACCATTCCCTATGGTTTCCTGGAATGATCTGTCTGGTAACGCCCACATTTGGTTTATGCCTGACTGCATAATCACAAATTTTGGGGTAATCACAAATATTTTTTATTTCTCTGTGCAGCAAGTTCAAACTGCTGTATCCAGCCCACACCTCCAGACAGGCCATGCATTCTTCTTAGTCACTCCCTCCTTTATTAATACTAAATGCATAATTCTTTTACGTAACAACCTCAGAATTGCAGATACATGGATTTGAAGGATGGATTTTTATTAATCAGTGGATAAGGAATTGGCTAGATGGACACAGCCAGAGATCTGTGGTCAATGGTTCTATGTCCAGATAGAAGCTGGTGATGAGTGATGTCCCTCAGGGCTCTGTCCTTGGGTGGGTGCTGCTCAATATCTTCATCAATGACACAGAGAGTGAGATTGAGTGCACCCTCTGCAAATCTGTCAGTGATGTGAGGCTGAGCAGTTCAGTTGACACAATAGAAGAAAGAGATGATATGCACAGAGGGACCAGGAAAAACATGAAAATGGGCCCTCAGAAACTTCACGAAGATTTACAAGTCCAAGTGAAAGGTGCTACACCTGGGTCAGGGCAATCCCAGAAACAACTACAGGCTGGGAGAAGAAGTCATTGAGAGCAGTTCTGTGGAAAAGTACTTGGAGGTTCCTGTGGATAAAGTGCTGAATATGAGTCAAAAGTGAGATTGCAGCTCAGAAAGCCAATCACATTCTGGCCTGCATCAAAAGAGGAGTGGCCAGCAGGTGAGGTGGTGGAATGGCCAGCAGCTCAGCAGGTCAAGAGGTGAGTCTGCCCCTCTCCTCTGCCCTCATGAGACCACATCTGCAGTTCTGCATCCTGGGATCCTCAGCACAGGAAAGATGTTGAGATGATGAGAAAGATTAATCCAGTGGGGGGACACAAAGATGATCAGAGGTCCTGAGCACCTCTCCTATGAAGAGTTTTTCTCAGGATGTGTTAGAGAAGTTAGCTTTTTCATAGAAGGGCAATTTTCAGATGGTTTCTAATCAATCAATATTTTTCCATTAAGAGAAGTTCATGCTTTGTCATAAGATTATTCTTAAGAGTAAGGATTATTATCAGCTATTATATTTTTTTTTTTAATAAAAACTACACAAATAATTCCACAGTTCTGACCCACAGTTTTAGTTTATGAACTGAGGGGAACCAACTGATCTGTTACACAGTATTTTTATTTGGTGGTTATATGAGACAGTTTGATATGCTTATGAAGAGACAAGGGGGGAAAGGTTTTGCTATTAAAACCATATCCCATTTCCACAGAAGTACCAAAAAAGATGAACGAGGCAATAATTTCATCTTCTTATATTCTAACTTTGTGATTGTTAGGATGAGGAAAATATGATTCTTTATACTCCAGGTTGGTAGACTAGTTCTTAATTAAAACTGTGCTATCTTGGCTGCTGCAACCAACCAGATGTTCTCCACCTGGTATTTCAGATGACTCCATGAATATAGTCATGATTATGTACATATAATTCAAACAAAACATAAAAGTTTTGTTTGAAATAAACTGAATAGTAATGTATTTTTGAGTAAATACAACAATAGGATAAGTGAGTAAAAATGGAAAAAAAACCTAATTCAGCTGAGAAACACAGTTTATTCTTTAACAAAGAGTATAATTAACCTTTGGGAAATATATCTAGAGAGCTAGAGGATTTTACATTAGGTGAAATTTTTGAAATGAAATTGGTTGAAGATTAGCTGTGTTCTCAAATACCATACTATAACTGTATCAGAAATTAGGGTCACAGTGCAAGAATTAATGAATGTTATTATTTTGTCTGTTGTATGCTGCAGATCAGAATACAAAACATACTTCTGCCTGATTCTGACTAAACATTAAGGTAGCCGATGGGTTTTTTTAAAGTATCTGCAATTCCATTTTTCTGAACTCTGAAGACTTTTCACTTGTATTTAAACTATTCAAGTTCTACAGAAAGTTGTCACTACCCTGTAGCACCAAATATGCCATGGTTTGAGTTTGGCTTTCTTATACAACATTCTTTTAATGAAGTAGATCTAATTTTTGGTGTAAACTCAGTCTCAAAAAGCTATCAGTCTTTCAATGCATAACATATTTGTCAAGGATTTGTACTTTGTTGGTAAAAAACTCCTTGATTTAAAGCTGAGATTTTCTGTGACTTTTTTAAGAGCTCTTCAGGGCTTTGACTAATACATTGATAGCACTGCATGCACAAAAATAACAGGTAGGAGACCATCAGCTTCTGCTCAATAGTTTGAAAACCAAACGTTGGAGTAGCTAGTGTTTCAGCATTGCCTAAAATCCTTTTCCAAGGTGCCAAATTTAATTTTACTTTTCAAAATGCTGATCAAACCACAAAGTACAAAGATGCTTTTGCCTATGTTAAGAAAATACTTGGTTTAATAGCTGGTTATATAAAACTAAATACTATTAAACAAGAAGGAAGGAATTTCAAACAGAACTATTGGAGAATGTTAATTGCAAGAATGATATATTACAAGGACCAATAGTAGCAAAGTACAAGAAGAATGATAATGGAAAATATCAGTGTAGAAATATTAGATCCTTTTTAAAGTCACTGAGAAGAAACTATTCTACTTGATGTTAGATAAGTACTTTTGGCAGTCTTACTTTTTTTCATGGGGAGAGAAAGGGTAAGGGATGAAAACTAGTTTTCTTTAAATATCATCTTCATTGAGAAGCTACACCCAGCTTTTGCTTGTGTAATAATTTATTTGCTAGTTAACTATTGTAAATAACTTGTTCTAGTGCACATAAAAATACATCACATTTCAGATGCCTTATTAAGCAAATGATGCTGAGCAGAAAATCAATAAATTTGTTATAAGATTATATGTGTGATATTATTAGCTGAAAAGGACAAGAAAATATTTTAATTTTTTTATTTTTTATGTATAGAGTAACAAATTACAATTAACACTGGATTTTTAAGACTAGTTTAGTGACTTATCCATTGATGTTGTTTGTATGCTGTCCAGGGCTGTTACAGGTCAGTAATTGCAGTGTTATCAGGTGAACCATATTGTTCTAAATTAGCTGGAGCTCCCTGAAAAGCTTGTAGTTGCATTCTTAGGCCTAGTCTTAAAAGAACAGCATCTGTTGACAAAGGCAAAAAGGAAAAGCTATTATACAACAAAGAATAAATTCTTCCTAAGTATTTTTGGAGAATGGAAGGAAATACATTAAAAGTGCTGCGGCAACATACAACGGCAATTGTGCTAATTGCAAAAGGGAAGTAATATTGCTAATGTCTTCCTTATAAGATCAGTGGTGCCAACTTTTCAGCTACTCTCTTTAATTCAATTTCAGGTTAATAAACCAAAAGAAATAGTAAAAATAGACAATATTATTTACTTGTAGTTCCTAAACATTTAGCAAAAGGGTTTAATTTTTTTTTTTCAATTGGGGAAAGAAAAAATAAAATTTTCATCACTTTTGGTTTAGAATGTAGTTTGAATACACACTTGATTTTTTATGTTCAAATCTTACTTTTGTTTCATGGGCAGAAATATGACAGAATTTTTATTATATATTTTGTATCTATTTCCCTCAGGACTAGACTAAAGGTAGGGAGATGAAAAAATGAACAAAATGTTTATATTTTCAACGAATCCCCTAGATACTTTGTCATGTGGTGCAGAAGGGCTTAGAATAAACTGCTTTACTGCCATTCTAGATAGAACTTTAAAAATCTTGACTTTCCAGTTTATTCTAATAAAAAAACCGAATATTTAACAGTTGCTATGATGTTTGAAGTGTTTAGGTTTTTTTTTGACATGGCCCATAGACTCACTCACATAGATCACTGTTCAAAATCTATAAAACAATGGGAAACACACCAAGTTCTAGCTGCTGGTTAATGCTTTTCCACAATCAAGGGAAAGGCCAGAATTCTAGTTTTGTGTGACAACCTCCTAATTTCAAAATCACAAGACATAATTTGTTTTTTGAGTTTTTTTTTTGGTTTTGTGTTTTGGGTTTTTTTTGGTGGGGTTTTTTTTTTGGTTGGTTGGTTGGTTTTTTTGGTTTTTGTGTCTGTGTGTGTTTTGATTTGCTGGGGGTTTTCTTCAAATTTCCTCTAAGTACCCCAAGACCTCTATATACCAAAAGAAGAAAATTGACATTCTATACTGTTTACAAAGGAAGCTGCTAATTGTGTCTATTACATGTGTCTCTTGATTTCAAATATTTTCTATAACTATCCTTAATGCTTTTTCAGCCAGGGCTTTGCTTTTCAAGAAGCTGCATCATAACTCAATAAAAGCACTTATATCAAGCTCTTCTCAAAAACAGTTAGATATTTTTTCCCATTCCATTATTCTTAATAGACTGTTTTAAAACCTGTTCCACCCATACATCTGCTTGTAGCTTTGCCAATTTCTAAACATTTGGCTGATGTTTTACATGGAGTATGCTTCCCTCAGGCTAACTGTTTCTGGAGATGTTTCAGATAAAATACTTCAGCTGTTTCCAGGAAGGGCTAGCAAATCTTATTTTGCTTTGCCTATATATATATACATAAGAGACAATTCTGGTTACTTCTCTCCCATTTCTGGATTAGAAGCATAAACCATTCAGATCATTCTATCCTCAATTAAGAAACACTATTTTACTTAGGATTTTTTTTTTCAAATTAAATATCAATGAATAGCTTGATGATGCTAAATGAGTACCACCCCATAAAACCAGTAAACCTCTTTTCCCTTCCTTTCCTTCCTTTCCCTTCCCTTCCCTTCCCGGTTTAAATCATTTGGAAGGAATAGAATTATTGAACAGTTTTCTCAGCATTTGTTCCAGGAGAGAGCACATACCCAGATATCCATATCTGTGGATAGAATTTTCCAGTTACCTTTACCTATAATTAAATTCAAAAAGGACAAGAGGAACAAGATTTCTGATTATATATTTGTCCTGTATGGTCCATTTATGAAAATACTTATATTTATTGCAATCTCCCATTGCAAAAAAGGCTTACTGCCTATTCATGCTCAATATGTTGTATACCAGGAACCCTCAGGCCTGTTTAATGCAGAAGTTCTTCCTAACCAGCTGTTTCTCAGAAGGTATTGTCACATGGGATTGTTTTGTCCCAGATCTTTGCATTTGTCTTTGCAGGAATTCATTAATAGTTTGCCAGAAACATTTCCAACCCATTAAGATCACAGCCTTACCCTCCAGCATATCAAATGTTTCCCAGTTTGGTGTCAGCTATGAACTTTTACAAGGTCCCTTCTGTCACATCACCCTGGTCACTATTGAAGGTGTTTGGCAGCACCAGCACCCTGAGCAGTGCCAGTGGTAACTGGACATCAGCTCATCTTCCTGCTGCTGGTCACAATTTCATGGGTTAAGATGTACAGTGAGTTTCCCACATACTGTTCTTTGATTTGTTGCAGTTCTACAATTTGACTGCAAGGATACACCAAGATACTAAATGGAAAACCTTTCTGACACCAGGACAATCTGATATCTACAGTACTTCCTCTTCCATTGAGGCAGTTGTCTCATCAGAGAATCAAAAACACTTGATCAGGCCTGGGGATGTAATTTGCTGGAAGGGTAGCAAAATTGGTGTACATTACATATATCAAATCTAATTACATATTATGGTAGTTTCCATTGAATAGCTAGAAAATACTCTTCTAATATTTCTTTATGATGGCTGTTATAGTCAGTAATCTCATACAGGGAAATTTACTTCCCTAGAAGATGTGAGTTCAAGACAGAAAAAGGAACCTGATTAAAAAAAAAAAGATAAAGGAATCCATACAAAAAGTTTAAAAGTACTTCACCAAAAACATTTTATAGAGCTCCTCAGATTCATTAAAAAAGCATAACTATTACCTGAAGGAACATATAACAAGCATCTTATATATTCCATTGAAATAAAGGATTGTTAATCCTCTTGTGCCTGTAAATATTAGAATGCTAGCAAAAGATAATTTTAAGTTGATATTTCAAATTTAATTATCACCTAAAATGCTAATTAATTCTAGTCATGCCACACTACAGAACGGACTGTAAATTTAGACACCGTGGGTCCAAAATAAAATGCATTCTCTAGATCCCAATGTTTATGTGGATTGATATCACTTTTCAGTATTAGTTATTATAAATATTATTGCTGTTGAATTTTAACTTTATTAAAATTATTTTCGTAATATTGGAGTACAAATGTTTCTGTTTAATAATATCAATATTACTATAAACTGGTATTCATACTGAGAAATATTTACAAGTATTTTAAGAAGCCTCTAAACTTTGTGAACTATTATAGGTCTTTTAAGTCTTTGAGTCAAAGTTTGGAAAAATAGAGAAATTTCAAAAGAAGAAACAAAGGAAATTTTCATTGGTAAGAGTCTGCAGAAGCAATAAGTTCCCTGTACTGATATCCATGATGCTGTAATACTGAAAGACACCATAATTATGAGAAAAGCTTTTGGTTACTGATAGGATGACTCAGAAAACCCTTAGGTTTTTCAGTAGATTGCAGTAAAAGACACTGCCAGGGAATTGCTCCCCTTCAAATCTTATTATGTATTTACTGTGCAAATAGACTTTTATTCCTTGTATGATGACATTTTATATGTTTCTGATTTCTTTTTAGCCATGAATTGTTGTTATTATGAGTGAGATGCTTTGAGCTTTCAACCTGCATTCAGGTTGAAGAATCTCAATTTTTAGCTATTCTTTGAAAATATTGGACGAAAGCCTCAGGAATCTTTTGAATGAAAAGTGCTATGTAAATGTGAGCTCATTCATATAATTTTATAAACGTATTAGAAACTATAAGAAATAGTAACTTCCTCTCTGCATTTCATTATTATTTTACTTAGGTGACCATACCTTTTTAAAAATTAACTTCTGACCATTAATGTGAAACTAGTGTTAAAACCAAGGTTATTAGTACTTTGCTTTTTTATATGATGTCCTTCTGATCTTCACTTTGTCTCTTGTTGCAATTTGTGAAAATCAACAGTTCTAATTTAAAAATATTGCTGCTCAAAATAATGTCTTTCTACTAAAATTGCAGATGAAATTTCTCATATTTCATAAAAGAGCCTATGTTATTTTTATGCCTTATTCACTCAGGAGTCAATCTTAAGTGTTTTTGATAACAGCTTGAATTAACTGAACTGGAACTGTTGCTCACAACAGTTGACCTCAAGACTTCTCAGAGGATTTTTTTGTTTTGCTTCTGACTGTGTTGCTCAGTTGGTAGAAAATTGAGAAATTTCTGTATCAAACCTGCATGATTCTGAATAACTTCTGAAAGCCAGTGACAGGAACGAAATGATTTGCACACTACAGTCATCAAATAGCTCTGTGCTCAAAAAAATTTAACTGTTGTCTTTTCAAGGGCAATCCCTTGGAAGAGAAGCATTTTGAGTTGAAGTTGGTTGCAACACATCTGGCCTTTTACCTGGTGTAGAAAATTCAAATATAAAGACATATAATTTCCCTGTGTTTATCAATTATTTCATGAACATTGAATTTTTACATCTACATTCATTGCCTGGCAGCTAAACATTCATTAAATAGAGGTTTTATACATTCTGAAAACAGATTTGCAACTGCTGGCGCTTCTGCTGATAGTCAAGGTATTTAGAATGGAAGATGTTTATCTTGCTTAGCATTTCTCACATAGTAGTAACTCAATCATCTGGAGAATTCAGATAAGATTCTTATATCAAGCTTTTAAAAAGTGACTAATTACCTCGGATGAAACCATGGTAAATACACACATATCCTCTTTTTGTTTTGTTTTTTTTTTTTAATTTTTTTGCTGTCTTATTTTTCAGGAACTGCTGAGCAATCTTTCTCTGAAGGTTGGGAGAGCTTCAGAGCATGGAAATTTGCTAATAAATTCTCAGGATTCTAGTTAAAAAGAGTAAAAATTGATTTTAGAGTGAAAAGAACATGTGAGAAAAAGAAGTTTTAAGATTATGTGGGGAAATCAACAGTTTAACCAACAGTAGAATAAAAAGTAAAAGGAGGTCAATATAAAAAGTACACCAGAAGGAGAAAAAATATAAAGCAAAGTAGATGGTAAGTATGTTCAGAACACATATTTAGTCACACTGCATAGAGGGCTTTACCACTGCCATTTCTATTCAGCAATATTTTAATGTATTGCAAACTGTTCACATAATGCAGTCGGGACTCTTGGGGTCCAAGCTTAAGCCACATGACATGGAGAGAATAAAGGTCTGAAAGAAGAGATTAGTTTACAGACATACCACATTTTCCTCCTAAGCACTTTGTGCAGTTTAGATGAAAAGGCAAAAGAAATTATTTTACTACTTCTGATCTAAAATCTTGTAAAAATTCAGCAGGAAAAAAATATCCATGCAAAATTGTGTCAGCAGTTGCAAAATTAGGTAATTTTCTTCTCGAGCTGGGATCATGGTGTTCCCAGAAACTGTTTTCAGCTTAAAAGAGTTGAGCTGCCAGACAATACAGATAGAAATAATCTGTTATTTAAAGGAGTGATTCAAAATGCAAAACTGATGTGGGGGCTTTGAGTTTTTCTCTGAGAAAATCTCTCTCTAAGGAGTATAGAAAGCCTTGGAAGACCTACCTCCTTAAAACAAATTTAGTTTGTGATTTCTTTATGCTGGGGATGTGCTTAATATCAACAAAGGTATGAATTATTGATCAAATGCCCATCATTATCAGTATATTCCAATACCCATCTTCCAACCTCTGACGCTCCAAGAAATAATTTACTGAGAACATTCTCTTTTGAAGCACCAAAGATTTAGTTTAGTGCAGCCAATCACATAAATATAAACCTTATTTTACATCTTTCAGTCAGCATTACCTACATGTAAGGATTAGCACAATATTGAATTTCACATCACACATTCTCTTGGATTAAAGGGGAAAGCATTTGGAACCTCCTAGAAAAGAGTCTTATAAAATGATAACAGAGGAATATGCATATTTAAATGTTACTTGAGAAATATATTTTTGTTGCAGCAAGGAACTCAGTTTTGGACTGAATTTTCATGCTGTTCAATAAAGCTTTGAAATTTTTTTATAAATTCACAATTTATAAATGTAAGAAGCATTTAAATGTAAGGACAATTTCGCATGTCATAGAAGTATAACCAGCTGACATACAAGAAAACCCAGATATGTGACACAAGTTTTTGAAATAATGTGCATGTTTATGATCATCACTTTTAATCCAGCTTCATAAATACTAGTCTGGATATTATGTATTTTGGGTGGATAATAATTTTTTTTTTAACTAGGAGGAAGACTTTTTTATGTGCATGGCTTTATAATCATATTGCTCACATTACCCTTTGTAAATATCTGAAGGCAGAGAGCAGTGACAGTAGCTTCAGCTCTACAGTAGCAATTTAATCACACACTGATTGAGAACAACTTGTTAAAAACTTTATAGTAGATGAGATTTTACTGAATAGAATTTCATTGTTCATTTTTCATAAAATGCACGTTCAGTGCCTCTACAAGAGATACCTCCTTGTCCTGGTTTTGGCAAGGGGGTGGCTGAGGGCGTGTGGCCAGGACTGTGTCTGATACGACCTCAGGTCAGTGCCACGGGTGGGGCAAATGGGCTTTCCTTTCCAGTGGAGAAGGTGGAAAGTCCAATCTATTTATCTGTGTTCAAGGGGTTTTTTGTGTAATTAATTTCTTTGTCTTATACCTTTTGTTATTACTATTGTTGCCATTACTGTTCATTTTCTTATCTCATTGCTGTTCATATTTCAAGCAGTCATCTTCAGCTTTTGTGGCTCCCATTGGAGCAGGGAGGGGAATGTCGTGGTCTTTTTAGTTGGAATAGTAAATTAGAGAATACCATTCTTAAACCATGACACTCAAAAAATCCAATTTTACAGGTATCACATTGAGAAATTCAAGGATCTTCCAGCTTTCCTGAGATTCTACTGAAAACAAACAGAATAAGATTATTTGTTCAAAAACTAATGTGTGTGAGGGTTTGCTTTTTTGTGTGTGTTTTGTTTTAATTTCTTTGTTTGTTTTTTCTTTTTATAACAGTATTTCAGATAGAAAAGGAAAGTGAAGGCAAAATTTAAAGCCTGGGTAGTGGAAGCAGCAGTACTTGTAGAAGGCATTGGAAAGCAGTACCAAAAGAATAAAACACACACAGACACAAATCCCAACAATCCAACTTGTCTAATAAAGTACAATGTTTCTGAATAGTTCAGACTTCAAATTACTCAGTAATGAAAACAATGTTCAGAAGTATTTTTCTTCCACATAATTACTTTGGCAGCGGGGAAGCTATTAAGTTATAGCTTTGAGAGAAGTTTAACATAGAACTTTAAACTGCTTGAATTATTCTATGTTTTGATGTGATGAGAATTTTTAATCAGTAGTTTATTAATATGTGGAGTCATTGCCCTGATATGCTTCTAGAGATTAATATTAGAGTTAATGTGTGTCACTTTATCTCCATTCCTGCAATTAGAATGTGCGATCTTTGGGGAATGGAGGTTTTTGGGTTTTTTTTCCTATTCCAAGTTACCATTCTTAGTGTGTTGAGCAAATAAATAAGATTTTTTTCCATTGGCTTCAATTACAGAAGGCTGAACCTTGGCAGTTAATCTTTTCTGAAACTCCATCCAGAAGCTTTTCTTGTACAGAAAAGATTCCATTACATATGCAAAATTATTTGTTTTCATATTATGTGTGCCTGAACAGCCATTAATGTTAGCAAGTGGAGGAAGGTAGATCTAAAAATAAAGCAGAAAAGCCTATATGTGCTGTTACATAGTGGAAAACCACATTGAGGTAAACCCATTTACACACTAAAGAAACTTTTGACATGTGGAGAAGTTAACGTGAGGAATACTTCAAAACCTCTGAAGATTTTGAACTCTTTCCTGCCCTTCATACACATGAAGCTAAACGTTATCATTCTGGGGAGCTGGGGAAAGAAAACAAAATAAAAAAGTAGGAAATAAATGAGTACCACTAAGAACAAAAAGAAATACTAAGGCACCCAGATGAGGGAATATTCTCTCAATGACCCAGTGTCATACTTAAGTCCTTTCCAATCTTTACATTTTCCCCGTTTCTTAGAAGAGAATCAGTCTTTCCAAAATGATCAGCTCTTTTGCTGATATGAAAAGTTCTTTTAGGTCTTTCGAACATACATAAACAACTGGATTTTCTCTGGAGTTGTGAGTTATATCCAATCCCTGAACACTGGGTCACCTAATTAAAGTTCCCTTGCTCTTTCTAGCTTTACATACTTTGGAAGTGCAGCAGGACATTCATAATAATATAACATGTGACCACAATTTCCTGTAGCTCTGTAAAAGCTAAATGCAACATACTCAAATGAATTAAAGAAGGAACTTTCTCACTCCCAAATTGCCAGTTCAGTCTTACACTACCATAATATGTTCTTTTCTTTCCCTATAAAGATCTATCAAGCTAGCAACAAAGTACATGCAATATAGCAAAGAGCATCATCCTTTGAAGCTATCAGAACATTACATTAATGTGCAGTTCTTCTCCAATTTCAGTGCCATTTATAGGTGTACTTAAACTTAAGGACTAGGATAACTTGCTGAATTTCAGTGTCACTCAAGATATCAAAAAAGTCTTTGCCTCCAACACAGAAAAGGATCAAGTATATCTCTGCTCCTTCTGACTAATGTTTGTTTAATGATTTCTTAAAGATCTCCCATAATGAGCACTCTACAATTTCTCAGGCAACTTCTAAGTCTCAACAGCATTAGCAATAGAAAGCTTTTTTCCCCATAATGTTTTATTTATAGGTATCTTTTCTGTAGTTTAAGTCTATTTTTTTTGTCTTTTCCACTATAGACATGAAAAAATGAACCATTCACAGGAGCCTTTTACATGCTTCAGAGCAATTATCATATTCCTCCTTGATCTTCTTTAGGATAACAGTTTTCAGACAGCATGTTTTGATAATTTTTATCAATCTCTTGTGAAATTTTCTTAGTAAGTCCCCATCTTTCTATTTTACTTCACTGTGTCTTACCAATGTTGAATAAAGCAGAAAGATTACTTTATATTCCTGCATACTGTAGTGTTGTTCAAAAGCCCAGCATAACTTTGCAACAACATCATTTCATTTGTCAGCTAGTTTACAGATTTGATCTACTCTAAGCATTGGATTCTACTTAGCTAATTTTTCACCATCTTGTGTTTGTTCAGAGTCTGCCTTCCTACATGTGGTATTTTGCATTTTTCTTTTCACTGAATAACATAATCTAGTACATGCACCATTGTGTTTAGTCTTGGTTTTATTTCTTTTCTTCTGCATGCTTCCTCCCATCTACTGCTGTTACTCTCTCATGTATAAGAATTAGGATTTATCCAGCCTTGTTCTTAATAAATCTTTATTTTATTTTCCTTAGTTCCTTGTTCCTTTTTTACTTGTTACATTTGAAATATTTAAAGGTGGGGTGATTTTTTTGTTGTTATTTATTTGATTTGTTTTGTTTCTAATTTAAAAAGATACTTAGAATTTCTTTCAAAATTTAAATTAATATCAGGAGTCTGTTAAATATCCCATATGCTATTTTGTTAAAGACATAATTTATGGGCTTTTTCCAAGTTCTCTGGAAATTCACCCATCCTTCAAAAATTTGTAAAGAAAATCACTGGAAAGCTGAGATCACAAGACCATAGAATTACAGAATTGTTGAATCACGGAACAGACCAGATTGGAAGAAATGTGATTGGTTTCCAATCACATCTTGGAAACCTTCAGTGACAAGGACTCTGTACCCTTTCACCAAATGGTTGCTTTTATTGTAGAAAATAAGATTTTTAAGTAGGGATGAAAACACTGCTGTAGCAAATTTCACCTGTTTTCCTCAGTCACCTCCATGTGCCTCCTGGGGAAGAGGGAGCCTCCTTTTTGTAGCTGCTCTTTAAGAACTGGAATGCTCCAAGTATATCTGTCCTGAGGGTTCCCTTCTCCAGGAAGAAAACACCTAACTCTTTTAGTTATTCCTCACTGAGCATGTTCTCCAGATGTTCAACCATCTTTCTGGTCCTCCTTTGGACCTATTTAGTCTGACCATGCTTTTCTCTAAATTTCATCAGCCAGATGTCTAAATGTCCTACAATGAAATGGTTAGTCAACTTGAATACATTGAATTTATCTAACTAACCCCTGTAATCTTCTCTGTTAGTATATATATATTTTTTTTTGGTTTTGCCTTCTGCAACTGAAAATAATTTTCATTTAGCTTTTAAATAAAAAATAATGGGAAAAATTAGTTATTGTGTTATGTATTAACTATCAATAGCTTTCCTTCTCCACTGAGTGGCACATGAGCCCACTTCTAGCTTTCCCTCCTGCAACTAATTGGCTTCTGGTTAATGTTGCATCTTTGTGCCTCATTTGATTTTTTCTCTCAAGCTTGCAGTAAACATTTGCAATCATATTTTTAATCTTTGTGACTGAGTTGTGTGCTGAACTCATCTTTTGTTGGAATGCTCTTTTATTATACTTTCAAAATTAATTCCAGATTAATTTTCTTAGACTGATCCATTATTAAAAAAAAATCAAATAAATGCATTAAGTTTATTGAAGTTTATAACTGGACTTTAAAAAATTGTTATTTTGATGCATTTCTACCTGTATTAAATTCCATGAAGGCGCTCATTTTATTGTCACCATCACCCAAGTAACCCTTTGTCGTTGTCAAGGCGGTCACGACACAAAGTAGAGACTACAAGCAGTCTGCCATTATTGCTAGTTGGTGGCTCACCTAATTCCAGGTGTCTTGACAGGAGAAAATCAGGCCCGGACCTCCCTGTGGCTTTCACCAGCCACTCTCAATTACACCAAAGGCACCTCCCCCACTACGTCCCAGTGGGTCACTTGTAGCTGAGATGGTCAAAACACACAAACTACTTCCTTAAAAACTTCTAGGGGCTCTAAGTGCCAGGACTTCATTATCTATAAATCTTTCATATCAATCAGAAGGCTTCACACACCAACACCTTGCTATTTAACAGTCTCTATCTTATTTTCCAAAGGCAGCTCCAAGCAGCTTTCAGGGTCTGTCCATTGATGCCAGCAGCCAGTCAGTCAGTTCTCCTTCTTCTCTCTTCCTTCTCACAGCACCAGCTCACTCCTGGCCCTGGCCCAGCCCCTGGTACAAAGCCTTACCTTATCTGTCCCTTGCACCACCTCCTGTCCCTGGGTCTTCACAGCACAGCAGCAGAGACTCCAACTGAGCTACAACCAAACCCCTCCCAGCTAGATCACTCTCTATCACACCCATAGCTGGGAGAGCAAGGCTGTTCCCACTCTAGGATAATTAACACAGCTGCAATACATCAGAGGCAAGATTACCTTTAGTACCAACTCTTTGTTTCCCCACACTCTTTACCTATCTTACTACAACCCTTCACTCTGAAATCCTCATGTTTGTCCTCCCAATTGGGACATCTACCTTGTAGAAAACACCTAGTTGTCCTAATCATAGTGAAGATTTAAAGTCTTTAAAAAGTGCATTTCCAGAGCTTGCTAGACAATCCGTTCTCTTCTCAACACATACTTAGGTAAACTTCTTTCTCTCTTCATCACCCTCTGCCTCCAATGACTTCTGCCTTCAAGTTTAGAACTCACAAAGCTGGACATTGTACAGCAGTTTGGCTGGCTGCCTGTTTAGGGAGATTTGATATATGACATACTAGATGTTTGGAATAAGATGTACGTTATATTTCCATCAAAGTTGTCAGAATTCATCTCTGAGATGAATGGATCTGTAATATACCGGGCATGCCAACTAAAGATTGAAATGCCTAGACAGTCACACAGGAAAACTGAAAAGTTTTGAATTTTGGGGTAGCTTACCTTTGGGCTTACTCCAGTATAATCACTTTCATAAGTGCTAATGACGCTGATAATTTTGCAAATGTTTTAAAAATGAAAGATCTTTTCTGCTTTAAATTTTATATGCTTTACCTTTGTCAGACAGTCTAACAAATGATATTAATTTATATATATATTACCTGTTCAGATAGAGTGTTTTAAATGATTATTATTATTATTATTGTTGTTGTTGTTATTATTATTGAAAATAATATCATCATGATTAGTCATTAGTCATTAATTAAGTGATATATATAGGTGAAACCATGTATCCATTTATGTCAACACCATTTTGGTTAGCTCACACTTCTGCAGAGCACATTTTTCTGGATCACCAATGAACACAGCCATAGTACCAGCAAATCCTAAGAAGTGGAGAGGGCAAGGAAAGTGAGAGGACAATCACTTCACTGTAGCATTATCCTAAAAGATTGTAAGTCTTCAGGCTGTTATTCACTATAGCTGCTAGGACTCCAAAGATATCTGTCATAGCATGTTAACCAGAAAGAACAATAATGTCTCCAAAGAATATGTTCCTTAAGATCTGAATAAAATTGTGAACAGCAAGTTCGTGCCAAGGGAGTAGGAAAAAACTGCCAGCAAAGCTGGGACAAATAAATATCCTATGGAGAGAAAAGCTAGTTTCTCAGTGCTTGGTAATCTACGTGCCAGACAAACAGTTTACAAAAATAGGTTTAGTTTTTTCATGCTTCTGAACTGCCTGGCTTAGAGATGGGTACGGGGTTCCTGGTGTTCTATCCTGTGTCTAAGTGTTCCCAGACCAAATGGCTATTCTGGCAGTAGGGTGTGACCTCATTTGACAGGGTGTTTGTCACGCATTTTTATCTGTTTTCATGCATCCTGTGTCTTGGCAGAAGGAACTGTTAAAGCAGCTAAAACTAAAGCAGAACCAGTATTTCTTTTTATATAGCTAAAGGAGACAAATCAATTATATTAGGAAACTGAACCTAGCACAGAGATTGCAGCTTAATTCCCCTTCTGCAGGGAGAGACATAGGTAGTTTATGGAACTGCTTCCATTCCTCAATATTCCTTCTCACAAAAGGCTAACAAAAAGCCTCACCTCTCTGAGAGGTGAGATTCAAATTCTAATTTCTAGCACAGTTTAATTCATATATCAAAATGTAGTTGCAGAAAAAAATTGACTTCTTGGTATATGTTTGAGGTCTGCTCTGCTCTTGTGTGCTCTTTGGTAATTTTTTTTTTCTTTTTCCTTGGTGAAAAAAGATATATGTCTCTGCTTTATTCCATTGCAAAAACACGTTGCAATACTTCAGAATTGTTTACGAAATATGATTCTTATCCTCAGATCAACTGGATGGGTTTCTCAAGTTGATTGTTCTGTTTGGTCTTGCCTGTCTCATCATATTTTGGAAAGGTTTATTTTCTTCATTATTTTCTTATGATGAAAATAATAGGAAATTTAAACAAAGAAAATCAAGAAAAGGGCATGGATTTCTCTCTGGCAAATTGTTCTGGCACTAGATTTTTTCAAGAAGTCTTGACAAGAGGCATTCTTTACTCTAGTAATCAGTGCCAAGTCCTATCTATTCTCAGGTCTGTGGCTGCAATAAGATGCTGATGCTGATCACAGAGTATTCTGAGTTGGAAGGGACCCACAAGGATCCTTGAGTCCAACTCTTAAGTGACTGGCCTGTACAGGGATCAAACCCACAATCTTGGCATCATTAGCATCATGCTCTGACCAAGAGGTAAGCCTTGGCAAACTGACAAATAAAAATTAAAGTAGTAGCAGAGCAAATTCCCTTCTTAAACACTTGTCACTTCCAGCTGGCAAGGAGTTGCAGTCCTAATGAGTGAACAGGATTTAAATGTAATGAAGCTCCCTGGTTTCAGTTGTTTACTTTAAAAAGGTCTCATTCTGCAGAGTGCTTGTTTTCAGTTCCAAGTTTTAACAAGAACTGCATGTGTCACTGTAAGGCCAGTATTATTATTTAAAAAGATGAACTTTATAGAGGAAGATTATCTCAGTTCCTAAATTATCTCTCTTCATAAATCTTAATAAGATAGATAAGTAAGAAGGGAAGTAAGCATGCTTCAAAACCACCATTTTCTATATTCAAAGGAAAATAAGTATTTACTTCTGTGAAAATCTTAACATTTTGGCACTAATAGAAGCTATCATATAATTAACACACTCAAACTAATAAAGCAATTTATTTAAAAACTCAAAAATATTTGTTTTGATCAGAGCAGCTAAAATGAAAGACATTTTTTCTGCCTTAATATATAAATTAAAATTTAAAAATCAATAAAGATCACTTTTTTTTTTCCTCACTTTAACTAACCAATCTTTTGTAAACCTTAAGTTTTCAGTGAAAGAATACAGAAAACCAAACATGAACAGGGTTGTGATCAGCAACATAAAGTCTGTCTTGAAGCTGGGCACTGTTGGGATATACCAGAGATCAATACTTGCCAGTACTGCTTAATATCACTATTAATGACATTGATGATATGACCAAGCAGATCCTCACAAAGTTTGCAGGTAAGACAAAACTGAGAGGAGTAATTTGTACATTTATGGTTTAGGCTTGTGCTGCCATTCAGAGGGACCTAGAAGGACTGGAACAGTGAGCCAACAAGAACCTAATGAAACTGGGAAGAATAACCCCATGTTGTCATACCCATTGTGTCTAATCATCCGCAAAGCAACTTAGCAGAGAGTAGCCCTGGGGCACTGGTGGATAAGAAGGTCACCACTAACCAGCAAAGAAGGCCAGCAGCCTTCTGGGCTGCATCAGGCAGAACATTGCCAGCAGACTGGCTGAGGTGATGCTTCCCCCCTGCTCAGCCCTGGTTACACACATCTATCTGTATGACAAACACTTGACACAGCACCCAGATTGTGTCTCCCCAACTTGAGAGACATGGACATACAAGAGTGCATCGAGTGAAGGTCTACTAAAATTATTAAGGGACTGGAGCTTGTGCCCTGTAAGGAGAGCACTGGGATTGTTCAGTCTAGGGAAGAGAATGTTCAGGAAAGATCTTAGCCCATAGAAAAGAATTGTGTTTTGCAGCTTTTTTTTCCTCTCCCTCTCCCTCTCCCTCTCCCTCTCCCCCTTTTGTTCTCTTTTTTCTTTTCTTTACTTTCTTTTCTTGATAGCTATATTTCTCTTTGTCAATTGAAGCCTCATAATTTAGTTATTTACATTTAAGCAAATAATATGCACACCAAATATTTCAGTCATCAACTTTTCATAATGAAGCAGGTTTCTTTCACTATTTCTGCCATGAGCCAATAAATAAATTGAAAGATATTTCTCAGGAAAAAATGGTTATTTCCAGCTCATCTAAACCCATAAGTAACTATATAGCATATGTGGTTGTAGAGCTGGCCCTTTCTGATGCTCCTGCAGAGCCACGTCTTCTGGCTGCTCAGACATCAGCAGATGGGTTCAAAGAGGCTGCAGAGAGCTCTGCAGAAACTCTCACTGTGTCTATGTATTTGAAACAGGGATTGCAAATGGGTGGAGATTTCCTGAGTGATAGTTGGGGGAAAAAATTACTATGGTTATGTTTAGATATTGCTTGATATTTATTTTTACTGCAGAGCATGTGAATACATGTGAATAATTATCACATTGTTTTTGTTTGTTTTTTCCCATTTTCCAAAATATTTCTAGATCTTTTTTTTCAAAATCTTCTCAAGTGCAAGTAAGACCAAAGCAAATTAAGTGCGATCTGAGTTATATTTCATTTTTATGAATAAAATAGAAGTTTTGACTATCAGACTTCTATCTTGTGCTCGAGAGTGCAATGCTTACTGCTGTCATTAGCAGCTAGTTGCATTGTATCAAATAGGGACAAGAAGACTTGTTATTTTCTGTGTGTTTATGACATTGTAGATAAGAAGGAAAGATTAACAATAAAATTACTTTCATTTCCCAAATGTGTCTATGATAGACTTTTATAGCAGTCTTATCCCTATGAGGTATGTTCATATGCAAGTGCAAGACAAAATGGTTTTGTTTTTCTTTATTTATTTATTTATTTGTTACAGAGGCTTACTAATTAAAATGGTAATTGTCTGTCACTAAAATAAGTTAGTTACAGAAACTTGTTTGTGTAGACTGATGAGCAAGCTAAAAAAATCACTTTTCAGAAACTGGCTACTGCCAACATTATCTTGGTAGGTTGAAAGTGACTGAGAATGGAAAGTTTACCAAAAAAGCTGGTCTCTGAATTTCTTTGGTCAGAATCCAAAACACATCATTTTTAATTTTTGAGCCAAAGAACAAAAAAAAAAAAAAAA
>VWYE01002510.1:22080-114475 GCA_013398995.1 Alaudala cheleensis
CACAGGACTGTCTGTGTCTCCCCCGAAGTGGGAGCACCCGGCAGGTCCCACACACACCGAGCCGGGACCAGCAGCTGCAGGAGGGAGAGGGACCGGAGGGTTTTTCTAACACAAATCCATTGGAGAGAGATAATATTATTAAGGGACTGGAGCACCTCTCTTACAAGAACAGGCTGAGGGGGCTGGGCCTGTTTTGTCTTGAGAAGAGTTGAGTGAGAGAGGATCTCATCCATATCTACCAGTATCTGAAGGGACAGTGTCAGAGGATGGAGACAGGCTCTTCTGGGTGGCACCAAGCAACAGAATAAGAGGCCAAAACTGATGCACAGGAAGTTCTACTTGAGTGTGAAGAAGAACTTCTTTACTCCAGTGCAGGTGGCTGAGCACTGGAACAGATTGCCCAGAGAGGGTATGGATTCTCCCTCACTGGAGATAGTCAAGAACTGTCTGGATACAATCCTGTGCAGGGAATTTGGATGAGATGACCCACTATGGTCCCTTCCAACCTTACATATTTGGTGATTCCGTGATCTGAATGTAATTGTATATTGCTAGAAATAACTACACATGTGAAATCGAGTTTAATACTCAGTTTACTAAATTTACTCAGCCACATAGGTAGCAGATTTAGATAGCCAGATTATTGAATATGTTTTTTTGAACAAATATCTATTTATTTTAACTGAATGATGAATTGCCTTTTTGCTCATGTCAGAAATGCTGTGAAANAAAAAAAAAAAAAAAAAAAGATTTTTTAATACTACCTTTTAAAATATGCTTACAGATTTAAGTTTTTTAATTGTGCATAATAATAGATTAGCACCTCCTGACATCTTTAAAAATATGCTACCTCCTACTAAAATCATTAGAATTAGGTATTATGCTAATAGGCAATATATAAGGTTGTAACAAGGAAAGAAACTCATGTATGTATCAGTCTTGCTATCTAAACACCCTGCTATTTAAATATCTTGCTAGTATATCAGAAGGGGGTTTATTTCCTTACATTTTCAATAATTGTTTTCTCAAATTAACACACATATCCTTTGATTCTGAATCAAGATTCAGATTATTAGAAGCTTATGTAGGCGTTGTAAAGCAAATAAATATTTTATAGATTTAGTTGATTTATTTTTTTATTGGATGAAATTATGATGAATTAAAGCAAATAGATACTGAGAATCTTCACTATCTGAACTCCTGGAGCAAATCTGTGGCTGCCCGGGGGTGGTGNTTGAGTGTGAAGAAGAACTTCTTTACTCCAGTGCAGGTGGCTGAGCACTGGAACAGATTGCCCAGAGAGGGTATGGATTCTCCCTCACTGGAGATAGTCAAGAACTGTCTGGATACAATCCTGTGCAGGGAATTTGAATGAGATGACCCACTATGGTCCCTTCCAACCTTACATATTTGGTGATTCCGTGATCTGAATGTAATTGTATATTGCTAGAAATAACTACACATGTGAAATCGAGTTTAATACTCAGTTTACTAAATTTACTCAGCCACATAGGTAGCAGATTTAGATAGCCAGATTATTGAATATGTTTTTTTGAACAAATATCTATTTATTTTAACTGAATGATGAATTGCCTTTTTGCTCATGTCAGAAATGCTGTGAAATACACAATAAGTTAACAGATTTAACAAGTCCATGTTTTCCTGTTGTTTTTCCTGGAAACACAAACTTACCTTTAACAATAGCTAATTAGAATAAATAAAGAAAAGCATAGATATTATTATATCTATAAAGTATATGACTGAGATTTCAGAATTCTATGTCAACACAAAAGTTCAGTTTCTGAATCAATGCTTCCCTACTTCTTCCAATTATTTGCAGTCCCCAGGAGGAAGTTTCTATGGGAAGAAGGAAAAAAGCCTTGGGGATTTAATTTAATCTGTCTTGAGAACATGAGATTTTGCTGAAGTATTTTGATTCCTAATTAATTCCTAATAGAAAACAGAGTTGAAAATACATTAAATTATTTTTCAAGTCCATATGCATTTTATGTTCCATAGTTGCAGGCAAGAGATGAAGTAGACAAACCTGTCATGCACTATTGTCTTAGTTTGAATGACAAGTGTCTGCTAGGGAAAGCAGAAACCTCCCTTGGAATGGAGAATGCAAACCCCCTCCCTCCAAATGATTGTAATTTTGAAATTAAGGGGCTCTCAGGCAAGGATATGAAGGGTACTGAATAGTGAGTTTCCTAGCAACTCATGGGGAAAAAAAATCTATAAGTAAAAAAGGAAGAAATCTAACCCCCCCAAAACATAAACACTGTTGAGAAATTATTCTTATGACTAATTGCACGTTGGTCACGTGATCTAATTTGGAAGAAGAATCCAAAAATCTGTGTACCTTTTCCTTGGCTGCCAGGAGATGTTATTATGTTATTTTTTTGGTAAACTTATTCTCTTCTTCTATAGCATATTTCTTCAAGGTCTTTTGGTCTTCTTACCTAAGGTATGCTCTGCTACTGCATGGATACTGAAGCTGTAAATGTGTAATCTAGACTGTTCCTCTAGTATTTTGTGTTTCTTAAAATTTTTGTTTTAGGTTTGAAATCCGTGACAGTTTCTGGGAATCAGTATCAAAGTGTGACTATGGAGATTAAAAACAATGGGATACTTCTGGATATAATATGTACTGAACAACAAGATTTATGCAAAACTTGACAACCTGAGTGACCTCTTCATTCATTCTACAGAAAAAGTGGAAAAAATATTTTTAAAATCATCAAAGCATGAAAAATTTAGTCCTATAGGAAACAAAGTTAACTCAGTTTTTAATTTGCTCTTTTTTTAAGTTGAAATGTGAGATTCTTTCAGGAAAATGAAAGTGTTTGCAGCATTATGAATTTATTTTAAGTGTTGGAAAGTGGTTACAGCATTATGAATTTATTCTATAGCATGGATGCATGTCTACATGTGTTCCGATGAAAGTGTTTTAATTTAGAGCATTTATATTGACATTTATATTGAATCTTTAATATATGTTTGTGTAAAAGATAAGAACCTTTGTGCAATGTTCCATCATATTATTAAGACGGGGTTATGCCAGTGAGACCACCATAGTATACAGATTTCAAGGATACAGTAGATACGTGAACACATGTTTTACTATCATTCTGGTGCTGTCATTGTAGGATTTGGGATGGCTGAGAACAATGACACAGGTTCTCCAGTCTCAAAGACAAAAAGAGCAATCTTTATTTTTCACCATCCTTTTTGTAGACAATTTTGAGAAAAGAGACATGATTGGACACAGAACAACACCCCTTGAACATTTTTACTAGTAAACAAGTTGGAAAAACAACACCTGTGGAGATTGTTTTTCACCTTCAAGGACTGTTTTGATTCCTCCTCACAATTTCTCAGGCCAGTGTGAGAAAGTTATGTGACTTGATTTCACACAAATTCTGCTGCTGCTGTCTGACCTCTCACTTTCAGCATCCACACAAAACATACTAAATGGGACATACTAAATGGGAACAGTTCTTGGTACAATACTACAGCAAAACTGACAAAGGTGGCAAACAGATGACTAATCTCTTACATAGCACAAAAACTGTAGGATGAAGTATGTGTCCATTTTCCTCTGTACATAAAATTATGGTTTCTCCTTTTCCAGAGCTGGGTTCTCTTTCCTGCAGAAGGAACAAAGAATGAGATCCACTTTAGCATGCAGAGGCCTGCCCTGTATGTGTAGGAGAAGGGATTTCAGGCAACCTCGCCCCTGATGGGTCACAGCTGTGTTAATTACCAAAAACAGTCTTGCCCTTAATAGTCATAGCTATGTCCAGTGAGGATGAGTGTGATAAAAGGGTGGGTTAGCTGGTCAGGGGAGGAAGGATGAACCAAATGAGGAGACAGACCAAACAGGAGAGACAACTGCTGCTTAGAGGGGTCTGATGTGAGGTCAGTATGAGCCTGCTGTAGGAGGTTACAGTCAAAGTCTAGCAGGAAAAGCCTGCAGTCAGAGTCTGCAAGGGAAGCCTACAGTGGGCATCTGCTGTAGGCAGAGTCAGTGAGTTCTTGGAGTCAGGATGGCCAAGTTGTGAGAAAGAATAAACCACAACCTTTTTCACATTGTTGAACACGAGTCTGTGTCTTGTCTCATTACTATGTCTAATTTGAGCCCTGCTACAACATGTATGTGTTTGTAAATTTGTGGCAGCATAACACAATCCACTATAATTTCATATAAAGTTTTGTTCACTGAAAGGTAAATATTTTAAGCACCTATGTTCTTGGCCTCTCCTTTGAATAAATAGGAGATTTATTCTCTATTAATCTCCTATTTGAATAAATAGGAGATTCTCTAGGCATCATAGAAGATAAATTTGTGAAAATTTCAACAGCTGTATCTTTTTAATCATCATATTCCTACCTGAATGAGGAGCAGAGTGACAGAGACTGATGGCAACCACTTACTGCAGGTCTTGTCATCTCTGGTCCTATCACACCATCAGTTCTTAGCCTCATGCTATCTGCTTTTCACCTTTGCTGGATGTTTCCATACCTAAATCTTACATGTGCTCCCTGCAAACCACATAATTCTTTTATATGGTAAGGATAAAATAATAAAATTAAACAAAACTCTTAACACAGATTGCAATTATTGAAATAAAAATTTCTAACTGGGTAAGCCTCTAGGCTAGAAGAATGTGACTGAGTTTATACAGAGACACATCATTTAGTGACCCCCTTAATTTACTACATACTCTAAAAGCCACCACTTAAAGCATGTTGAGAGTAACAGGAGAGCTTCTCTAAAGCAAGATTTTTCAGGAAACTACTTCTACCCATTTGGAGGTCCTTTTGGAGTGATTAAGTAAATTAGTTGGCCATATTATTAGCAAAAATTGGTGCTTTAATAGTTTCACAGAACATTTTAAGTTATCTGTTCAAAT
This sequence comes from Alaudala cheleensis, assembly GCA_013398995.1. Classification (NCBI taxonomy): domain Eukaryota; kingdom Metazoa; phylum Chordata; class Aves; order Passeriformes; family Alaudidae; genus Alaudala; species Alaudala cheleensis. The sequence goes on from VWYE01002510.1 coordinate 26,997, forward strand.
TGCCTCTTTTCGACTCCCAGTATATCTTTTTGCAGATACACTCTGCAGAGCAAAAGCACAATGTAAGGTAGTGCTTAGAATAGTTGCCAAGCAATTTTAACTAAAAATGAAACAGATTGCATCATAAAGATTACAATAATTTAAACATGACATCACACAATCACTATGAAAACTTTTCCCAAAATATATCACCAATGAGGTTTTCAGAAGCACTTCACAAATTTAATCAGCCTATCTGAATAAATAAGGAACTACAGAATGGAACTAGAAAGGAAAGAAGAGAAGAGAAGTCCGGGAATTCAAAGATGAGCTTATCCATTAAAGAAAATATACAAGCACTATATCCTAAAGCTACAAAAACATGCTTTGTACCAAGGGATTAAGGGTGACCTTAAAATTGGTTACTACAACAGAGTTGTGGGTCTGGTAATGAATGTGAGAATGATGTTATGTCTTAAACCAATATACTGCTTTTCAAAGTGATGACATAAACTCATCTAAACACTGTGGGGACAAAATGCCATGCACAGTAAAGAGAGGCTTCAGAAGAACTTGTAAGCTGTATAAATCCTTTTATGAAATTCAGTTCTGCTAAAAAAACAGAGACTGATGCTGACATGTAAGTCTTTCAAAACACTTTGATGCAGACTTCCAGAGCAATTGCTGTTATTTGCATTGGCTAGCAGATACAGATCATTGCAGAAATACTATGTATAGACCAGCTGGTGATCAATCCGCTGAAACCTAAAAGTCTTTGAGTGACAGCTTATTTCAATAGTGGGTAGAGGAAACTGGGAATATGGAAGGGGACATTGCAGAGGACTTGTGTGCGAGTCGACACAGTCATGTGGCCAGAACAACCACAAAATCATGGCTGAAATGCAAAGAGTCAATTTATTTCAGTGCCTTGCTAACTGGAGGATCCTGAAGCGAAACCTGGGCAGAGATACCCAGGTAGGAACTCTGGCAGTGTTAGGCTCAGCCAGAGCAAGGCTGTTTGCACCAATTTAGCAAGGGCCTGAGCATGCAGTGTTTCCTACCATAATGTGACCTCCTCTGTGCTTCTTGTGATCTTTGAGCTTTGATCTCTCTCTTACGACAGGGAGTTCAAGCATTTCCATGAGAGGGCCTCCAAGTCTCTGCAATCTTTACACAGAGATTTTACATCTCAAAACAGAGAGTGGATAAACAGCCATAAGCATAATATAATGAGGTTTCCCACAGCATTATTTTCTAGATCTCAGCAATCCCACCTGCAAGGACACTTAAGTGAATCTAACATCCTCCTAGCCGTTCTTCCACTTTTAACACTTTCCTTCCAGCAACTTGGTCTCCTGCTTACTTAGGAATGCCTGCTCATAAATTCATGCATTATTTAATCTTCTAAGAAAGTTGATTTTTTCCTTGTATTTTCAATTCATTAATCAAACAGTATTGTTTCACTACTGTTCTATCCTATCAGATTATTTTAGTTTCCAAGGGAGACAGACTGGTTAATAAATCAGGTGTGGGAGAGACAGATTTTCTTCTATGCTCATTAAAAATCTAATCCAAAATCTATTTTGCATGGGATATTGGATGACTATCCAGTATCCTTTAGATCTGACCTTTTTTTTGTTGGTGCTTTTCTACTCTTCATCTACTAATTTTGCATTTGCCTTCTTTTTAAAAAAAATCTACCTTATTCATTTAGACTTCCAACTGTTTAGAGATCTTGTTATAAGGCATATAGTCTTGTTTTGTGTCTGTATAGCGCCTAAAACAACAAATTGAGAACTCTAACAACAGTTGCAAGAGACAATTTAAAAAAAGTTACTTTGTCTGGCTGAAGAGTTCAGGTGATGGTGATATAAATAAATCAGAAGTTCAGAAGGTCAGTTCAGAGACATAAATCAGCAGCTCTTATCACAGGACATGATTCTGTTGTACTACATCTACCTGACAGCCTGAGTCTGTGCAAGTGTGTAAAATGTCTGAGACTGTGACATTACTATTTGCTAATTCTCACTACAGCGTTATTTAGATGTTCCAACCACAGAAGCCCTATTATGCTAGGAACAAAACAAACAGGCAAGAATGCAGAGATGCTGTTCAGAGCCGTGTATAGTTGTCTAAGATAAGATGAACAAAAGGTGAAAAATCAAGCACATAGAGAAAAACCTAAGCAAGACAATTTACATATCAGGATAATGTGAAAGCCAGGAATAAAGCCCTATCCACTAGAATTTACTGCATCTCATTTGCTATTTTTGTTTACGAGTCAAGCACTATTGATATTAAGTATGCTGTTATAAACTTTTATTATCCTCAAACTAGTAATTATAACAATGGAATTTCTTTTGATAATGTTTCAGCAAAACAACAATAATTTTTAAGTTGTTCTGATGTGGAAAAACACATTTCTTTTACTTTAGAAAATTACATTATATAATGTAATAATGTAATTAAGACAATATATAATGTCATCAAAATAACTGAAAAAATTATTGCAGCAAGAAACATGAACTTGGCTAATTTTGTGAATATCCTAAAGAAAATAGTACTCAGATTCAAGAGATTAATGCAGATGTTTTCAAGTCATCATGAGAAATACTTAATGTGGCCAATTTCCCACATATGCAGTAAAATCTTTAATCATAATTTCTAGTATGAGGAGCAATTAAGGGTTTCAGAGTTTAGCACTGAAAAACTTTGAACTCTACTGACTTCTCACTTTTGGGTGGTCATTAAATGAGGAAATTCTGTTGTAGAAAATACTGGCCACTTCTTTTGAAAAACCCTTTTTGCAGTTCTATTTTCTATTCTGGAAAAAGACAGGCTGAATGGGATCTCCGAAAATCATCTAATCCTCACCACTGCTCATATCAGGGCCAAATCAGAGGAAGTTGCACATGGCCTTGGGCAATCAATTTTGAGTATCTTCAAAGGAGGGAATTCCACAGTCTCACTGGACAACCTGTTATAGGCTTTCACAAACTTCACAGTGAACATTTTTTCCAAACTGAATGTCTGTTTTGGTAGCTTTTGTTTTGGGTTTTGTCCTTTCATAGTATACATCCATGAAGGGACTGATTAGAGTGGGCCTAGAAGAGGGCCATGAAAATGATCAGAGAAACACCTAGTCTGTAAGAAAAGGCTCAGAGAGCTGAGATTGCTCAGAGTGGAGAGGAGAAGGCTCCAGGGAGACTTCAATGGGGCCTTTCAATAGTTGAGAGGGACTTAGAGAAATATAGAGTAGCAAGACATCTACCTGGGCCTATGGTAGGAGCAATGGATTTAAACTAAGAGGCTTTTAGTTGGATATAAGGAAGAAATCTTTTATGATGAGACTGGTGAAACACAGGAACAGGTTGCCCAGAGAAGTTATGGATGCCCCTTAATCATTGGAAGTGCTCAAAGTAGGTTTGGATTCGGCTTTGAGCAACATGATCCAGGCAAGTTGTACCTGACCACAGCAGGGGGAGTTGGACTAGGTGATATTTAAAGGTTCACTGTACCCAAACCATTCCATGACTCCATAATATGTCCAGGACAGCCAGAATTAGATAGCTGTCTGCAGTAATATCCCACCTTAGCTGCCTTCTTAAGGTTAAGAATGAAGCCTGTGTTCTCCAGGCTTTTTGATTTTGAGTTTCCAGTGTATTTCACATTGTCCTTTCTTGTGGCTTCCCTATTTCTGTTACATCCCTTTGAGAAGAAATGATCAGAACTTTTTAGGGCATGTTCTGAGGCACTTCATCATCATTTGAAGCACCATTTGAACAGTATAATAGTTTCTATAATTTCCATCATGGATTATCTGTAATATTTTTATTTAATATTTTAAACATTTTAAGTGTTTCCACCTTATATAATTTTGTTCTGGTGCGTATTTTAAAACACCTGATTAGTAAATTGTGCCTTTTCATTTTATCAGTTCCTGCAGTCTATTTTATTTTCTGGATATTGAATCTGAAGAATAATTTTTTTCCATTTCTTTGCTCAGCTACTAGTTCACTGTATTTTTTAATATAGTGTCTAATATTGTCTCTTCCCACTTTGAAGCACATTTATTTCTTTCTTTCTGTTAATTTTTCTCTGCCAGTTTCCTCCTTTCTGACATTCTGATGAAAAATTACATTACCAAAAATGTAATGATTCTAGATTTGCATAGCATGAGGGAGCAGAATCTGTCATCCTATATCACAATAATCACAGCTGTATACTAATTATCATCTTATCTTAAAGCTTGTTTTTAGGCTGATTCATCATGACTTCTTAATTAGTAACATCTGACCCAATACTACTTCCCATTACAAATTGAACTTATATAATCATTTGAAAATGCCAGTAATAGCTGAAAATTTTGTACACCACATGAGACACTTAAAATTTTGCAACCTTCCTAGTATTTGATTTTACAGTCCTTGAATTTTAATTTATTACATTTGCTTATAGATTTTTAGATTGACCCCAATGGAAAATTACATCCTTTTGCACTTTGAATAATGCATTATCTTTATATGCAAATTTTAAAGATGTTAACTGCTATTTCGAGGATTGTTTAGAGACTGATAATTATAACACTACAAGGTGATTTTTCCTAAAAATAGTTATGTGGATAATGTGACAACTGTTAATGTTGTATATCTTATAAATAAACCCAATAGCTATCCATTACAGCATCACATTTAATTTGGACTTTTATTAACTTAGTGTCTGAGACAGATTTAGGCTGCTTATGTTTCTGTCACTGAAATTCTAGAAATTAGACTACTTTCTCTACAGTGATTAGTAGTTTTAGTTAATTTTTTCAGGACTAACAATAGAAAAGTAAATTTTTTTACTATAGGAATGAAGTCTGAGATAGGAAATGTTTCTGTTCATTGAGACATATGATGATAAACATGAATACACTTCAAGAGAATTTTCAAAGAAAATTCTTCATTTTTTGTCATTACATTTTCTTGGCTGAATTTCAGTCTCAGCTCATTTTTTTTGTATTCATCATCCATACTGTGAATTTTCACGTTCTCTGTGGACTTCTTTATTATATTTGACTTTCATTACACCTGCTATTTTAAATTATCTTTTAACAAAGACATTGCATGTTAAGCTTAGCAAGTCTAGCCTTTTTCTACTATCAAGTGTAAAATTAATTCACAAGAAAACACAGAAACTTCCTGTAGAATAAACATGCTCCCACTACCCAGACTGAATGTGAAAAAAACTAGGAGATGTTTTCAATAAATTTGAACAATAAAAACCCAATTAACCTCTAGTATTTGTCTGCTCTGTACCTGGCTTTTGTTAATCAGAAGAATTTCTTTTGGGACATTGCTCCTTATTATTTTTGTAGAGATTTAATAAAAAGAAATATGTACAGTTAAAACTGAACAAATACTTACAAGTAATGTGAATCACAATCAGTAATGACTGATTCATGTATTTCCAATAATAATTAGAAATTTTTGGTAGGACAAATGACAAGTGCTTGATGGTACACAAGTAGAAACTAATAATAGAAAGCAGCTATTTATATATATAAAAGTGAATTTGAATTTGCAAGAAGAGCTATCTTTAAGTCTACTGCAGAGTGGTAAATGAAAATCCTCCCATCCTCACATTCTTGCCTCCATCAGAAGCATAACTGAATGAATTGTCTGAGTAGATATTGCCCACTTAGTTAAGATAAGAAAGAAAAGAAGGAAAACAGGACACCACTTGCTGAGAGCAATAACCTGTTAACATCAACAGGCAGCAACTCCTCACTCTGCATTTTTAGTGAAAAGATGTGTTCAAGTTGGCCTAGATGCACATTTAACACCTGAGAAGGGAGAAGTCACGGTCAAAACAAAGGATAATTAGTTGCTGATGCCATAGTTAGCAAAGGTGACATGGCTAATGAATCTCAAACAGGGTGTGGGACCTCACCTTGGCAGCTTTTGGCAGTGACAAAAGAAGGCAGCACCAGAATTCTCTCATTTGTCTTTGTGGGTTGAGATAGTATTTTCTAATTGATACACACAAATCTAACTGGGACTGCACGTTTCTCAAGGGCACTTTGCAAACTGAATCATCATGAACATTGACAACACCACAGAAAAGAAAATGCTGACAAAAAATTGTAAACTTGGTGAATCACCTTTTCAAGACTTTCTTGCAGTAGAACATCACGTTGCAGCAGTTGCCCAGAAATTCCCTTCTTGCACAGACCACTTGCAGTTGTTAAGGAAACCAAGAGAATTTGAACATGCATGCACTTGCTCCTAATGTACAAAGATTGATGTACTGCAAGTCTTTTATTATACCAAATTAGAAAGTGTCAGTGAGAAAAATTGACAGAGAGAAATCATTACCAGAAAAAAAAAAAAAAGAGAGAGAGTATAATATTTTAAAAAATTAAAAATAAAATAAATAATTTTCACAGGACCATCTGTAAAGGTTCCTTTACTATTGTGCCCTCCAGATTCTAGTTTTATTCTCTGACACAGATTGAATTCTTCAGAAAACCCCCTGCTAATTCACACAGCTCTTTCCAGGTGCCATTAGGAAGATTTTAAAATAAAATATACAAGTTCCAAAAAGACTGTTTCCTCTAAACTTTACTCCTGATGGGGCCTTGAGATCAGCAGAGAACTATTCCATAGGTTCCACCTGAACTTGCAATTATGTGTCTTTTTTTCTGGGAGGTATGGTGTGTCAGGAGGCTTTCAAGGCTACCAACTTCAGCATATGGAATGTATGCATAACTTGAGTTGATTCTTGCTCAAAATTCTCACCACGAATATATCAGGAAAATTTTTTAGTGTGAAACAGTGGCCACTTCTAGTATGGACTAATTGCATAATAAACTTTTGCCTGGAATACTGATTATCTCCCATTCCTTACACACTGCAATTGCCACTTTATCTGTAAAAGAACTTTTTGGGGTTTTTTTTCTCAAATTCAGTTACTCTTACCAAATATATCAACATATAATGATGTCACTATATCTTTTTAAGGCTTATAAAATGATACGTATAAGAATGTGCAAATATAATAATAGCTAGAAGGTACTAATAGAAATAAGAGGGGAAAAAGTAAGACATTTTGTAATCTTTTTTATAATTGAATTTTCACTTTTTCTTTGCTCTGTTATTAGGACTATTGTCATTGCCACAGAAACAGAAAAACATGCCTTCAGAGTAGCAAAAGCCATATCATAAGCTTTGTTATGTGTTGCTTTCTGTTCTTCATTCACTAGAGAAATTGTTGTAAGGATTGTATACTCCTGTCAAGTTGTAAAAACAAAGCCTTGGGTATTGACAGTGATGTGTATTTCTTTCAGCTTACTTCTGGCTTGATGAAAGAAAAACTGTTTGGGGAATATTTCTCATTCAATATTCAGAAACCACCTTCTCAAAACACCAATATTGTACCTACCTGTGAAAAGCAAAGTGAAAATTGTAATCTGTGATGACTGTAATTGCTTACAGCAAATGCATCCTCAGAAGTGCCAGGGCAACTTGAAACCTCCAGTGTAAGGCTGCCTTCCTCGATTATTGACCTACTTTGGAGTTGAAGAAGACAGAAAGACCTCCTTTGCTTAAGTAAATTGCAGGAATTCTCCAGTCCCTGCAATGAAGCATAAGCAGGGTTGGAGAATGTTACATACATGAAATAAATAATCATTCTATAAAGGAAAACCTCCAAAGGGACTTTAATGTGGAATCTACCACCCAGCTTTAACTTGGAAGTTACAGTATTGTGTTGTATTTGTATTGGCTATTAGCACTTGGCTAAATACAGAATTTAGATACTAATTTAAGGCAGGAGTGGGGAGGGTTAAGATAACTGTAAAAATCTGGATATTTTGTACAAAGGCACTGGAAAAGTGACAATTCTTCTGAGTAATATAGTATTGTGGGTCACCTTTTATTTGATCTTGTAGTTCTGGAAAAATGTCTGCTTGTAGAGGTGCCACTATTAAAGAATAATTTTCTTCTATTTTGAAACAGCCTCTAACAGTCAAATTCTATTCAGTAACTGCTGGGAATATGGTGACTTCTTTGATTTTTAAGAATGTATTGAACAAAACTATAAAAACTGTAGAACAAGGAGGACTTTGGATAATGCACTGTTTCTTTATGTAGTTTGGTAAATCTATACATTAAAAAGAGTCAGACTTTTTTTCAGTCCTCTTGTTTTGAAAGGTTATTTTAAAATGCCACTGGTTAGAAATCTCCTTTCCTTCTTTTCTGCCTAAAGATATTCTTGCTGTTTGGCATGCATTTTTGTCTGTGCAACACAGTCCTTTTTAACTGTGTAGATATCAGAAACCCGTGATGAAATTCACTTATTTATTAAAAGATTTATTACATAACAAGGAGACTGGTCAGGTGACCCAACTGACTTTATTAGCTTAATTCAGTGATTTCTGTAGAAATACCAGAATATTTTTAAACATAAGGTGTAAATCCCATTTTCTCACCAATCTTCTTGACTTATGGTGTCACTGAGCAGAGTTCAGCAAAGCTGTCTCTTACCAAATTAACGTTTTCAAAGTAATTTTGAGACTGCTTCATTGAACTTTTTTTTTCCCCAGAGGATGAGACTACAGTTTTGCTTTTCTGTTTTTTTTTTTTATTTGCAGTTACTTTAAACAAATATTTACTAGTCTAGACACTGCTGAAGATACTAGATTCAGTCGTTCTATCAAGGCTAGTATTCCAAAGCCCTGTGCAATTATCTTAATCAAAGTTCAATCAAATTTCATTTGACTCTGGCACTCTTGTTCCTGCATGAGGAGAACCGATATACTTGGAAAAAGTCAAGTCAAGAAGTTTAATTTTAAATATGACAGTATGCCACACATGATTTTATGAAATTTGACATCCTAAAAAGAATCATTCTTAAAAAATGGGAGAGTCAAGGTTTCTTATCAGTAAATTTCTTTTTTCCGATTTCTTTTACAAATGTACATCCACAATGTATTTTCTTTATCCTGTCCTCTGTCTCTTCTCTGTCCAACATCCACTGAGAAGTCAGAGGAAAAAATATGATTCATGTAATTAAAACTGTTAAAATTTTTTGGTGCATAAATTAAGGAGATTGGTTCTTTCAGAAGGATTAAGTGAACTATTCCCAGCAAAATCTGTCCATCAAACTTTCTATTTCCTTGGGAATTAGTTTCAGCTTCTGAAGTTAGCTTGCAGGTCTGATCATTTTTACCTCTAGTCTCTTAAAAATATTTTCTCTATGTGCATAAAACAGATATAGGAAATTATCTATCAGCCCTGGAATTTTCCTTCATGCTTGGAAATGTTCCATCTTTATGGAAACTGGGTGAGGGAGACAATTCTCAGTGATTCTGACCTACTTGATCTAACTCCTCCAAATCAGGATAATGAGTAAAAGCTACATCAAGAAGATTGGAAGAATTCAAGCTCTAAATCTGAATTTGAGTTCCTTCGTACAAAAACCTGTGGATAGAAGTGAGGGCATATTCACGCAAATCTTAATAACATATATTTAATGAATAGTATTGTACAGGATTGTTCACACAGTGTTTTAGAAATACAGATTTTGAACTTTAAATATAAAATCACAGAGATGAAGGAAGGAATTTAAGAAACTGGCAATACACTCAGACATATGTTCTCTGACTCCACAGCTCACAGTTCTGATAGACTAATAGATATTATTACAAATAAAACATTGAAAATGGTATAAAGAACACACTGAATTTCAGGTTGGATTCTGGTTTACCTTATGCTTTCTATTACATATTTCTTGTTTCCATTAAGCTTGTTACTACTAGTAGCTACTTAATCACAACCAGGTTATGCTGATTCAAGTGGGATCTGTGCCTTCATAGGAAAATTAGATCAGCTTTGGTATTCAGTTTAAAATCTTTCCCCAACTGTTTTAATTGCATTTTACAACTCCTGTCCAGATGTTAATTAGTCACCCTTTTTTGTATGACATCAGAATAATTTCTGGCAAGTAGTTTCATGTCAAATTCAGAGGGCAATTATTTTTCAATTAAAAAATTGCTTAGAAGGTATTGAAAATGAAGAATATTTTTGGCTTTGCGAGAATATCTGCAATAGTCATATGTTTCTTCTTGTGGTGGAGTATGTGTAAGTAACCTTACTGAGCCTTCAGAAAGAAAGACTTATTTGATGTCATTAAAATATTTAACAAGATTTTTTTCCCAATGAGACAGTACAAAGAACTTTCATGTGAAAATTCAACAGAGATGAGACAATAAGTATTACTCTCCAGTTCATATTTTATGTGTAAAAGTTAATATTTGGCATACCTACTTCTTGCAGCTTTATTTTTTTTAAACTCTTTATTTTTTTAAACTCTAATATTGGAGTTAAAATGTTTTTTTTTCAATTGAACTGTAATGAAATACATATTTATAGTGGTTTATTCATAGAATCTGAATTATTAAGCCTCTTTTACTGTCTATAAAATATTTAAAGAAAAGGCACCTGATCTCCAATTCTACTCTTTCTCTGATTTGTAGTGCTATGGAGCTTGACAGTTTGATGGCATGTTGTGGGCAAAAGGCTGATCCAGTAATTACCACACCAAATAAAATTTGAAGCTAGGTGATTCTTTGGCAAAACTTCCCTTGTAACCTAGTAAAAACTTTCTCAAACATCTGAATAGAAAAGGATTCAAATCGTTGTTCATCTGACCTTCCTCTTCAATAATGTTCAAATACAAATCAGTATCTTGCCAAAAATTCAATGACTGAAGCAAAAATAGAGTTCTTGCTTCATGATTTCTCATTTTTCATATTTATCAGCACTTCATATGCCTCTCATTTTCTTGTTTATTGAAAATTTCCATTGAAGTCGACACTGATAGAACTGACCTATACATTATTATTATGGGCTATTTATCAGCACTTCATATGCCTCCCATTTTCCTGTTTATTAAACATTTCCATTAAAGTCAACACAGATAGATCTGATGTACACATTATTATTATTATGGACTACTCTGACTGCTTCAAGGCTGTGTTTATTGAGAGTTCCAGATTTTAAAAAATGGCTAACTGTGCAGGGAATAACATTAATATCCCTGCTTTAATACAAGAAGCCAATCTATAATACTTCTTGCTTCAAAGGATACCAGCTGGTTTATAATAGATGTTTCACAGGTTTTATGTCATCCTGCCCAATGTGCTTCTCATCACTCCATCATCATAATTAGCTTTTCAATTAGCAGGTTTGTGTTTGTACAAGATTAGCAGCAGCTGAATCAAATTCACTTTGCTCATGACAGCAACCTTTGCAGTGACTACTGCAATTAAAAAACAAAATATAAACAACAGAGAAATAAGCCTTCTAAAACAAAATTTGTGCTTTCTCCACTCCCACTCAAGTTCAAGGTAATGTTGTTCATTCTAAATCTATGTATGTTGAAGAAAAATGACCTTGGAAAAATTCTCATGCATTCCGACCAAATTAATTTTTATATTAATAGAAAAATTTTAAATTAAATTTTAAAAATACAATACAAAGCAGCCTAAGAGTAAATCAATTATTTAATATAGATATTTCTATTATTAATTATAATATAGTCATTGTATCCTAAATTAAAATCTTTGCCAAATAGTACTTAAAAAATAATTAAAAATACAAATAATAAACCTATTGATAAAAGTAATTTTAATTAAACTTCACTTTGCTTAGCTATCTACGAGATGGAAGCAGACATCTGACATGAGTCTTAGATGTTGCTACCTAATAAATATAAATGAGATAATACAGGCTTCTGGTAATGAAGATCTTACTGTAAATACAAATTTTTCCTTGATAAACATATCAGGAGTTCTGAAATTATTTGATACAGCTGACTCATGACCTTTGGTTGGTTAAATCTAAAAATAAGAGCTAAGGAAGTAGTCCATGCAGAATTATAGAATAAGCTGAGCTGGAAAGGATCCTTCAGGATCATCGAGTCCAACTGCTGGCCCTGCACAGGATGTCCCAAGAATCACATTATGTGCCAGAGACTGTTGTCCAAACACTTCTTGAACTCAGACAGTCTTGATGCTGTGACCACTTCCTGGGGAGTTTGTTCCAGTGCCCAGCCACCCTCTGGGTTAAAAACCTTTCCCTGATATCCAACCTAAATCTTCCCTTGATTCACCATCATGTCATTTCCTCAAGTCTTGTCACTGATCACAAGACTGAAGAGGTCAGTACCTGCCCCTCCTTGTGAGGAGGTTGAAGACTGCAATGAAGCCTTTCCTCAGTCTCCTCCAGGATGAACAGACCAAGTGATGTAAGCTGTTCCTTATACAGCTTCCCCTCCTTCACCATCCTTGTTGTCCTCGTTTGGATGCTCTCTAACAGCTTCATGTCTTCTATATTGTGCCACCCAAAACTGCCCCCAGCACTCGAGGTGAGGCTGTCCCAGTGCAGAGCAGAGTAGAGCAGGACAATCCCTTCCCTTGCCCGTGATGCTGGGATGCTGGGCCTGATGTCCCCAGGACAGGCTTGGCCTCCCTGGCTGCCAGGGCACTGCTGGCTCATGTTCAACTTTCCATTGAACAGGGCCTCCAGGTCCCTTTCCATGGCACTGCCTTCCGGCTTTTCATTCCCCAGACTATATACACAACCAGGGTAGCCCATTTCCAGGTGGAAAAAGAATCCAGGGTACCTCCACCCTCTGGATCTTTTATTTCCCAGCTATCGTCTAGTACAAAAAAGTCAAAACAATTTTTGAATATCTTTTAATATTTATTCAAGTTACCCTGAATATTGAATAAAAGTTGATTTGTAACACCATGCATGAAGAGTGAAGCTGTCATTACTGTGTATGTGACTACTGTAATGTCCATGAAAACTATTAGGGAAAATGAAACTATTCAAGTGAGTTTTAGCACCACTTATCTCTGTGTGACTACCTAGAAATTATTACTTCTTATTATTTTACTGGAATTTTAAGTTCCTTTAAAAACTGACTGAAAGAGTGTATTACCAGCTACTACATCAATAGTTAGACCTTGTCTGTGAGTGATCTTGGACAACTTTGCAAGAGAAATGGTTAGTGTCTCTGGGTCCAGGACCTCAGTGTTATATCCATTTGGAATCTTCAATGTAATATAGAGATCCTAGGGTTAAAGAAAAATCAATCAACTTAGAATTTTTTTTAGAAAAAGTCCTATTTGGTTGTTTCCCTTTTCAATTTACAGCTATCGTACTGATAAATCCAAAGTAATTCTTACACCAAGTTAGTTTTTTTATAGTTATTTCAAGTATATTTAACTTAACATGCATAATTTTGCTTATACTAATCTCATTAACATCCTTAATGAGTGTGTAGAACTGGTGCTGGAGACTGAAACTCAGAGGGAAATTTAGGAACTTACATTTGCCTGAAAAAAAATTGGAGAAGGAGAAATATGAGATAATGTCCATCAAAGATCTTCACATACAATCCGTCTGTAACCTCAGCATAGCATCCTCTGTTTTCCTTTTTTCCTACTGATCCTTTGTATTCTCTGTTCTGCCCAATTCACTGCTGAAAGTGTTATTAGCTACATGTGTTTCTCTTGGCAAAAAACCAGCTTCCATTCTGATGTGGTAAAAGAGCAGATTACTGTGGTTACATTAAAAGAGTTATCTTTCTTTTTTGAATATAGTATTCTGCACTGAAAATAGCTGTAAGCTATTGTCTGTGACACATTTTGCTTATATCTGTCTTGGGTAGAGAATTGTATTTCTTAAACTGAGATATTGAATAGAGAGTATAAATGTTTTCAGGCTAGAAATCCAACACTCCCCTTGACTCATTTTTTTTCCATTCTTTTAGATTTTTTCCATTCCCTTCTACACTTTGTCAAGTTCCTGAGAAAAATTCCTCATTTGGTTATTTCACTATCTTTGCAAGGAGAAGACTTTCCTAAGCATTGGATGATAGATTGGAGATAGATTAATCAGAATGCTTTAGCATGGTATTTTGAAAACATATTTCTCAATTAAACATCCAAGATCATTTTAATGCCAAGAATGGATAAATTTAGAAAATATCAGATTGAAATTTGGTTAACTTATATTCTCCTTTAATGATTTTTTTTTTTTTGGGAAAAGATCATTTTCCAGCACTCTTGATATATTGCATTTATTAAGACTCAAATCTTAGGTTGTGCTTTGGTGACTTCGTTGCTTTTGTACAGCTCAACCTTTTAATTTTGAAAGGCACAATGTAACTAATAGAGTAAGAATACATTTAAATATGATCTATCTGTTCTATCTTCTCATTTTGCTCAAAGAGAAGTCACTATTTGCACATATTCCTGCCCTATTAATGTGTGAATAATGCTCCCTTTTTATTGTACATTAAAATGCTCATGGGAATATAGTCTCTATAAGTGGTGACCTTCTTATTATTAAATCAAAAATATTTTTTGAACATTAAAAAAGATCACATGGCTTATTTTAAAATCTCTTTGCTAACCAGCTTTAAACAACTTTCAATATTGTTTGGCTAAAATTTCTGAAGCTGGATACTCTCATGCTGTTAAATGAAAAAATTATTTTCATTACAAACATTTGAGAAGCATTCACTGTTCATCTGCTCAACCTCTGGGGTTGCTAGTGAATCCTGTGCTTGAGAACTGAAAGACCCTCTTGGAGCTTTCCATCACTCCTCTTGAAAAATATTGCAGAGTTATAGTCCCACAACAACAGCCTGTGACACTCATGTCAGGGACAATTCATTGAAAGTTTCAAATGTGTTGACATAAATTTGTTTTCTGTTAATAAATAAATAAATTCTGTTAATAAATAAAACAAAATATTCTGTTAATAAGATAAAATAAAATCATGTTTCTGCAACTATAAAATAAGGTTGGTTACAAATTCTCACCGCAGCCACTTGCTTAGTTCTGAACTGTTATAGTACTTCAAGAAATTTGGGGTTGAACATTCTTCAGGTCATTTCAGATGACATCAACAAGCTGACCACGTTTTGTGAATTTTTGACCTAGTCAGCAGAAGTTACTCTGTCTTGGCAGAAATGGCCACACTGACAAAATGCAGCAAGTTTAGAGGACATGGACACATCCTTCACATTTCTCTATTCATCATGAGGAAACAAATGGTGATGATGCTCAAGGAACATTTCAGTCACTCTTTCACAACTTGGATCTTTGAAGCAAGAAATAGAGTGTTATCACTTATAAGGCTCTTAATCATAGGATGCAAAATCAATTACTAAGCTATTTCTTAATGGATTTAACTTGAACTAAAATATTTCCATTAGTCACTACTAATATCCTAAATACTCATTGACAATCAGTGCACTGTTTGTATACAGCCTACAAACACTGGACAAAACCCAGAGAAATGAAGACGTAATTCCTAGTGCCTAGGGGGTGGGGTCTACAATTTGTTTAGACTAAGAGTGAGAAATAAATCTACTTATTGTTCTCAACCATTAGATTTCAGATTGCATCCAAGTGCAGGCTTGGAGCTCATAATGTAGATTCCTCTAGATGAAGCTATACAAGATAATGCATCCCAGGAGAATACCTAATGCATTCTTGGCATTAATGAACATTCATGTTTCAGGGCCAGAAAAGAGCTCTGAAAAGCATATGTTGAATGTTGGTTCCGCAACATCATCTGTTTTGGCGTATAGATCTTTTACTCAAGGGCCAAACTAAATTCTAATATAGGTACATCCTAAGGTTTTTGTTTTCTTCCCTCTCTCTTCCTTTTGCCCTGTCCTTTGACATATCTTTCCATCATTTCATATAATAGATAAGGGAACAGTCTCAGTGTTACATAACAGAGTATGCATGGATACAGCTTATTTCTGGGCCCATTAATGGCTAAGAGATTGTATCTGCTGTTCAGCTGATTAGCAGCTTGGATGCAGCTCAGACCTCTAAGCTAGTCCATTCACCCATGTATTCCTACAGTCCATTCCACCAGGGTTTACATAAGTCTTTGACTAACCAAATATCATCAACGTTGTAGTTGAGACAGTCAAGACACACAGAGTACTTCATTAAAACTTTCCAAGGGCTCCAAGTATCAGGACTTTATTGTCTATTAGTCTTTCATACCTTCCAGAAGGCTTCACACACCAACACCTTGTAATTTAACAGTCTCTATCTTGCTTCCCAAAGGCAGCTCCAAGCAGCTCTCAGGGTCTGTCCATTTATGCCAACAGCCAGTCATTCAGTCAGTTTTCTGTCTTCCTCTCTCTCTTCTGCACATCCAGCCAGCTCCTTCCTGCCCCTGGTACTGTCCCTTTCAACCTCCTTCCCTTAGACCAGAAGTACTGATGAAAAAACTACCTGTGCTTCTGAGTCCCATATCACTGCTCACATGACTCTGTAATCCTTGATACTGCTCATGCTGCTCCTGTCTGTGTCATTGGCACTGACATTAAACAACAGGGGAGTGTACAAGGTCTGGTAACAGCCCTGATGAAGGCCCTGGTAAGGAGCTTGCCTCTAGAGAAAAGTGCAGCAGGCCAGCAGTTGGGTGCTTCCATCCTTGTCAGAAGAGTCACCTGCTGCTATCGCCTTGGCTTTACTTAGTTACCATGGTTCCTATACAGGGAGCAGATGAGGCTGCCTTAGCTCCAGCACCTCTCCTGATGTGGTGGATCTTTCCTCTTAAGTCTGTGGCGTGGCAAAGTTATTATCCCTCCAGGTGAACTGAAGTAGAAAATAACTGCATATTTTCTATTTTGTGTCCTAATACATAGATAAAAAACTCTCTGTTCCATTTTCTCTCTATCATTTTGTATTCACGTTTCTTCTACACTACAAAAAGAGGGCTTGGAAACAAACCAACTAACCAAACAAGAAAAATCTGTTGTGCTGCTGTTTTTATCTTCCAAAAGTACTGGTATTCCACCCGGTTGGAATTTGCGTGCAGATAGCATAGAGGGATTTACACTGGTAAAAAATCTATTGTTCAATTATGAATTGATGGAATTCTGAAGCATCAAGAAAATAACTGTATGTATTTGGAGACAGAGTTTCCATTGTAAAGGGAGCTCTGAAAATTCATATGGACATTTAAATCAAAATCTCTTTATGGATTCAGTTGCTGAAATATCTACTGAATTGACTAAATTTGTTTAGCTTAATTGACTGGTTGAATAAAAAATGAAAAAGAAATATATAGCTGGAGAAACACTACCTGTGAGCAAACATTTTAGTGCCAAGAATAGTCAAGGGCAAGAAAAGAAGAGTTCCACAGAAAAGGAGTTATAATTCTTTCCATCAAAGCAATTATTGCAAAGGAAGAAGAAAGAATAAGTCTCTGAGAAGTTAAATTTTACTAGATTATCACCGAAGTGTAAAAAACAATTCTGTGCAGTGAATGAAAAATCTCAAATTTTAAAACCCTTCCTCTTGAAATATTTTTCCTCTTTTTTTTTTTTTAGTTTAAATTCTGTACTACCTGACTTTCTTAATACAGGCTTGCAAAGTGAATAGCAACACTATCAGAGCTCAGCTGGGTCACCTGGGAATGACTGAAGACTTAGATCTAGCCTACAGTGCCCCAGTGGTGTCAGATTGTGAAATTTCCCCCTGTAGAGGTAACTGAGTCGAACTTAATTTGTGAAGGCTGCACACAGAAAGAATGGCAGCTTCACACCTGTGTCTGAATATCAAGTAAAACCATCATTACTGGAGAGTGGGGCTTCCTGTGGAAAAGAACTAGTGGATGGGAAGGAGAGGAAATTAATGTTCACAAAAACTGGGGATAGAAAAAAGGTATAAAATGCAGGAACCAATTTTGAAATATGAATCAATTTTTCTGTACTACTAGATGGTGTTGTTACATGTCATATTGCAAGTGGATACCAATACTAAATACATACTATTAGTGGATACTGATACTAATACATTCTAATATTTTTCCTTTTGTTGAGTGTCCCTCTTTCATCATCAATTATTCAAAATTTCCTAAGGAACTTCTCATCACCCAGAAGTCCCCATGGCATAAATTATTTAACAACTTGACCATAAAATTTTGGATGTGATTTTCTAGTAAAAACTCATGGCTAAAACACTAGAAGACTACTGAGGATTTGCTCGCCAAAAACATATTGAAGGATAGTTCCAGCCCTTTAACTCTCATTTGCTCTTCTCCACAGTATAAAGCAGACTGAAGCATATTAGCTAGTGTTCATAATAAAAAGTCTGGTCTGGAATTCACAACACTTACTTGAAACACGTGTGATGCTTTATTTGGGATAGAGGAGTCTTGAGATTAAATTTATAGCTGTTGAAACATTTCTGAATATTGGGTGGAAACAAGTTTTTAAGAACAGCTTGAAAGTAGAATTGAACCTCTGAAGTGTAAGGTTTTCCAACAGTGGCAATCCAACTTTTCATAAGAAATAATCCAGGTAATAGTTTATTAATGAGGCCTGCACAGTTCTGCATCAGTGCACTTTTGGAACTGCACGGGATTCCACTGGCTTCAGGGTTGCTTGAGTTAAAGTAATGGCAGTTTTGGAGTTAAAGGACAATATTTAAATTATTTATTTAGTGTATCATCACTTGACTACTCTCTTGGGTTCGTTTCTACCAGGATGCAGGATGCCTGTACAGGTCGACACAGATGAAAAGATAGACTAGTCTAGAAGTTCTAGGAGAATTTTTCCCTTAAATAATTGACTACTATGAGTTTCAGGATTTTTGCTTGCTCCATTTTCACATGGAGACTTCTGTCAAGAAAAAAGAACCAACATCTTGGAACATCCTTCAAAACCATTTTTTTATTGTACTTTAATACTTATGCACACAAAGTAATGGAAAGCCAAACTTGGTATTAATAAAAATTTCAGGCTTTCACTTTTAGATAAAATATGTATGAGGTAGTAATACATATCTGAGAAGGAACTGACTTTTTAAATCATCATGATAATACTGTGAAACGTTCATGTTGTGAGATACTTGTCTTAAATACTTGGATATTGACATTCTTTCCTTTACCTTTGACATCTCTTATAGAAAGCAGAAAATAAGATTTAAAAAGAAAAAGTTAATATATCTTCCTTACAGGAAGCATTCACTACCTCTCATTTAAAAGCAAATAAAGGTGCAAAAAATGTTAATTTCAAATATAATATCTAAATAATTCTTTGAAATTCATTATTGACAGTTGAAAGAATAATGAACATGAATATATTTTCATTTGACGAAAAATTTTCAATTTTCTGTTTTATTGTGCTTTCATTAAACACTTGGGTTGCAAAGCCTTACAAAGTAATTTTTCAACTTTAGCCAGAGTGCCATCTAATGGCACTGTTGTCTCAGATGAAAAAAACCCAAGTGTGGGTCATACTGAAGATTTCAATTTAAGATACAAATGAATTACATCATCGTGTTGGAATGCAGCCATCAATTTGTTCAGCAAGTAGAGCAGGGTAGAGATTAAGTGATCCAATCTTTATATTGTTTTCTCATTGGATGAATTAATCATCAACTTAAATTCTGCTATTTTAATGAAACAATAACACTACAATATGAAAATTAAATAAGAACAGTGGTAGGATACTCTCATTGTCTTTTCCTTCATCGTCCTCTTCTCTTTTTTTTACATTGCATCTTTCTCTGAATTTCTGAATGTTATTTCACTACTTCACTACTCTAATGCAAAACATAAATTCAGCTCCAGGGATCTATATAATTGAAGCCACAGAATAATCACAACATTTAGACTTTCCTTACTTCATCTGCTCTGTGAAGCACCTTACATGTATGTGATAACTTTAAAACTTACTATTAATAATGACAAAAAGCCCCAGCTGGTGACTACAGTAGATACCTAAAATGAGTTACTTCAGTTTTGCACTGATTCCTTTGTTTTGGCACATTATCTCCCATTAGAGTTTGCATTTAACATAAATGTAGATGTACTAATACCTGTGGTAACATATCAGTCTCACTTGACAGTGAGACAAAATTCACCTTGAAAAGGCTTGTACTGTATAATGCTTTGACCCATTATATTCCATTTACTTTTAGTGTGGCCAGGGAGACCTAAATTCATCCCACAACAGATTCTGATTTCAAAGAAAAAAATACACTGCTAATAATACACTTTATGTTGCTCCCCAGATAATGGTTTAAAAATTGATTTTCTTCTATATCGCATCCAATTTTATTCTTCTCAATGTAAGAAATGCATTGTTGAAATTGAAAGGGGGCAAACAAAATGATCCAGGTCTTCAAGTCTGAATTACAGAGAAAGATTTGCCTGTATGCTTTAGAAAATAGAAGTCCAAGTAAAGACCCTGTAGAATAGGAAATAAGATTCTGAAAGAAAGGAACAAACTGACACTAGTGTACATGAAATATTTAATAAAAAAATGTAAATAGAGAATAACTGGGCTAAATTACATAATCTGACAAAGAAATTATATAATCCACAAATTGTAACCAAATGCTCACACCCAATGAGTAAAATTAATCAATTTATTGACAAGATAGACATATAGAAAAAGCAAAATTCAAAAGATACCATGTTCATGGAGTAATAGAAAAATATACCAAGGTGTTGCAAATCAAGATGCCATGTAGACGAACTCCTAGGTACCAACAGGAGCTGGACTATAAATTGGGTATGTGTGGAACCATGAACTCCTTTTACAAGCACATTGTACCTTCCACAGGTGCTTAGAAAGCAAAATAGAGGATGAAGATTTCAGATAAAAATTACTAATTTAATTCTGAATGTAACTGTAAGTTTATATTTGCCACCTCTCTGTATGTTCAAGCACACTACATCCCTGAAGCATTCACATTCATTTTATGATGTATATATTAATCTGGAACACCTTCACTTCCCATGCCTCATTTTTAAAATCAGTAATTCTGTCTGAGTCTTAATAAATTTCATTCTTTCTTTCTCTCTTCTTGATATAAAGACAAAATCTGGAAAAACCACAAGAGCTTTAGGTCCTCTTTGCACACATTTGCACTCACAAAATGGAAAGTGCTTTCAAAATTCAACACAGAAATTTTAGGATAAAAGTCTTTACATTGGTAAGATATGCTGCACGAGGAACAAAAAATTCCAGGCATTTCACAAGAACGAAATAGCTTAATCTTTATTTTGGATTGTTCTTCAGATGGAAAATTTCCTACAAGAAAAGAGAAATTTTGCACCTATTGGACTGCATATCTAAAAATATAACTTATGATCGATGCAGTCATGATATGAAATTACTAGATCCATTCAAATCCATTAGTTTTACTGGGATTTTCTCAGTGGAAGAAAATAAAATCTATTGTACAAAATTAAATTAAAAACATGGAGTCTCAACTACTACTTTTCATTCATTTTTATATACAATTATGGCCTTACAAAGGAAAAAACAGAATAAGAAATAGATACAATCAATTTACAAGTGGGCAATTATTTGATATAGAGATTTTATCATACAGGTTTTTTATGTTCTGATAGATATTATTCTTGCATAATACTGTGGTATGATTTTTCAGCTTTTTCTTGAAGTGTGACTAGATCTTGAATAACAATTGGAACTTATTCCAGAACTGTATATATTATTTTCCTGGACTACTGCTTGTTATTTTACTGATCCTGAGTTTGAAATAGCTCCTAGAGAGGAGTGACAATTACCTTACCTTCACACCTGCTGAATTTTTCATCTGCATTATCTTTCTAAAAGAATCATCACAAAGACCTATGATAGCACTAGCTATTTGTATAAAGTTCACTGCAGAAGATCTAATTCAGATGCACAGATGATCATTACCTTTTCCTCATAAAAGGAATAAAAGAGGAGTGCAGTTCTTTTTTTTCTAAAGATGACGTTAAACCTTCTACTTTAAGGATAGTGGATCCTTATTTCACACGTTTTAAAAATCTGCTGTCCACTGTTTGCCATGTACTTTAACACTAGTTACTCCTTTGAGCACAGGTAGGAAGTGAAGCAGAAAATGTGTTGGCGTAAGAAAAGGCTGTACAAGAATTTCCATGTCTATGCTGTTTGTATGTGCATTGCATCAGTGTTCTCCTTTTTATACTTTTCACAGACTTTGAATTGAATGCTGTTGCACTCATGGTCAGAATGCCTATTAAACAAAAAAACCCCAGTGAACAAACAAAAGCTAATTTATTGGGATCTTTTGAATACTGTAATGGGAATTGAATTTCTGTGACAGGATGGTTGGTCACAGTCCAGAGGGTGATGGGAATCTTTGTTGCAGGAGTCCTTGCAATGACATCCAGCTGGATTGAGCAGGGCTCCTCGAATGGCTGATCTGCTCTGTTCTTGTGTGCAGCTGGGCTCTGGTCCCACACGACCCCCATTTGTACTAAGCTTGGTGCAAAATATCTCTGAACCACTTCATTTATTTGAGGAAGATTGTCTTATGTGAACATTTTGCACCTGCAAAATACACTGGCCAGTTTATACTGGCTATTTACAAGAACTTTTTTAATGTACGATTTCCATCAGTTTATATTAGGAATGGCCTGTGACTGTCTCTGGCCACATTGTCCATCCAGGAAGTTAATCAACCACACAAATAGTATCTGTCAGTCAGTGCAGATGCAGCAGAAGCTGTTGGAGGAATCTTCATGACTGCCTGAATCTCAGCCAGTTTGTTGGCTCTTCTATGTAGACAAAGTGGGGAGCTTCTAGGTTATCCTACCAGAAATAGATAACCAAGGGCAGTGGATGCATGCACAGGCATCCCAATAACCTGCTGCTCTCCCACAGCTGTAGCCTAAAGTCTGTAGGTTTTGCCACAGGACTGTCTTCTTCAGCGTGAGTGGTTTGAAACTTCAGTCAATGGCTGTCTTGATTTTGACACAAAAATCCCCTATCTGTACAACATAAATATAACTATTTATAATTTTATACTGTAACAGAGAAGATTAATATTGATGAGATGCATCTCTAAAAAATCTCTTCCACTACTAACATCTGCACATGAGTAAAAGGAAGGATTTATATGCAGATCCTTTCCTTGGAAGATATATAATTCGAGCAATCTGTCCTTTAACAACAAGCAACAGATATGCTTGTCTACAAATCCCATTAATAATAGGCTTCAAAAAGCTTCCAATAAGCTTCAGACATACGAGTATGCACATGCATTTATTCATCCAAGGTTATAAAAATAGGTGTGCACAGAAGTAAATAAATAAAGTACTGAATTGAAAAAGGATTCAGACTGTAAGTTCCAATATCTTTTACTCTCACAGGCTGACTTACACTGATGTCATAAGCAGCTTTATTTCATATTTGTAGCTCCTCTCAACCATGGTATATTGTAAATGTGTACTTAAGGGACTCAGAAGCAAAGTCTCAAAAGAGCTCATTTTAAGTGCATTGAAGTAAAAGCTGGAAATGTACCAGGTTCCCAAATTCCTTTTGACTTCAGAAAGACAGTCATATAAAGTGCTTGCAGCTTTGAGCAGTGAAGGCAAGGTCCAAGATGAAAACTGTGATCTCTGTGCAACTGTGAACTCTGCTGTGATTGCCTCAGAATAAATGCATGAAGTTGTTTGTAAACATCATCATGGGTGTTATTTCTACAGGCTCCACTTGGAAGTTGGTAACATTTTTTGTCAATTATTTCCATTCTATGAATTCTCCATATTTTTAAAATAGAAATTTAAGGATGTGTTAAATAAGAATAATTTAAATATGTTCTTCTGGCTGAATGAACATCAGAAAGTTACATCATAAATTGTTTTGGTTATTGAACGCAATGGGTCTAATATTTCTGTGGATTATTAATTTTGGTGTGATGCACTAATATTACACCAACCATATACTTTGTCATTGTGCTTGCCTAGTCGTTGGTTCTGTATTATTTCATTTTACATCTTGTTGTGGAACTGTTCATAGATTAACAAAGTTATAGTGGACTAAAAACCAAAAAACGAACATCATTCTCGGCTGTACAGTGCTTGAGCTGCAAGGGACAGGGGGATAATATTTTCACCAAAATCATATTAACCTCATGAGTATCTAACATTCAACTATCACTTTTTATGCATTTCAGTATTTAATTTTGAAAGCATTATACTGCTCTCCAAACATTTGTTGTTTTTTCTGTCCTGTTGATGATTTCTTTGTTCTACTATCTTTGTTTCTAATGTAACTTTTTATTTGTCATTCCTACAAATATGAGTACTGATGTAAAGGAAACTCGCCTGTGTATTTTAACAAACTTATTTATTGCTGGTTACTACACATGAGTCTCACACAATGATTACAACATATATGACAGCAGCTGAAGAACTAAATAAAACAGATTTAAAAAGTTATTATGAAATGGAAGATGATGATTCCATGAACATAATGTACTGAATCCCACATGCACTTGTACTTCTGTTGTAGGTTGGAGGCCTTTCTAGTTTGGGCTTTTAGAACTATTAAATAGGTAAGAGTGAGCATGTTTTTCTTTCAGATGCTCACACAGATAAATTGTTCACTTAATTTTGCTTTTTTTCCTGACCAAATACGAACATCCTTATTATAGGGTGCGTAACTTCAGCCCTTCCATGCTAAACTAGCACAGGGTGGTACATCAGTTAAGACCTTGATACCTACTTAGCCTGACATTTTGGTGCAAATATTTTCTTGCTGACAATCTTTTTCCATGTATTGATGAAGCCAGGGTCACTAATTAATCCTGGAAGCTGGGACAGAGCAACACAGACTAACAACCAATATGGTTACATCACGTGTTCTCCTCTTTATCCCTCAAAACAACTGGTTAAATAGAGTTGAGATAGTTTACAGTTACAAGTGCATGCTAATTGGTACAGAGAGTTAAAAGAATGCAAAACAATCTCAATTAAAGGTGGCTACCATAAATTCACCCTAACTATCCTATCTAAAAAATGCACCCACCTTAATCTAATTTCTAACTGCACTACAAAGGCTTCTCAACTCCCACAGGCCCAAAACCTGAGGCCCAGTTTAGGATAGCTCAAACCTCATTCCAAAGAAACATTTGACAATCTTTTTCCATGTATTTCTCTTAACAGTGACTCTCCATATTGATTGAATTCCCAAAACTTTCATTGTTTTCACGATGTTTTTTGTACATTCTTCTTTAATTGCCCCCCTTACACAGCAATCTGCATGATTCTTTCCATATTTTTGAAAACAGAAAATCTTCACATGCAACTTCTATCAAAAGCTTTTTGTTTACTCATCTGTCCAGTTCAGAGCAGTTCAGATTTCCTGTTCATGTTACCATATAGTTTCTACTTATCTCCCTGATAGTAGCTAATAATCATTTAATGGTTGAATCAAAAGTCCAGGCCTAATACCCTTATCCTTTGTAGGGGGCTGATTTTCTTTCCTTACCTCAGACACTTAGTTCCCTTTGCTTACTATTCACCCAACCTCACTCAGAATAATGCTCTGTGTCTGAGACAAATAAAAGTGTAAAATGCAAGTTGCATGATTAGTTATCATCTCTCTGAAAATGTTTTTTGTTAAACTGTGACTAAATGCCAATTTACCTGAGCATTAGTAGACGTGTTCTAACATCTTATTCATGTCATTGAGTATTATCTTACTCCTCAAGATGTCCAGGTCAATGCAAATAAAATATGAATAGAGAATATATTCAGTAACTCTGAATAAGTGATGCAGGATATAACCTCAGTAGAACATGCTGCCAATTATTAAAAAAAAATTGATTAATATTTGAGTAGCTAAAACCTAAAAATTATGAAAATTATTGTTAAAATAATTTATATTTTCAGATTAAGTTAAACCAAAACTTAAGATCTTTTTTCTTAAAATGAAGTTGGATATCTGTGATTAAATCCAAGAACATTTATCTTGTTGCAGTTATCTCTGTAAAACTGATTTTCCTTTCATTATTATTAATTAATGAATGGGTGAAATCTTTCACTGTTCATTCATATAATTAGCTTATCAAAATTAGTGTTCTTGTACCTGTTTTACATTAACATAGTCCCAAGTGATTTAATGTTAAATTAGTAAGTTATATCTAAGGAGACTGCTATCACAGTAAAGGAGACAAACATCATGCATACCTCAATACTAAAATTAAAAAGTATGAAAAGGTGATGAGTACCATAGTGAGTGAGGTAAGCATAATATCTGAGAAAAACTTGCAGTTTTGAGGTTGAGATTAAAAAAATATCATCTAAATCAGACATAAGCCTTAAAAACAACACATATGCTGGATTTTAGTTCTGCATAAAGTTTGTGTTGACTCCTTCAGAGAGGTGTTTGTCATAATCTGCCCTCAAATGCAAAATTACCATTGATTTCATTAGGAATTTGAGCTGATGAAGGGCTTTAGAGTTTTGTTTATTGAATATTGATGTTTATTATAGTAGTTTAAATTGCAAGATAATGACAAAACAAATTTTTATTTCTGTCATAGAAATTCTAGGTTTGTTTTGTAAAGCTGTAATGAGGTGGTAAATTCCCCAAGAGCTTCTCCTTTTTGGTCCTCCTCCCAAAAAAGGGAACAAAATCTCAAACTCAAATCACCCAGCTCAGCCCTTCTCCCTCCCAGAAGAACACAAACAAAAAGTTCATTATAGCTTCTGGATTTGACTGGCTTATGTACTCTTTTGCAAAATGTACTGCTGACAGTCCTAATTTTCAACTCATTATCAGTTTTACACAGCCCAGCATGTTGAAAAATACTAAGTATGTTATGAAAAAGATCTTCTTTCTTCTTAAGGAGGAATCATAATTGTACATTCTTACAATGTAAAAGGTTCTGTAACCACTTCATTCCTGGTGTAGCATTGATAGAGTACGTTTAATAAATCAGGTTTGTAGCTCATTCAGAAATGACAATCCTTGGGCTGTGTTATATTTTCAGCTGTATCTGTGTCATGCAGAGTTCTGTTCTGTACCTCAGTAATTGCCAGTTATAAGATATAAATAAAGGTTAGATAACAATGACACTTAAAGTGTGCACTTTAAAATGGTTTGACATCACAGCATTTAAATCACCAGTCTCTGGCAAGATGCCTCACAGCAGTATGTTGTCTTCTGCTGTCTTAAGTAGGACTAATAATTCTGCACTCAGCTGCTCACAATTATGTATAGTACTGCAACACAGGTTGAGATAAAGGGCAAATGTGTTATTTACCTTTGGTTACTCCAAAAACTGCTTTGCAAGCAAACATTTTGTGGTTGGGCATATAACCCCAGACTTGCACTGCTGTTAACATATATGGCAGTGAAACAAAAAAGAATGAGGCTTGATCTAGGGACCAAGCTGAAGTACAGATGTCCTCATGGTTGGGACCTGTCACTGGGGACTAAGCTAAAGACTAAGAGGGGCATGAAATCAGTGAATATTTATTTGCAGGGCACACTATGAGAGCAACTGCCTACTGCCCTTCATTTACGGGGACCTTATGGCTGTTCTCTCTGCTAGACAGACTCACCATGGACAGAGAAATACAATACAAAGTAAAACACACACACACACAAAATATTTCATGCTTTGTGTAACATATTTAAGAGTTTTACCTCCTCTTGGAAAAATACATCACACTGTGTAGGAATTTATTAAGTAGCAATTCAGATACCAAATTTTGGGCATCTAACTCCAAAAATATTTATTTCTTTGAAATCATATATATATATAATGTTTCGAACAACAGACTGCACTTCCATCTCAGCACAAAACCCAAAATAGGTGTTAGCCCATTGGTAAACACACAAGCTGCCATTGCTCATAAAGCCAATCTGATGATGAGTTTGTTATCCAAGCTGGAATGGTGTCTGCTACAAAAGGGATATCAGCAATATTTTGCTTTCCACACTGCTGTGCCAGTATGTCTCAATCCTGACTTTGTTCAGTGATGGAGCACTAAAACTGTTCTCACTTGCAGTGTTTAAATCAATTTTTATTAGAGATAGTGGGAATTTAGCAATTTTTATTAGAGATAGTGGGAATTTAGCAAGGTTTTACATTGTTACAAACTTTTACTGCTCATAGTCCATCCTCTACACATGGGCTGCCAAGCACTAGCAGTGTTTAATGTTGCCCTGATACAAATTTAAATGTTTATTATCATAAGCAGAAACCAGGCTTTACAGAAGGTAAAACACAAGTACCAGATATTAAAGAGTGCTTTGTCACTTCACAATAAAATATCAACAAGAGTATTTTTTCTTGAGATTGAAAACCTATTCAATGACAAGAATCTTGGTGATGCTTAGTAAGGACTTTTAGACCATGCACATTATTTAGACACTTTTTTGGTACCTGCAATTATCTGGTTTGAGATGGTAGGTGGTTTTGTGTGTCCTCTTCCCTCCCTATTCCTTTTCAATTTATTTCCCCAGAGAGTATGGGTTAGGCACAGCAGCTGGCTGTCACTGTGACTTGCTTTTTACTCAGCTGTGGAGCTGAGCTGAATAAGGAACAAGGAGAAAAAATCAGCAAAGTTGTCCAAAGTCAGTCACTGCCATAGCAGAAACTGAAATATGGAATCATATTGGCTCCCAGCCTAAATGCTTCAGGACTTGCCTGCTTTTAATAAATTACTGCAAATTTTGGAAACTCTCTTGCTATTCTGTTACATTTCACTTACATTTCCACAGCGGAAAAGTGGTGGTAATCATGAAGAAACAAAAAACAGACAACCCATACTGTGAGCTAGATATTTTGAGGTACTCTATGCAGAAATTTCTATATAGTTTTATTTGTGACTCTGATTATTGTTTCAATTCAAGATTTGTGAATTCACTGGAAAACAGAAAAATAGGTCTAATATGGGAATGAAGGCACAGAATAGTGAACAGAGCAGAAGAAATGTTTTATTTTTTTTCTCACTGAATAGTGATATATTTTAATGTAGCTTGATTAACGTGATTTAAAGAATATTATTTTTAAGAATTCCAACCATACTTCTAATAAAAGACAAATAGATTTATTTTTATTGGTCCCAAGTGAATTGCTGATATTTCTTTACAATGACTGAAAGTGTATAGCTATTTCTTTCTTGCTTTACTTTTCTAAAACTATCTATACTATCCACTGTGGTTTGAACATTATCTGCATGGTTTACACTCTCCTTAAGATTTTTTTTCTGTTTTGTTTGTTTTTATATAAAACCTATTTAGTCTTCGAATTGTAGGTAACATTTGCTCCAAGTAGCATAGCAACTATTCAGATATATGTAAATTTGATATCTATGAGCTAGTCCCATACCTATATGTGCTACATCTGAGTCAGTGCAGTGCTTTACATCAACTGAGTAATCAATAATCTTGCTGAGAAACCAGGCTGGGGATAAGTGATAATGTGAAAAAGTTCTTCCACAGCTGCCATGTTACTTCATGTAAGCATAACTGAATATTTGGAGATAACTTATGTCTTGCAGATGTATCATGGAATCTCTCGTGAATAACAGAAGCAGTGAAGTAGGGACAGCACTGGGACTACCAGGATACACAAAAAGGAAAAAGATAATTTTAGAAGGTAATGGGAAAAAAAGGAACTTGCTAATGGAACATAGAGATACAGCTGTCAACAAAACCTGAAGGTGTGATTGTGGGCAATAACTGAAGTGAAATAGAGTCTCTAAAGATTATGTGAAGGGGTCACATAAAAAGTCATTCACCTTGTAAAGACAGAAGAATTGAATATATTTTTATTTTTTTAATTTTAAAATATGTTTGTATAAAAAGTTTAAAGTATTTTTATTTGTTGAAAATTGTTACTTTAACTCAAACAGTTGATACTGCTGCAGCATTCTCTGCAGCTTTAGGTGAAAGAAAACCAGAGAAATGACAAAGACCTTGAGCTTTCTTGTCCAGTGTAAAAGTACATAAAACAGTCTGAGGAAAAGCAGTTCCAACATGCCTTGCCCTATGATTTTCACAAGGAGCAAACTATGACTGATCTTTAATTCCCCAGGCTGTTCTTTTGGACTTTTTGGAAGACAGGCTCAATATGCACATTTCTCCTGTTTTTGGGAATACTCCCTCTGTCTTCATGACCTGGTAAAGGTGAGAGCAGCCAGATCTCCCACCATCACTGGATATTGCTTTTTATTTCTACATACTTGTAGAGGTTCAACCCTCTCAAGTAATCCCTGACTCAGTTCTTATTCACAGCTGATAGATCTCAACCTTGCACCTTTTCACTGACCACAGGGGCCTCAGAGCCCCCAGTGGTGAAGACTGAGGGGAAGAAGGGATTTAATGACCTGAGTCTCATCTGTGTCCACTGTCACTTAGTCATCTGCAGCCCAGGTGTTGGCTGAATACTTCCAGAGCTCTGTTGGAGAAGAGATTAGAGCCTATAAAGAGCATACCCTGAAATTCTTAGTTAACTTATATTGCAAAAAACACTCAAATGTCACATCTGCAGCTAGGCTGTTGCATTGGTGGCTAATTCAGTTATATCTCTAATGCAATCAATGCTGAAAACCAGCACTGTTAGTTTGAACCAAATGGTGGATAAAGTGTTTGTGATACCTCATAATGACTCTAATAGTGAGGACAAATCTTGCAAATGTAAAATGTCCATTAAGAAACACATACAAGGACATTGTACTCTGAGATATAGTTGCTGGGCAACAAAACAATGCCATATATAGACATGACCAGAAGATAATTTGAAGCAATCCTCAGAATTGAGAAAGAAGGAAAACACTCATTAGGGACTGAAGATAAAATTAGAGCAAAAAATAAGGTATCAACATACATATGGTAATATGCAAAATTAAGATTTTGTCATGAAAAAGGAATGAACAGAAAAAGCTCAAAAAAAAAAATCAACCAAACAAATAAAACCACACACAACGTCTTCAATATGCCAACTTCAGTATCCCAACCCCAACTGGCATAGATAAAAACATAAATTTAGTACCATGAGAAAATGTTCAGATTAATTTGCACAAGACCTCCCAACAAAGCAAGGAAAAAGAATGACTAATCTTTGCCAGCTATTGAGGGCACTCTAGATGATTTACCAGATTAAACTGCTGACTGTGTGTATTTTTACATGCAAAGTATCAGTGTCATTGGAACAGCTTGGCAGTGTTTCACATGCCTCCTGACAAGTATTGTTGGGTACAAAGGGCTTTGGGTATGAACAGAGCCTGCAAGTCAATCGTGACATAAAGTAAGCTAGGCTTTAAAGAGAAGTACAAGGATTATAACAGATAATTATAATAGATGATATTCTTACTAAAAAAGTTAAAAAAAAGGCAAGCCTTAACAGTGGTGTGGGGATATAACTGCATTAAGTAACTTTTCTGAAAGCATTTTAGGTCAAACTGAAGCTGGGAAGACCTACTGCTGCCTTCTTCAGCTGTAATTTGATTCTGAAAAACTCCCTTAAGCTACTGAGGGCCATTAGAAATATATCCAGGCCATAGGAGAAAAAAAGGAGGCCAGAAATTTGCTATACAAAAATTGATCAAAAGCCTGAGAATATTCAAGTAGCAGAAAAAGAGTAAAATGCAGGAAAAAAAAGTAAAATACAGAAATAACTGAAAATCAGGAACCAATATTTAATGAAGTAATGAAATGTCTATGTGGGTCACTGACCCTGCAGTACACTGACCCTCATTACACTGTGCAGTAGCCCACAGTGTAATGAGACTGGGCTGGTTTTTAAGAACTTTGAGGAGCAGCATTTAGAAAAATCAATATGATGGCATTTTCTAGATAGGGACATGTATAGATA
Source organism: Alaudala cheleensis (assembly GCA_013398995.1). NCBI lineage: Eukaryota > Metazoa > Chordata > Aves > Passeriformes > Alaudidae > Alaudala > Alaudala cheleensis. The sequence continues at coordinate 58,669 of VWYE01002510.1, forward strand.
ACATCCAGGAAAGTAGCTCATGGTTGCATTTTTCAAAATGGAATAATTCAGCTTTCCTCAGCATTGGGCTCAGGATGTTTGTGCAGGCAGACCCCAGGTCATTAAAAACCATCATGAAGCATCCACAGCCAAGTGCACCTGAGTGTGCACAGCACATGTTACTGGGATTTGAGCACTAGGGTGTGAGAACAAGGTGCTAGTCTGGGCAGCTATTCTGTATTCTGTATTCTGTGGAAATAGAAAATATTCTGGGTAGGCTGCAAGAGATCAGAAGCACAGATGACCAAAAAAGATTTAAACTTAGAAAAATGTGCTCCATACAAAATCATGAATTATATACAGATGCAAGGAGGGAATTGTCCTTTTTTCTTATAAAAATTAAGGGAGTGAGTTGAATTACCTAATAATAGATTAAAAAAAAAAAAAGTTAGTTGGGGGCTTTTTCATGCGATGCAATGTAATTTTGTAGAATTTATTCCTGCATGTTTTGGATGAGAAATAGATCAAGAAATTGAATAAAAAACCTAGCCTTTACTGTAAGTGAATTCCAAGTTATTGCATTCTGGACCTTTTAATGCAGGATTGATTCATTTTCATACTTTTTCCATCTCTGATATTTTTCCTTCCAGCTGTTGCCATTAATCACATTCATCCACTTTGGATGCAACCACATCTCCTTACCACACATGCACTGACTGCAAGATTCAGGAATTTCAGAATAACCTGAATTTGGTACAACAGAAAGTGCATTTATTTATCTCTTAGGGTTGGTTAGAATGAAAGAAACAAATGCCACAGCAAATTATTATAATGGAAAAAAGAGTAAACTATGTGTAAGAAGAATGAGTGGGACTTGAACTTGCCAGAAACTTGATCTGAAAACAACCCCTATGCAAGCATATCAAAATTCATTAGTTTTCTAGCCTTTAATACTTGTACCAGAATATAAAAATCTAAATTATTATGATGGCAATATTAAAAATGGAGAAAAATCTTATGTTCATAGTGACATGAACTCTTTTCTTAAAGTATGCTCTATCAGGAAAGACAGAACTGTATAATTCTTTTTTCTCATTTATATCTTTACAGATGCCAATTGACTCAAAAAATTACTCTGACTGAAGCTTTTGAGTGTTTCTGAGCCATGAACAAAAAGAGGATGCAGAGACTCATTTTACATGACTATTGTTGCTAGGGAGAGTGCTCCACTGGGATCCTTCCTAAGCTTGTTTGTCTCACTCTGCCTGGGATTTTCAAAGAGACAGTTCACTGACATAGCAGAAACTCAGAGTGCTTCAGGTTTTTATGGTTTTTTTCATCATCTTTAATTCCGTAACTATGGAATTTCTAAACAATAGGTCAAATCCTCAGAGGATAGTAAATAGTTTTAAAGGATTTTTTGAAACATGCAGAGTTACAGCAATTCTGTAGCCCAAGACTGGCAGCCTGTTAGTGCCTACAGAGAGGTAAAAAATCCCAGTAAATTCAGAACCAGTCAATTACAGCTTAAGAGTCTGACCTGATTCCTGTCATATTAATTCTCAAGTTTATTACTGACTTAAGGAAAATAAAAATCAGTCCTAACAAGTGTTAATCATTGCTCTTTCTGATTTTCTTACCCTTAATATTTTATATCCTACTTTTTGGCCCATTTTTAACTTCCTTCCTTCCTTGTACAATAATTTGATTCACACCACCACACCTCCATTATAAAAGATTTTTTCAGATTCTTGTATTGTATTCTATGGCAGTGTGTTCTTTCAGGATTTTTCCCTCTAGAAGCTGATATAAAATATGTTTTCTTGCTCTCAGAACTGAAACATAAAAATGTAGTGAACTTTTACATAAATGTGATTATACCAGTTGTAGGTGAAAGTTAACAAGTTTATTTAACTGATAATCTAGTAAGAATGTTTTGTGTAATTGTAATAGAATATAAAAAGAGAAAATAGTCTGAAGCATTTATTAAATAACAACAAATGAATGCAAGGTGTTATCGAACAGCCTCATATAACATGAGTGTTCCAGTATCTTTCAGTATGACCTGTGAATACATTCTTCTCTGCAGACCAAGGATGATTGGACAATATTATCCCCTTTATCTTATCTCAGGCTCCTGACACAGTCCAAATTCCAGTTATTTGGCCTGTTTGGGGATGGGTGGACTTCAGTGGTCGCAGATGAACAGCTGCTTCTTTGCAGTTTGCTATAGGCAAAAGTCTCTGACGATTTTAGTAATGTTTAAGTCATTTGCTAGAAAAGCCTCCAGTCCCTCTCCCCTCCTGCTGCTGTGGTCCCAGCTCGGTGTGTGTGTGTGGGTCCTGCCGGCTGCTTCCACTTCAGGGAAGACCCAGCGGTCCTGTGAGTGCGTGTGAGATTGCAGGATGAAGAAGGGTGAAGGTCTAGCAGCAATAGGGTTTCTCTTGGGGAAAGGATGAGGGATACTGACTTCCAGTAGAAAAGCAGTTTATTGAGCTGCTGCCCACTGAAAGCGGGGAGCACAGAGTGGAAAGCATTTTAAAAACCTTCCCCTGGGCGGGGATAACTTGGAACTGTCCAATCAGATACAGAGAAACTGGGGAGTGACATCGTGGCAGCAACCAGTAACTTTTGGGCTTCCGTGCATATTAATATCCTCATTAAAACTTCCCGCTCTCGCCAGGGGGGCAAAGCCCACCTTGCCAGCACCCTGGGCAGCCACAGTTTTTAAACATTTGAATGTTTGCAGAATGTAGTGCAGGAAATACAGAACCCAGTTACAGAACTGTGGTCTTTCATCCAGATCCCATTATGCACAATTTAATAATGTTTTATAAATACAAGAGGTGAAGAAATTTTCTTTTGTACAAGGACTATGACTGGTATGCTGTTGTCATGACTCAACAGGAGACTTTTATCAGACTCTCTAGCAAACCTCAATGTCTCAGAACATTTGTGATTTTTATTTAGCATGATGGAAGGAACAAGAAGTGTTTTCTTTCATTTTCAGCTGACTGAAATGTTAAAAAGAATTTATACAAATCAGGCTTATGTCAGTCTCATTAAAATGTTAATTTTGAATTCAGATTAATTATAATATTTTAAATTTTTGAGCTATTTTTTCGACTATCACCAAGGCAAATTTTCTTTGAAGATATGTTTGAAAGATTTTTTTTCATAGCCTATAGCAGGCAGATTTGGGGTCTGGAGGTGAGAATAGGGAATATGTAACCAACTGCAACAGCAAGAGATTCTTATCAATGGACAAAACAGCATTCAGAGGGAAGTGCACAGTTTATTTGTATAACATATATTCAAAATAATTTTGAGGAATTATATAGTATATTTGTTCTTCATTTAATAACCTAAAAAAACTTTTGCAGTTTTGGTTTGTCAAGCTTTTGGGTGGATTCCATTCATTTTTATTTTTTCCCTTGGGCAGGTAGCCAATAGTTTGTGATATTTCCATTGTTAAGAAAAATTGCTAATGATACTTAATTATTTCATGTTCAGTCCTCTTGATTTTCATGAGCAAGTCAAATGGCCTTATCAAGCCAGAGAAATCAATTTGCACATTTTCTGCTTTCTGACCAGCCCTTTCAGTTAGTACAAGCACTAGTGCACACAACTGTTTTGGTTTCCATCAATCTTTCATTTCTTCTGACTCTCTGTTGTCTTTGGCATCCTTTCACATACAAGCACACACCATTACACAGGTAAAATACAAGTGTTAGAGCCTCCACATATTTTATACGGCTCTAAGGAACTTATTCTGAATTTCTCAGGTGTTTTATTGGACTCTGGTTTGGGACAATTTGGGACAATTTTTTTCAGCCACTATCCACCTGTACATTGCTCTAAATGCTCCCTCCACTTAAGCAGGCTGACAGGCAGATTCACTGATAGCAGTGAGATAAGTCATTGCTCATTTAACACAGGCAAGAGGAGCTGCAGCTTTCAGCTTTCTCCATTATTACCAGTGCCAGCTTCTACTACTACAAAACGTTGACATGCAGGCACTGAGGCTGGGCTCGTTAATACTGCTCAAGGAAGTACAGCATGTGTGCTTGTCAGACAGAAGGATAGAGCCTTGGGCTCCTTACTCATCACTGCCGTTTGGAGCAAGGGACTTGTAGCTGTGCACAGGAACTATCCCTCTTCAGTGAAACATGGTACAAACGTAATTGAAATGGGAAAAGAAGTAGAAAGGGAATATTTGCTGTCCTCTAACATTTCTTCATGAGCAAAGCAAATCTGCCTTCTAGCTTTTTGTATCTAAGAAGTTTGGGAGGATCTTTACTGAAGCTAAAGTATTTGCATAAAAGATTAATGTCATTATTCCACAGCTGAAAAGCACATTTGGTATTGATAAATTACATTTAAATCACATATGCTGGAAAGTGGAGGTATGCTTCTTATTTGAAAAACATTATTTTAATTTGATAATGTATCATGGGTATGTATGTTCACAGTTCTGAAGTTACCCTGCAGGTAAATGGACAAACCACAACTTATGCTTTAAAGCACAGTTAGGGATACACATTCTGTATCCAGAGCTTGGGGTTGTTTCTTTCTGGAGTCTGAGGTAGTGTGTTTATGCTGTTTTGCATTGGGTATCCATGTTAATATTTTGGCAGCGGGTCACTCCAAGGGTGTCCTCTGTGAGGTGGGACCAAGGCTGACCATACTGGATGCATCCAACTGGTTCCAGCCAGTTCCAGCCATCTCTGCAGCAGACCCACCGCAGGACAAAGCTGAACACATCAGTGGATAAATACAGGACAAAGCAGCAGTGTGAGAGGGAGAGGAAAAGGGGTGAGAAACAGCCCTGCAGACATTATTGTGAGAGTACAAGGAGAGGCAGTGGTGCTGCAGGTGGCAGAGCAGAGATTCCCTGCAGCTTGTGGAGCAGACCAGAGTAGAGCAGGTATCTCCCTGCAGACAATGCAGACAAACACGCCAGAGTAGGTGGCTGCTTCTGCAAAAATCTGCATGTCATGAAGAGCCCATGCTGGAGCAGGTTCTCCTGACAGGAACTGCTGCTGGTAGAAAGCACACACTGGATTGGGTTTATCCTGGAGGACTGCAGCCTGTGGAGATGACTGAGGCTGGAGCAGTCTTAAAAGTAGCCCATGGGAAAGAATCACATTGGAGCAGGGCAAAAGTTTGAGGAGGAAGAAGTGTCAGGATGTTTCGATGGACTCAGTGCAATCTCCTATTTCCCATCCCCAATGCACTGCTCAGAGGGAGGGGAGATGGATGAGTTAGGAATGAAAGAATTGCACTGAGAGTGGGAAAGGAGTGGAGTCAGAGGTATTTAGAAGTATTTAGATTTTTGTCTTTATTTCTTAATATCCAAATTTGTTTTACTTGATAAGGAATGAAACTAATTTTCCCCAAGTCAAGTCTGTTTTTCCTATGATGGTAATTAATAAATAATCTTCTTATCTTTATCTAGACCCACAAGCTCTTTCCTTTTTTCCCCCTGTGCTGTTGAGAAAAGAAGCTGGATGGGCATCTGGCATCAAGACAAGGTCAACTCACCTTGCTGGAAGTGAAGTATCTGAGTTCTTGCTTCTCTTACTGGGCTTCACTCTGTAAACACTGGATGGAAGTAGGCACCTTTAGAAGGAAATGCATCTGACCTGTCTAAGAGTGAGCTGAAGCAAATGCTACCTTGATGTTACCTTGATTACAAAGAGACCCCAGAGTGACTAGCTCAGTCTTAGATGCCAGGATTTTAGACATCTTATTTTCCACCTGTACTTCAGTCTTTTAAATTCTGGATACCAGCTTTGATGTGCTGTCAGAGCATATAAAGTCATTCAATTTCAGACTTTACTGGCTTTGTTTCCTGAAAGGATCATTATCAGGAGAATAGTCATTCTCTTTTTTTTTGCATTTAATTTTCACACAGTTTTTTTCTTTTTTTCTCTTTGCTTTTTTGTTTTTTTTTGGTTTTTTTTCCTTATTTTCCTTTTATGCCAGAACAAAGAAGGATCAAAATGACAGTCAAAGATCTTTAGAAAAGTATTTATAAAATATTAAGAATTATATTGGGTTTCATGCGTCTTTTGTTTATATGGGCATTTCTCCACTCTCCTTGATCCCAGTAACACCATCCTTCTCATCAGTATGCAAAGGAAAAAAAGCATTTTTGAACCCTTTTTTTAGAATTTTTTTATTCTTTTTGTCTTTTTATCAACACTATTATCATACAATAATTGAGTGTTGACAAGAATCTCATTTCTCAGTGGTCTCTAATGTAATCTCTATGTTATATTACTGAACCTTACTCACTGCATCTGACATACTTTATATTTTGACTGATTTGCCATACAGCCTCTCTTTTGAGATTTAGATTGCCAGAAATGTAACAGAGAAATAGAAATAGGCTTCCTGCCAATCAAATTACACAACACTGAAAAGGTCAGAGTTACACAGTATATTACTGTCTTTCAGAGATTATATCAGGTATTAAAATTCTCTGATGTTTCATTTCACTGACAAAGACTGTAGTAAAAAAAGGAAAAAGCACAGGATGGATCAGGCTTTGTATTTATGAGGGTGATAAAGGAAAAACAAATAAACAAAATCCAATAAAACCTGACCCCTTCTCATTATACTGTGATTTCTAATGTGTGGAATTCTTCTGATTAGAAAATCTAAATAAAATTTCTTAGATCAGAACTGTCTGGGCAGCTCTGAGTTAGAACATAGTAATTCTGTCTCAGAAATAAAATAAGAAATGCATTAAGTGAGAAAATTAACAGATTGAAATCTTAGGTAAATTGCATCAGTTTCCTCCTGTGATTTACTGTGTGTTCTGAAAAATTCAAAGTGGATGTTCCAGCTACCACTTCACGGCAAGGTGAAATCAAATCTTGAAACCCCTTCCACACTGGATGAGTAGCAAAGCAGCATGTCAGGAAAGTTGTCATTTCTGGCCTCAGGGACCCATATTGAAATCAATTTTTAAGTTCATTACTATTTTACTCTTTGGGACTTCCCCCAAACAAACTGTACTTTGTGCCTCAATCATCACACACAAATAGTACCACAGCTTGACATTTTAACTAAAGAACGGTTTATTATCTTATTTCCCAACAGAAAATGATTACATAAAGGAATAGATAAAGCACTTTTAATTTCTTTTGGATCACATATTTATGATTATGTTATGGAACAATTTGTCTCCAGCTTCTCCTCCTCATCTCAGATAAGTGGAAGTAACAGAAAAAGTGATAGAGGTTTAGGTTGTCTTTTCATGCAGCTGACTTTTGCGTAGTAAAAATTTACTTAGATGGAGCAGATCACCTAGGCTTAAAATATAACCATAATAGTTAAAAAAGAAAATAAAGAAAATAAATAGAAAAGATGGAAAGAAAGAAAGAGTGGCAATGTAGGAAAAAAACAGATGTTTACACGAAATAACAAGAACAGAGTATGAACCCTGAAAGGTTAAATATCACCAATTTCCTTTCAGAAAGTTGTTCTTCAGAGTATGTGCCCAGTATCAGAAAATATGTTGTTAAAAGGAACTAGTAGTTAAACTGATGCTTTTTAAAAATTTATTTTTTTACTTTCATTATTGTAATCTGTCTGCAGAAATACTGTTCCATAATATCATCCTTCATCTGGTGTCTCACTGCATTGTGAGCATATTTTAAAAATAACTTAATGTAAGCAAAAATTTACCAAATGTATGAATCAGAACAGAATTGTCCCTTGATCCACTAAAGTGCAGTGAATGCCATAATAGACACAGGTAAACACATATAGCATCTAAAGTTGTATGACAAAGATCAGGAGAACTAGGCCAACTTTATATTTTATTTTTCTTGAAATTTCATATATTTTGTGTGAAAATAGGTTTCTAACTGTAGAATGAGATGGTTTTGGCAGCTTTTACTAGTACATGTTTTTTTAATTCCACAGGTGTTACTGAGATGATAGTTACAGATTTGGCTATGTTTGAAGCTCTTGACAACTGTAAAGAAAATCTGTTCTGCTTCCTGTAGTGTGCATGTTAATTGTAGAGTCTGGGATTTCTTTACCTAATAACTTGATTGGAAATGCTACATCTTAAAATAGATTTTTTAATAAAAAATTGATTCCTCCTTTCTGACACTGCCCTCCCCCAAATTCATGGCCTTCAAACTATTGGTAACATTGAAGTAGAAATTATAATTTCAGATGAATAGAAAAATAGTAATCATTTTGAGAAGAGAATTACACAACATTTGGCCCAATTTTACTTTTGGAATAAATTTCATTAAGTGACTGTAAAGTTTTGTTCAAGAGATTTGAGAATTCAGACCAGGTCCAAGACCAAGTTAAGCACTTTGATGAACCAGCAACCAGGATTTTACACTAAACAGGCAAATTCTAACAATGTGCAAATTTTAAGATCTATTTTTGTTATGCCAACATTCATTGCCAGTAAAACTGACATCGCTCCCATCTGTGACTAGGTATAACTTTTAAATTTTTTTATTCAATTATAGATAAATTTTTCAATTAAAGATTAATGGTAATTCATAGGCAAAGCATTGATAACATGGAGTAATTTTTACTGAAATTTAATATTTCTTAAGATTTCTGTCTCATTAATTCCTTTCATTCATTCCCCTTTGTTTTAGAAAAATTACTGAACATACCCAAATTACAGAAGCACCCGTACATTCGGTTTTCAAGACACCTTGAGAAAGGGAAGTATTATGTTCATTAAATATAAAAAGCAGTAGTCAGTATTAGGCAATATTTTCCTTGAAGAGTTTTCAGAAGATACAAAGCAATCCAAATTTTCTGGCATGTAACTCCTTCTCTGAAGTATGAACAAAGCCTATACCACTGTGTTCACAAAGTAAAAATTCTGAGTGTCTAGGGAAGGTGTTGTAAACTGTCGTGGTTTAACCCCAGCCAGCAACCAGGCCCCACACAGCCACTCACCCACCCTCCCCAGTGGGATCAGAAAAGAATCAGAAGAGTAAAGGTGAGAAAACTGACAGCCAGCCTAATAGCCTTTCTCAGTTCTCCTTCTCCACAGCATCAATCACCTCTGAAAAAAAAATAGAAATAAAAAAAAAGAGACCAGTACCCAGAAAAACAAAAAAAAAAATTAGGGGAAGGGTTGGTTTTGGTTGCTCAGATTTATTAATATGATCATTCCCTTCACTCCAGAAGCTTGCCCAACTGATTGTTCATTTGATGAAATTAAGTCTTGTCTCAGAACTGCACTAATGTCTCTGATCTATGCTTAGAATTAAAATGCTGTAAGTAAGCAGCTGGTGCATTATCTGAAATAGACATTTGTAGTTTGCATGGGTTGTTCTTTATAAGGCAATAAGTCTGCATTTTAAAGTGTAAACCTAATATTTTTTAAAAATTAAACTAAACCAAAACAATCAGCAGTGTTTTGCAAACTAGGTTGTGATTGGGTATTAAAAACCAGTGCTGGGCTCTAAATTCTGCTGAGGTACATCTGTGAGTCCTGTGGTAAATCGAATATCATAGATTATAATGCCAAAAGAGATACCAAATGTGACATACAGTAAAAGCTAGGATTAGCACTCTCAAGTGATGATGTCAACTAGTGGAACAACCCATCTAATTTTTAATATTCTGTCTGATGCACAATTAGAACTCTCTATAGGCTACTCTGGTAGCTAATTTTCTCATAATTTAAATTTAAAAGTCCTATTATTGAGCTGAAATTCGCTTAGCTTCAGTTTTTAGACACTGTAAATTCTTAAACTTATGTGGGCAGAGCATATTACTGAGTTTTATATTTATAATGAGAAATTGAGACTGGGATTAATCTAAAAAGATTTTAACAATGATACTCAGTTGAAGAACTGGTGAAGAACCTTATATTTTTGTGTGAATATGTCAGAGGTTGTAAGTGAGCCACATTTTGAAAAACCTCTCGTTTTAGACAATGAAATCAACAGCACTTGGAGGCCTTTTTCACTAGATGGACAAGAGGTTGAGCAAAATCTCATGGCCCTTTTGACTGAACTCTCCAGGTCTCTACTGGCAACAGCCAAGTTTTAGACCTTCACTGCACAAGCACTCACCAGTTTCAGGTACCTTAATTTGCACCTGAATTACAATTTTGCTGCATATCTTTTTTTCTACTGAATGCTGGTCACTCAAATAATGTTCTGAAATCTGAGAAAAAAAATGTTATGCCTATCCTCTGTTATTAAATGTGTCTAATAAGAACATACAGATATCCAAAAGATTCAAGTCTGTATAAGCTTAAGCAGTTCTCTGTTTCCTTTAAATTCTAAGAATGCCACAAGTTAAGCAGATGGTTAAGTTCTGTGCTGGACTGAGGTAATTTCTTGTACTTCAGAACATATGTGGACTCATGATAAAATGGACTGACAATTAAATGATTGCTACTTAACTTCTGTGCATATGTTGTCTTCTGCTTTTGTTTAATCTACCTTTGTACTTTTCAGATCTCAAGGGCTGCCCATAGCATCTGCTCCACTGTCTGTATCTTGTACAGAAACCTGAAATATGCCTGCTAATAAGCTTCCACACATAAACTGATAAACACATAGAAGTTCATCAACCTTCTAAAAGAGACAGAGAATCACTGTAAAGTTGAGCATCAACACTATGAATGACCTTAAACTCTAATTTTGTTACTTTCTCTCTCCTAAATAGTTATATAACAGTTCTTTCTACTTCCCTGATTGAGGGAAGGAAGTGAGAGTTGGAGAGACTACAAGGTCAGGAAGGAAAAGGAGAAAGATTTGCTTGTTTGCTGGTTTAATTAAGAAATGGATTTTATTTTAATTTTTTTTTTCTGAAGGTTGTGGTGCAGTCAAGCTGCATTTATGAGAAGAAAGAAATGGTGCCAAGGTCCTGCAACCTATATTATAAATATGGGCGAAAGCCAAATTATGCTTAGACAAGAAAGGGTACAAGGATAGAAGTAGAACTGATTCTCTCCTCCATATTCATTATTGAGATAGCAAAAACAAGTTACACATTTATTTCCATTTATTTCAAAAATTATAATATATCATAAATGAGACAAAGTCTTCATGTTGCTTTGACAAAATAATAGTTTGTCCAAATTTAAATGGATGTAAAGAGCTTTATATTTCAACACTGATGCAGCAATGGGATTATGTATTAAATATGTATATTCATATATTAAAAATTAAAAATGTATATTATTATATTAAAAAACCTAAAACAATACAAAAATAATATGATAGATTTTTAAATTCTCAAAAAATATTTCTAAATAGGGAATTATCACTTACTGAATGTTATTCCTAGATGGATTCCAGAATTTCCTTTGATTCTAGCTACTGTTATATAAATATTAGAATCACTGCTAAAATATTCAGATGGTCCAATGTCTGGAGACTGATAAATAGTAAACATGACACCAACATGGTGCCAGGCATAGATTTGTAAATCAACAAATAATACATATTTTACTGTGGGCATCTATAATTCACTCACCTTTGTACAAATGGCATGGCACATTCCAGAAAGTGAAGATTTTCAAAGGGTGTGGAGATAATAGTGGATAATAGTGGTCAGACAGTGTCTTCTAAAACCTTGTCTTCAGGTAAAGAATATAGATATCTTCCTAAGTGAATACAAAGCAAAGTCTTACAGGATTGGGAACAGCAGCAAATCCAAGAGGTAGGGTCCAGACAGTGATGGTCTTGTGCCTGACCCTAAATACCCCTTGGCCTTCCTGGGCCCTTCTCCCAGGCTGGACTTCTGGTCATTTGGCTACTCAGGAGCTGGGTTAGGGGAGTGTGGAGCACTGCCTCCAGTGTGCCATGACTGGCAGCTCTGCTGGGTTGGGATACAGGCTCTAGGGCTGGGGGGTGTGGGGCAGGGCACTGCCCCTTCCTGCACACACATGCCTCCCAAAATGTCCCAAAACATCAATCAGTCTTTCCAGTCTCTCACAATGGTGAGCCAGAAATTTTTGGGCTACAAAAGACACTACTGTGTTATAATTTTTTCTTTTCCCCAGGAGAGACAGGATATCTTTCACTATTCTATCACCATCAATGGCAATATCCAGTTTTACCTGCTAATAATATAGAAGAGGGTGTTTAGTTGGAGAACAGATGATGGGTCTTATACCATTTAACAGCTGAATATGGCAGGGAGCTCTGGAAACCTTGTAGTCCAGCCCATATTTGACCAAAGATGAGGTTTGAATGGCCTATAAGTGAAGTCTTACAGAAAGTTCAGCTGAGTTAGTTCCCCCTTGGAGCATTAGACCTGCAGTTGATAACTCAGTCTTAGGTCACCTCAGGTATTGCCTAAGGTAATTCCTTGAGGATGAAAACCCTTGTGTTGTTGAGTGAGTAGATCTTGGAGAATCTAAAACTTGTAGAATTTGTCAGTCAGTTGGGTACTATCAACTTTATCTGAGATCACAAATCTGTATTCAAATGTTGGCAGAGCTTTAACTGATCTCCTTGATTTATCTGGTTTAACTTATTTGTAAAATAAATCTCATTTGAGTATATTTTCCTTAGCTTTATGAGGACCAGAGCTAGCAAATACAAGACTACTTTTAATCATCTGTAGCAGTCTACCAGAAACAAAAAGTGATAGGGATTTTCAAATGTCCTGAGTTTCAGGCACTTGTTGCACATTTTGCCTTTCAAATTCTGCCTTTAATTAATTTAAATGTATTTATAATTAATTCTAGCTTAATTAAGAGGTTCTGACCAGGATGGCGGAAAGATTAAAAAAACATCATTAGTTTGAAAATTATGGATGTCAACAAATTTTTAATGTTCAAATTTAAAATTGCACTGAGTCTGATTATTTCTGCCTGTGCTTATAAATCTCATTTATATCAATGAGTGAAGATGCATATTTGAATGAGTTTAATAAAATTCCTGTTGCATTACTGCACCACTGTTCTGTTAACACTCCTGTGCTGAGAAATGTCAGTAAGCAATTGGAGCATGTACTGGGGAATATATACCAGGATTGCATTTTGGGCCCTTATCATGAAATGTGATTTCTCTTGCACACCAGAGGTACTTGCAGAGCAGGAACAAGAAATGTATAATGCTGTGTCAGAGCTTCAGAACAAAGTACAGTTATTACCATAATTCATCTTCCAGTATGTCAATTCTCCCAAAGGTTTTACCAGTACTGCATTCTATCCATATGGGCCTTCAGCCAAAATCTCTTTTGCCTTTCTTTTCTCACAGTCACCTTTTATTAACCACTAAGATGATCCTAAATCTTATTCAAGAAATACCACCCTTGATACTGAAAAAGGAAAAGCTCTTGTGGATAAGCATTTGTGTACTTGAACCACTGTTTCCTTTTTGTTTATTGTGAACTAGTAGATAAAGTAAATTTTATGCTGAACTGGGATTCACAGACAACATTTTTATATTAAATTGCCTTCTTAAAATGAAATGATCATAATCAATAATTGTTGGAAACATATCTCAGGCAGAGAGCTCTTTCAATCAATTATTGTCTTTTTTTCAGCTGCTGAAAGTTATATAATGTCTTTTACTAGTTCAAAAAGAGCAAAGAAAAGAGGAAACTGGTAACTAACTGCCTTCTGTGTATTCCTATGTTAGAAGTCCTAGTCCATATTCAGAGACAGCTTTTCTTTTTTAATGTGTCTAACATAGCTTTTTTTATATAAAAAAAGAATAAAAGGAAAGGACTGAATATTCTATTTCATTAAAAATTAAATTTGTTTCACTGGGTTTCTGTTAACCTATCTATAGAAATCATATGTTTCCATCATTTGTTTCAGAAGGTTTCAATTTGAGTTTTCCACGGGAGCAAGTGTTAAGAGCCAGCTATTAAAATGTTTAGAGAGATGCCTCTGCCTGAATTAAGGTGCAAATGAATTAATATGCCAAAGTCAATAGTATGGATGTTATGTAACAGGAAATGAGAGTGAAAGAGAGAGAGAGAGAGAATCAGAGTAACAGATTAAGTAGAAAATATCACCACTCTGTGGATCCCAAGGGCATCCCATTGATCATCTCCATATGGTCTTCCTGGGCCAGGTGGGAATGCCCAGGTGGGAATTCCCCACCTCCCCTTGGCACTGTCTCTTGCAGACAGAGTCTACCAGACTGCAGATCTGTTGCATCATGTGCAGTACTTTGCTGCAAAACTTCAGGAATGAGTTTAGACTTTGGTGGTCTTTGATGGTTTATGACACTCCCTAAGCTACCTCTCACCTGAATATCCCATGGATGTGGCCTTCCCAGGGTGGGGGGTTTCATAGCTGAGGCAGTTTGTGTAAGGGAGGATGGGTGTTCACTCCCTCTGACAAGAGTTTACACCACACAACCCAAAACTTTCCTCCTTTCTCCTTGGATGGGGAGGAGTATGTGCAAACCTGGCCTCAGCAGAAGAGTCTGTGGACTATGGCCTCCCCTGCCCCAAACCCAGCCACAGATGATTTTCAGAACTGGCTTTCCTGTGCATGTATTTTTCTTCCTCAACTTTGTTAATTTCTCCCTAGACCTGAGGTAATTGGACTATAGTGTCACCTATATCTTATCTCAAGTTCCCTTAGGTGGCTTAACTCCCAGTCCAAAGTTCCAGTCAGGCATATTCAGGTAGGAGTGGGATTTGGTGGTCACAGCTTCTTTATACAGTTTTGCCATAATGGCCTTCTCAATGATGTTTAAGTCATTGACCATAACATTTCAGTCTCTGACTGCAAGTAACTGCCCCAAACTAACTACAGTCTTTAGTTTCTTTTGCTGACTACACAAATGTTTAAATATTGCAGACTAAATTAAACTCTTTATCAAGAGGGATTGAGAGAATCACTTCTCAAAAGAGTGATATGCAGATGCACAACACTCTTCAAAGAAGTGGCATGAATTCCTGCTAATCCCTTCAGACACAAAAGAAAAGCAAAAGTTTGCTGCAATCTAGATAGGGATGCAAACCATTGACTCAAAGAAGTGACATGAATTCCTGGTGTTCTTACTATGCTTTTTAATGAAACTACTTTCCTGCTACCACCCTTTTTCTAGAGAGAAAAAATATTGTTATCTGAACTTATACGAGGTAACTATTTATTTGAAATTGATTGACATCTTTCTGTTAATATTAATGCTTTAATTTTAAAGTCATTAATATTTTCCCATTGTGATTTTAAATTTAAAGAAAAATATTTTTTAGATATGGCTCATTAAGAAGAGAAGATAAAAACACAAAAATAGAAATCGTCTAGAGTTGAGAATTCTGTTTTTTGATTTTTTTTCCTGGCAGACAGAATTCTGATCAGCTGAAGAGCAAACAAATGAAGCAACTTATTCTTCTGTTATCTACTGCTAAATTTTTGGAGATGAAAGTTGGCTTATGTACACCCAAGACTTCATGAAGTTGGACACAAACCAGAGCACTTCATTAATCACTGCTGTAGGGTCATGGTTAAAGTGCTGCTTGGATAGCCACATTTGTCTAAACCTCTCAGCATCATCAGATAGATTTTTCTTTTGTCACCTCCTATCTCATATTGTAGTTTATAATGATCATATTTTGTGGATATATTTTGTTTTGATTAATAGGGAATATAAGAGTTACTTTTCTGCTGGTTTTGTTTGGGGGTTTTTTGGGTGGAGGGGAAATGTGAATTATAGTTATATATTAAAAAAAAAGTGTTTCTAAATTGAATCTAGTTAATTAGACGTTAACAAAATGTCTCATAAATGTCTGATCTACTGAGGACTGACTAACATTAGGTGTGGAATAGGCCCTAAATCATTAATAAATGGAATTTATTTTTCAGTACTATTTTGGGATCTGGTTGTTGTTGTTGGAGTTTTTTGCACCTTTACACTCAATTATACATTTCAATAAAGCAAAAGTGAGATTATAAGAACAGCTGAAATAGAGAAATTTCTAGTAAGCCTGGTAATCAGGAAATGCATATAAATCCTGTCAAAACTGATAGGGTAACAAAAATACCAAACATTCTTACAGAATCTAAACCATATATATTTTTGCTACATGCAACTTAACTGTCACAATTTGGGTCTTTTATTCTATTAGAGATGAATTAGAATTATTTGGGTATTTTCACTCATTTCCATATAATAAAAGTTCTTTTTGTCCAAGAATTAAAAAAGTTAAAAAAACTTTAGCATAGGAAAAAAATTCCCAGGATTGCAATCATTTAGAGAATGAAAAAACCTGAAACCCTCTCCCAAAATTATATGATTAAAGAAGGTTAAAATTCTGCTCTTTAGAAAGGTACATGGAGAACAATATTAAATTCCCTTCTAAATGTGTTGTGAAGACAGAACTTCTCTTTGAGTATGTCAAAATGAAGTCCAGTCAACCTGCTCATGGTGAAAATCAGCACATATGTAGTCACTTTGATTTATATTTTAGTACAACCTTATTCAGCTGCCAAAAAAATCAGTATGAATTCTTTGGTTGATTACAATGGGATTGGGATGGGAATATGAATAATTAAATTTTTTAGAAGGATGTTTCCAAATCGAATGGTACATTGTTTTGGATATTGTGGCAGAGGGCCTGGGACAACCAAAACCCAATTAGAAAATAAAAAATTGCAGCCTATATAATATCTTAAACAGAAAAGTTAATTTATTTTCTGAATAATTGTTTAAAATGTCTTTTTTTTTATTATGTCTTCACATTTTTTTACTTTCTCCCACCTCAAATTAGTTACAGAGTAATACAAACATGTCCCTTTGTGCTCTTAGTGCACAGGTAAAAATTGCATTGATTACAAAAACCAATAAGCCCTACAAGAGAAAGCCAGTAAATTCAATAAATTTTACAGTTGCCTTTTAAAATGCATCATCTACTTGCTTCTTCGTACAGGCTGAGACTGCTTCTTTTAGCATGGTCTGGTATGCTTTGTCGAGGTTAAGAAAAAGAAATCTTGATTGTAGGGTTTTCCTCAAGTTTCCAACAAAAAGACTAATTGTTATTGCTAATACAATTGTGTATCCAGAAAGACATTGAATATTTTTGCTGATAGTAAATGGCAAATACATTGTAGACTCATGATTTGTAACAGCGACCGACAATTGCAAGGGACATACAGCTGCCCCCAGACTGAGTTATTACTTTGGCAAATCCATATAGGTGTAGTTTTCTATCTGCAAAGCTAAGACTTGATGAAAAGATAAACATGATCTCTTATTTTCTCTGTTGCTATAAAAATTGAGTTGCAGTTACTATATTTAACTTTGCGCACTCAGAATAAACAAAGCTCTCTTTCTGGGCATGTTTTGCCAACATAAGAACTTTGAAATATCCTTCCTTCATCTGTGGAGAGTTGTGTCAATTATTATTATTAAACTTTCTAACATAAGCCAAATGTTTGTTACCTATAAAATATTTAAATGATATGTCATACAGTTCAGGTTTCCTGGAGACATTTCACTTCATACAGTCAGCATTACTTGCATTTATTTTTTGCTTAATAAAATTACATTTATAAACAGAGATTCTGAATTTTCTTTTTATCCTATGCTAAACATCAAAAAACACATTTATGATTTCTTTTGCAATTAATGAGAAGATTTTTTTTCCAGTGGAGAGGAGAATCAAACTCTTTGTTATTTTCCATTTTCATGCATTTTTTCTCCTGGTGCTTCCTAAAAGAAGGCTGTAGGGAATTTCACCCTATAGCTGAGATAGCAACTGTTGCCAGCTCTTGGTTTCCATCACTGCAAATTAAATAGTATTGGCAGTACTTGCTTATAAGCTCTTACTAGATTCATAAATTATTCTGTCACTAATGCCTAATATGTCCATTCTATTATTGTAATTTGGGACAATGATGACTTTCCTTGTCAAATCACAAAATTATAGGGACAGTAACAAGCAGGATCTGATTGAAAAGCAATGATAAAAATTAATATTACTGTATAATTTTTGCAAGGTCACAAAATAGTTACTTTCTTTTTCCCCTGCTAATACCATTTTCTGTTTTTCCACATTGCTGTGGTTGCATAGGCAGATACATTTCTCTTTGTGGAAGTACTCCAGGTATCTCCTGATATGTGAATGTCTTAGCAACACCTAGGGCAGTTTAATGCTTTGTAAGACTTATTAGCCACCATGTACTGCTATTAATTTAGTATACTACTAGAACCAAGCCCATCAGCCTCCTAGAACAGGAATTTATCTCTTGTTCTAATGGAAAAATCCATATGCAGGTTTTATCTTGAGCCACTGTTAAGCTTCAGTATTCAAGTTTGTAATCTGAATTATTTTTCTTCCTGACTGGAACACCACAAATTAAATATATGATAATAGATGACTCCTCAGTGAATAATTACAATGTGGTATAGTTACACTACACAACTGAAGATGAATAGCAAGAGAGTCTCAGAAATACTCATTCAACACCATCTTACACCTCATCTCTTAATAATGCAAAAAAACTGTTAACTCTTTTAATCCTCAGGCTCTTAAGATAAAAGGACTAAATAACTTTTCCGTTTTTGAGGATCCATCAGGGTAGGGGTGCTGGATGAATGAGACTGGGAGTCTTTTTCATTGAAAGATGTGAATTTTCTCATGAGAAGGCTTGTGAAATGTAAAACTTTTGAGAGGTTACCTCATCACTATACATTTTATTAACTCTGTTACACACAAAATATGAAAACTTGGATGTATTCAGATGCTGAATTAAATTTCACCTCTATTTGTACTTTATTGCTATATTAGAAATACAAACCCCTCACACTACAAAGGAGTTCTTCTTAGTTATCTTTATAATAAACAAATATAGAGCATACTAGTGTGTCACCAGGCTACTACATTGCTTATTATAGGAGAACTACATACAACAATTACATTTAATGTAATCCAGACTCCCATCAGAGCATGGAGATTGCTTTCTTTCAGTAGTTACTTATATGATAAGTTACCTCTGCATAATTCATGATTAACATTGTACTTAGAGCTGTTTGAAAAGGCTTTAAGAGTATAACCATTTCTGTTTATTTGATTTTTAAATAATTGCTCCATGGTCATATTAAAATAATCATGTTGTGAATTTTAGACTGAGGCATGTACCTCATGTAATCTTATCTGGAGGGATTTGGATTTTTGTTTTCTGTACATGGAATTTAGGTCATGATTAATCAATACAGTTTATTCAGTCTGTGGAAAAGTATATTGTCATACAGCAGCAAGATGAGTTTAAACTGTTAAAAAACAAACACACAATGAACAACAAAAATGAGCCTTCTGTGCTGCTACCAAAATCAATTTCAATAGCAATCACGTTATAACAGTGTGCCTGTAATGCAGTGAAAAGGTCAGTACAATTTCTTGCCTAGTTAGCAATGTAACTTTCAAGCTTCTCTGGGCAGGAGTTGTGATCTGGCAAAGTGTCTGGCTAAGTCATTTTTCCACAGACCTTGTGTTTGTCACATTGTTCTCCAGAGCTGAACCATTTGTCTCTAGCATTCTTAACTTTAAAGCCTACTTTCTTTTCTGTCTTGATTTCTTTTAGCAAGATTGACAATAACTGCATACTTCTTATTATTAAGAATTAATATTGCAGAGCAGTGATAAAAAATGACTAATTTTCATGACACTATTTTTAAACATTCTACTCTTAAACCCTTTACACTTTTGTCACTGCAAGCAGAGAATGTTATTGCTCTGTGGTTGTTCCATCCCCAAAACCCCAGAATATTGTTTGAGCAGTCAGAAAAAAGAAATCTGGAACATAATTAGGTAACATGCTGGTTTCTTATCATCTGATATCTCTGTTATGCTATAGATGTCTGGGTGAAAATGGAATAAGTTAACTCCCAAATAATCACTTCAATAATCACTTCCTCTACAAATGGAAAGGATCATCAGTATGATACAGAACACTTGCCAATGCAAGTAAATTTTTCTATTTTGCCCTGAGGCAGATGAGTAAGAGCAGCTGTTACTTACAATACAAAAGTTTCTTTTTTTATTTTTTTGTTACCTCTAACAGATGTTTACCCAGTTAAAGTTTTCAGTTAAGTACTGGAAGAGCATCTGAATTCTGAGAGGTGTTACCCATTAAAATCAATTTCCACTGATTTCAGAGAAAACAGAGCAGGACTCTGGTTCATTAATGTAAAAGCTGGAGTGAGTGTAGATCAAACTTTGTTTTTATTTAGAAAATACTGCTTTTTATTATCAAACTTAATAACTTTATGATGATGTTTCACAAATAAGAATTGATAAAATGTTGTACCATTCTAGCCGTTAAATTTAATACTCATTCTTATTTTAGAGCTGTAGTTTTTATTCAGCTAGCTTATTTTTTTTAATTATGTGCCATATTTTACCTATGTGCCATATAAAACCTGTGTTCTTTCCTAAGAGTGTAACCTCCAGTCAGTGCCTACTAGTCAAAGTAGTCTGTGCTTTCCTAAGACACTGACACACAGAATGTCCAAATCTGCATTGTACATCAAAATTTTTATCCTGAAAGAACAGGAGACATTTAAAAAGACCTCCCAAAAAGAAATATTCTTACTTCTTTTCCTAGATATATTCAAATAAATACTATGAAGGAAAAACACTGAAAACATTCAAAAGAGGACTGATATAAGGAAAAAAAAGGAATTTAATATAGTGAAAGGAAAATAAAATATGAGGAGAAATTTACAGTGTGTAAGAAATATCCCATATGCTTGAGTAGTAAAAACACTTGCATTTCTAACATTTTTTACCAGTTTAGTAGCATGTATCACAGTAATTTGCAGCAGAAACCATGGTCCTAAAGCAGTTATAAACTTCAGTTATAAATATAACTCAATTTAATTTTTTGTAAAGTTTTACTTATTTAAAAGAAGATTGCAAAACTAGAAAATATTTATGAAAGAAAAACCAGTTTCATCTCCTGGTTTGTGGAAAACTGGTCCTTGATTTTGTCCCATTGCTCTATGATTTGCAATTAAAAGTCATGTTACTGGATCCAGGATTTTTATATTACACCTCTGTTTCACTTCTTCTTTTCCTTCAGCTTTTTACAATCTCCTGCTGTTTTGGAGAGAAAACTATCAGTTCTCCTGTCTATTTGCCTTTATATTACATTCATTTGACTATGTTTTATCCCTTTCAATTGCTTTGTCACTTGGGGTCTTAAGAGAGGAAAACCATCTCCAAGATGATATTTTAAAAACAATTTAGCCACCTGTCATGAATTGTTTTCTGAAGTAGCTGCACAATCAGTAGATGATACAACAATTCCAATGGGTTCTCAGATGTGGTGTGTCCTATGCCAACAATATTTCTTAGTTAAGACTCTGTTGTGTCCCTTAAACATATCACTCTATTAGAATTTTCAGATGCTTTGTGACCTGAAAATAAAAATAGTTTTCCAAAGTATATTAATTCCATCCAATGACCAGTTCCTACCTACACTTACTAAGTGCTTACAAAGTTCCCAATCTTACATCTGCAACCTTCACAATATTTGTAATGGAGTGCACAGCATTGACCAGAGACAAAGTCAGTGACCCTCAGCTTCATCAATTTTTAAGTATAGTTTCCATGGAAATTTTCTCTAGAAATTATTCTCTATTTTCCCATAAAAGTTAATTCTGTGTCTCTTATGTAAGTAAATGAGGTAGGTTTTTCTGCTCCACCCAAACAAACAAGCAAAAAAAAAAAAAATCATTAAACTTTCTGACCAGATGTGAAACCTCTTAAAAAGGCCGAGGCTGGCAAAAGAGTTGGGTTGGCCAAGAAGCTGCCTTGCTGTCCTTGAGAGGGATTCATAGAGGAAATGCTCCTGGACACCAGTGGTGAGCAGAAGCAGAGCCCCCCACACCAGTGATGTAAGGGGCAGCTTTCTTAGCTCCACCTCCCTCTCTGGCATATCAGTCTCCCACAATGAGGGCTCAGTACTTGCATTGTGAAGGTTGTCTTAAGCTCAAAATCCCATATGTTAATTTCGATTTTTATGGAAGTTAAGTGTGCAAAGATTCAATATGCTAAGTCCAGGTAAAATGTTCCTGAAATACAGGAATTTGGAAAGAGAAAACAAGCAGCTCTTTTAGAGGTCAGTAGATTCTTTCTCAAACCTTAGGGTGAAACTCTTAGAGAACAGACCTCCAGTGGCTTTTGCATTGCACTATTTTTCTGAGAAAGTGGAATTTAAAATTATAGCCTTAAACAAGCAAGGCACACTCCTTGCTGTATGCACATGTAGTCTTAAAAATCAGGTGGAGAATACTGTGCAAGGAGGGACTGATTTGCAGGAATATATTTTAACTACCAAAACTCCTAGCATTTGAAAATATTAGGTACTCTAAGGAGGGATGAACTAGCTTTTTCTGTGTACAGTGTAAATAAAACCTGTCCCTCCTCAAGAATTCAAAGAATGCATTTTTCCTGCAATTCACTTTCCTTTCAGAACAGGCTTCTTCCTTCAGATGTGGGTGTAGAATGCAGCAGGACAAGGGAGATTGAAATGTGTATATGCCTTCTGCAAAGGTTTTGGGCTTTTTTCCTGTATTTTTTCAACCTTCAGGATTCTATATTTCCTGTCTATTTACCTCGTAAGTCCTGTACTTCTGTGTGATAAGTGGATGCATGTGCTCAAATATACAGGGAATGCACAGACTTGTACAGATTATGTCACATTTTTCATATCTGTGGTTTCAGAGTGTCTTCATCTCTATGGAATGGTTTTATTGAGCTGAAAATCTTACTGAGTTTTCTACTGTAGTAACAGAGAATTTTTTATTTAGATTTCATGGAAATTTGATGCATTTCATAAGTAAGATAAAACTAAGTATCCTAACCAGATCATTTGTCACAGGACTCTGGATGCACAGTGCTTCTGAAGGTCAGCAGTGACTGATGCTGTGCATTCTGTCCATGTCACTGACTGCACCACAAATCCTTGTCACAACACAGTTATCTCAGGGTGTTCTGGTTACTAATTTTTCCATTGGCAATTTTTTTAACATGCCACTGAAGAAAAGATTCAGAATCTATAAGTAAGCACCACCAGGTTGGTGAGAGAAAATTGGCTCCTTGGCTGCAGCTGAACTGCTTTTCCTTCACTTCACACAAGCTGGATATCCTCATGGGTTCCAGGGACCCTCAGGACATGGGCCTTTTCTTCTTTTCCCAAACTCTTGACGTCACACAAGGGTTGTAGAATGCTACCATTTGGAGTGGGCCTGAAAAACTCTGTCTCTGAAAAGGCAGTAACTAGGTCCAAAATAATTTGAAATCTGAAAGGTGTAAATGTTCAAATACCAAGCTGAGACATGATTCATACAAGGAGAAGAGGAACTGGTTATGGGTAGATGAACCAGACAGGGAATGACTTAAGCCTTGCTGGAAAGGTCCTGCTGCAGCAGAGGCAGGAAGTCCAGCCAGGTTAAGCTCAGAAAAGAAAGTGTTGAGGTGTCCTGTAGTGTCTAAAACCTACGCTAAATTCTGACATTTTCCAGTTTCTAACAAAATTGTAGAGCAGAAAGGGTGTCATACAGCAAAGAGCACTCTTCATACACTAGCATGATTTTAAATATGTTGACTTTCTGGGTGATCAGAACAAATAAAATTTATTCTGGAAATATTGACAAATATGGTTTGATTTTCAGGAAGAGGCAAATAGAAAAAGAAATAAACAGATCTGTCTCAACTCTTGTCATTGATTTGGGATACAGATCAGGCTCTCTGTGTGCTCCAAATTGACAAATTAGTGCAATGTGGGTTTTTTGATGTGAATTTGTCTGAGTGTGATGCACACTCAGGAGAACTTGTGAGGCATTATGTCCTCTTCAAAACTCACTCATTTGTGCAGTTCTGGAGCACCCCAAACAAAGCAGACCCAAAGAGTTCCAGCAATCAGCTCCCTGCATAAGTTTTGAATGCCCTGAAGCACCACCTGGTACAGGAACCATTCCATCTAAACACACAGTGTGTAAATAAAGTCTTTGAGAGATACTGGATCACAGCAAATATAATCATCATAGTTTCCTCTTTGCACTCTATCTATAGGTAATAGCAATAGAGATTTCATATAATCACAGGATGGTTGAGATAGGACAGAACCTCTAAGGGTCAATCTGCTCAAGTACCACTACATAGAGCCAGCTAACCAGGACCAAGCCCAGACAACTTCTGGATCTCTAAAGAGGGAGACTCCACAATCTCCCTGGGCAACCTGTGCTAGTGTTTAGTCACCCTGACAAGTGGAGTGGTTCTTCATGTTCAGAGGTAACATCCTGTATTGCAGTTCGTGTCTCTTGGCTCTTGTCCTGTCACTGGGCACCATTGAAAAGCTCTATCCTCCTTGCATCATCCCTCAGGTATTTGCATGCCTTAATAAGATTTCCCCCTCCCCCGTGGTCCACAGTGCCCACTCTTTCAGCCTTTCCTCAAGGGAGAGATGCTCCAGATCCTTAATCATAGGATCTCATCAAACTTTAGTTGGAAGAGACTCACAAGGATCATGTAAGTCCAGCTCCTGGCCATTTACAGGACCACACCAAGACTCACACCATGTACTGAGAGCATTGTTAAACAGTTCTCAAAATGTCAGGCTTGGTGCTGTGACCATTTCCCTGAGGAGTTTGTTCCAGTGCCCAATCACCCTCTGAAGTGTAGAAACTTTTAATAATATCAAACCTAAATCTCCCTAGACACAGCTTCAGGCCATTCCTTCAGGTCCTGTCACTGGTCACCACAGAGAGGAGATCAGTGGCTGCCCCCTTCTTCCCCTCACAAGGAACCTGTACACCACAATTGGGTCTCCCCTCAGTCTTGTCTTCTCCAGGCTGAACAGACCAGGTGACCTCAATCACTTACCCTCAAGACCATCTTTGTTACCCTCCTTTGGACATTCTCTCCTAGCTTAATGCCTCACTTACACTGTGGTACCCAACACTGCATGCAATCCTCAAGGCAAGGCTGCCCCAGAGCAGAGCAGGACAATCCCCTCCCTTGCACAAAGGGAGATGCTGTGCCTGATGGGCCCAGGACAGAGCTGGCTCTCCTGGCTGCCTGAGCACTGCTGACTCATTTTCAACTTGCCATCGACCAGGACCCCCAGATCCCCTTCCACAGTTCTGTTTTCCAACCTCTCATTCCCCAGTCTGAACATANGCTGCCCCCTTCTTCCCCTCACAAGGAACCTGTACACCACAATTGGGTCTCCCCTCAGTCTTGTCTTCTCCAGGCTGAACAGACCAGGTGACCTCAATCACTTACCCTCAAGACCATCTTTGTTACCCTCCTTTGGACATTCTCTCCTAGCTTAATGCCTCACTTACACTGTGGTACCCAACACTGCATNCTCACACCATGTACTGCATGCAATCCTCAAGACAAGGCCACCCCAGAGCAGAGCAGGACAATCCCCTCCCTTGCACAAAGGGAGATGCTGTGCCTGATGGGCCCAGGACAGAGCTGGCTCTCCTGGCTGCCTGAGCACTGCTGACTCATTTTCAACTTGCCATCGACCAGGACCCCCAGATCCCCTTCCACAGTTCTGTTTTCCAGCCTCTTATTCCCCAGTCTGAACATACAACCAGGGTTGCCCCTTACAAGTGCAGGATCCAGGACATTTTTAGTGCTGGCTTCACCAGAGCTGAGTAGCAGGGGAGGTGGATCCTTCCCTCAATCTGCTGGCAGTACTGAGTCTGATGTAATCATTTGCCTTTGCAGCAGGTGTGCTAGTTCATTTCTCCCATAAGTGTGACAAAGCCTTTTATACCAATGTGTTCAGGTTAGGGGAGAATATTTAGCTATTTTGCATGCAGAATCTAGTTATATCTGTATCTCAACATCAACCTGGCTGATAACATTAACAATGTAAACAGCTAACATCTCCTACAAGAAAAATGACTCAATTCAATAAAAGCCAAATCAAACAAAAATCCCTAAAGAAATTAACTGGAAGTGGAAAAATACCAGCACTTCATTAGCACAGAATTACAGTTTCTAGATGATGTCTTGTGGTGTGCCACGAAAGTTCAGTTCATTAAAATGCAGGTTTCTGAAAACAAGTACCCAATGAAATAAAAAAAAATTGGTGTCTAATTTTATCATTTCCAGTAAATGTCCCCAATGCAATAAGCAGTGTAGACATAGTTTCTCTTTTTGAAGTGTGCTGAAAAGGATGGTGCTTACAACTGCCCTGCAGTCAAACACTGGGGGTGAATTTAGACCATACAATGGAATACAATGTCGTTTCTAAGGCTTGCAAAAGATGAGAGCCAGTACAGCTGCATAACCACTGCAGTCTGGAGAGAAAAGATTTATTACTTTGGTGCAGGATTGTGTGACTGAAGCTATATTTCTTCCAGACTGAACCTGGCTTGTATCCAGACATTTCGAGCCCACTGTATCCTGTAGAACTTTGGAGGGTCACATTAGTAAGTATAAATGCCCCACAGACATCCCCTTAGTTTAGTCTACGCAGATAGAAAAAAATCTTTCCTGTCCAAATTACTTCTATTTCTTAAATCTACTTATCCTCATAATCTGCAACTTTTCTTGCAGCTGAAAGGCTTGCAATATCACTTACTAATCTTAACTGAAGATAAATTTTGGTCTTTGAAATTATAACAAATACACCATGCAAAAATGCCACAATAGTTATTACGTCATATATACCAATTTCTTGCAGAGAACAAACAATATTGTCTGGATAAAATTCATTCTACAGCCATCAAAATATGAGGCTGAAATTTCCAAAATATTTAAATCTTACTCAAGTAAAGGCATCAGAAGCCCAGGGTAGAGGTTTAATAATTAATTTGTGTATTCTGGAGCTATCACTGGGTATATTGTGTTCTCTGTGAAACTGTGAGGCCAGCAAGACTAAAAATAGCACTATGATAATATCTTGACTGTATTTCATACCTTTTTTTATAAAGATATGGAACTGTGAATCTGTGATATTGTGAGCAAACAAGGGTCTGCTACAAAGCAGTCCTAAGTCTGCATATTCATAGAAACTATTAGCATATTTTGCAAACTACCAAGGATTCAATAATACGTGTATTGGTGTTTCAGTTTAATTATATTTGCAACCATTGTAAATATTTAGGATAACTTCAGTAATCTATTATAAATAAGGATTTTCACTTAGGCTAACTGAAGACTTATTGCAATATGCAAAACAACGGGTTCTTAGTTTTTAAATACTGCTGACACAGGATGTATTAAAATTCTTCCAAGACAAAAGGAGCAGTCTTGGTTATATGTATATAACATTTGTTTCTATAATCCATTTATCACAAAGAAGAGGTATGAAAATATTCTTTCAGGAAACACCTTAAAGGAAGGAAAAAAATTCCATTCAAATTCAAAGTTTAAATACAAAGTTAATATAGATATATCTATAGATATAGATAAGGTACTAACACAAGGGAATGACTGCACAAACCACTGGCACAATTGGGAAGGTCTGCTTGAAGCAGAGATGTCTGGAAGCTGACTACATCCTTCTGAGTTTATTTGGTACTCAGGTTGCTTCTTGCCTCATGGAAAAAAAATAATCTTGTATTACATTCTATGAGGTCTGTTAGAGTATTTTATTAAATCCAAGGGCTGCCTGAGACATCCTCCTTCAGACTGTACCTTCAGCAGGGAATTCTCAAGGAGTATGCAGTTCTCAGCATTCTGCAGAGGGACTGACAGCAGATCCATATTCCTTCCTACCTCTGGCCACGTCCTTGTGGAGCACAGTGCATGCGTTCAATGGAACAATGATGCCCTCATTTCCTCCACAGCCTGCAGCTGACTGACAGATTGTTATCTATCTCTGCATGTTCTGCACATCTCCACCTAACATATCTTTACTTTCATGAATAAATTACAAAAGGAAGCTCAGCCCTGTCATATCCATGCTCCACACTAAGTGTTCTGAGAGAGCCCAGAGAGCAGAGTCACTTCACTGGAAGAGACATAATTCGAATGAATCCCCAAATGTGGTATCAGTTTTGGCTCTTAAAGGCTCAGGAACAAAGGTCACTGCCCTTTACCTATTTGTTAGCTTTCTGTGATTCGTAGCTTTGTCACCAAACAAGTAGAATTTAATCAAGAGAGTTGGTATTTTTTTTCTCTATCATGCATATTTCCAGCTCTAAGATAGGTAGAATTATTCTTTGAGTCTTGAATAGCTAAAATGTTCACATATATTTTATGTATGAGCTGTATATTGCTCCACTGAACTTATTGGCTTAAAAATGGAAATTATAATTATTTTGTATATTTTTTCCCCACTTAGAATGGTTTGTGTCTGTTTGTTTCCTGATGATTTTAAATAGAGTTCTCTTGACTGCATTCCTGAAATTGAAGTCCTTTAGGTTCCACCATCCAGCATCTATGAGACATAAACATTTTTAAAATAACCACTTAGCTTCAGCCTAATCACAAGGGCTCTAATAAACTCTCACATAGCTTAGAGCCACACTGCTGTCTTTCAGAAAGCTACCCTAATTTTGATGTTTCCTGTAGCAAAACCAGTAGTACAGCTCATATCAAAGACCTGTGAGCCCGTACAGTAATCAAGACTAATACTAACAATTCTCAGTTCAAGTGAGATAATCAGGGTTAGAGGGACCTGTCTAAACTAACAATTTCTATAACAAGAGCATTGGAGGAAGATTACCAAACAGTGAAAAAGAAACATGTGTGTGGATATAATGGGGAAGGCGAGGAATAAACAAAATGCAAAAAACAAAAGAAGAGTAAACTATGTTCAAGATATAGAAGATGGAGTCAAATTCTGCCTTACAATGTTATCTTCCAGGTTTGAGAGATGGGCGGGTGCAAACCTCATGAAGCTCAACAGGGCCAAGTGTAAGGTTAGGGCAACCCAAAGCAAAAATTCAGGCTGGGAGAAGAATAAATTGAGAGTCAATGTGAAAAGAGGGACTTGGTGGATGACAAACTCAGCATGAACCAACATTGTGCACTTGCAGTCCAGAAAGCCAGCTGTGTCTTGGACTGCTATGTGGGAGTCAAGATGGTCAAAACACACAAAGTACTTTATTAAAAACTCCCGGGGCTTACAAGTATTGGAAGTTCATTATCTATCAGCCTTTCATACTTATCAGAAGGCTTCACACACCAACACCTTGTCATTTAACAGTCTCTATCTAATTTCCCAAAGGCAGCTCCAAGCAGCTCTCAGAGTCTGCCCATTGATGCCAGCAGCCAGTTCTCCTCCTTCTCTCTTCCTTCTCACAGCACCAGCTCACTCCATCCTGTCCCTGGCACAAAGCCTTACCTTATCTGTCCTTTGCACAACCTCCTGTCCCTGGGTCTGCACAGCCCAGCAGCAGGCTCCAACTGTGACTCCAGCTGAAATCAAACCCATCCCAGCCAGCTCACTCCTTATCACACCCATAGCTGGGAGAGCAAGGCTGTTCCCACTCTAGGATAATTAACACAGCTGCAATACATCAGAGGCAAGATTACCTTTAGTACCAGCTCTCTCTGTTTCCCCACACTATCTTTACCTCTCTTACCAGACTGCTAATCTAAAGAAACATGGCTAACACGTCCAGGAAGGTTTCTGCCCCTCTATTCTCCTCTCCATAGACCCCACTGATGTACTTCATCCAGCTCTGGGGACTCCTGTATAAGAAGCCCATGTGCCTGTAGGAGTGAGTTCAGAGAAGGGACATGAAGGTGATCAGGGGGCTGGAGCATTTCTCCTAAGACAGGCTGAGTATGTTGAGCCTGAAAAAGAGAAGGCTCTGGGGAGACCCTGTAACAGCCTTCCAGTACCTAAAGGGATCTACAGGAAAGCTGGAAGGGGACTTTTTACAAGAGATTGTTGTGGTAAGACAGTATGGCATGGCTTTAAACTGAGAGAGGATAACCTAGGTATCAAGAGGAATTTCCCTAGTGTGAGGGTGGTGGGGCACAGAAATAGGATTCCCAGAGAAATTGTGGAGTCCATGTCCCTGGAAGTGCTCAAGGCCAGGTTGGATGGGGTTCTGAGAAACCTTGTCGAGTGGAAGATGACATAAGGCTTGGAATGAAATTCTCTTTCANTGAGTGGAAGATATCCCTGCCTATGACATGGGGCTTGGAATGAAATTCTCTTTCAGGTCTACTCCAATACAAATGAATCTATGATTGCATGATTGTCTGATTTAGGGCCTTCAGATGAAAAGAAGGTACATAGCTGAGCAACTAAAAGTTGTCTCCAATCAAGGAGAGGAGATGAATAGAGGAAAACATTTATGTTCTGAAAGAATTTTTTCATTTAATTTAATATCAGAAAATTGTGGTTTTTCTTTTACCTACAGTAGCAGCACAGCAAAAAACTTTAGCTCTTTCACAAGAGATTATCTATTTTAATGTTATTTTGAAATCTGAAATCCCTTTATTTTGCTACAATGTAGCAAATCATCAGAACTGGAAAATAAATTGCAGTGAAAAGTTCTAATAATATTGGAGTAAAATATTTTGATTTTGTTCACATAATCTGTGAGCTATAGATCATGTAATCTTTTTTCCTGTAAATCATGTTGTCAAATTTTGACATATTTTCTCAAAAAAGGAAGTTTTAGATAAAACAGCTCTTCTTGATGGACAGTTTCTTCATCAAAAATAAAATTCAAGTTGCTTCTGCTGTAGGAGTTGTACACCCAAATTAGCTCAGAACTAGGAATAAAGACATGTTGTATTTGCTTGAATATTGATGGGACTGGAGCAAAATCATGTTTCAAAATCAGAAGTACATAGTAATGGGAAAATATCAAACAGTTAATGTTGCTTGTGATTTAGCAGCAAAGTTGTTTGTGTGTCAAACATAAGTACTTCCCAAATTCCTTTGTTTCATTGATTCAGAATTTGGTGATTAGGGATTGTTGCTCTATGTGTGGCCTCTGATCAGTGGAATCAAGAATTTCATTATATGGATTACCAGCAACTCTAATTTACTTCATGCCTCTTCCTTTTGAGATTCCTTCCAAGATTTTATTTGAATCACTCATCCACAGTAAATTCCACTTAACTTTGATATTGTGAGCCATGCCCAGCTGAGTTTTGAATTTCTTGCCCTGTGTAGTCATCAAGAAAAAAATCACTTTTTCACAGGCTTCCTTAAGTTGTGTCATTGTAGTTATAAAGAATAAAAGCCCAGTAACATGCAATTCACATTCATAAGACAGAATATGCTTTGGGGCACAGTTCTTGCCTTACATTCCATATCCTGTGTGTCCTTGCTCAGCAAGGATAGTAAAGAGAAGCAGTTTATATTTTGATTTTCCTAACTGAAAAATTGATTGTTCCTGTAAAATATTTCCAAGTGGCTAAAATAACCGTAATGGAAAGATATGAACTTTACTAAGCCTGAAATGTGATTCAAAAGTTTGCTTAAATTCTGCTAGATTTAAAGGTTGATATTTATTAACCTCCTGATTAATACTTGTTCAAATACTTAAAAAATATTGTCATTTTAAAATTTTATTTTTGAAGGAAAATGTTATAGTTTCGTTTTTAAATGTATGTGTTAAGAGGTCTGCAAATCCTGCATTTCTATCAGATATTCCTACTGTGGAATATTGGGATATCCAGCACCTCTTTTGAAAATTATTAGTAGAAAGATGTACAATCTGGATAAAATACAATCTACTCTGAACTCTCACCCACTGGTGACTAGAACTCACATGCACTAGCTAAAGGAAACCGTACAACAAAATGTAGAGGCGAATCAACTGTTCAGGGGAAAATCAATATCTCCTTGAAAATTGCAGCTGCTTAATTTGTTTTGTGTACAGCCTGTTTTTCAGTATTGTAGCATATTAGTACCTCACTACTTGACTCTCTAGACATGGCACTTTATATTTTGGAAACCTCAGAGGTTTAAAGACCTGAATCTAGAAGTAGAGAAGCACTGAGAAATCTGTGTGTATTGCCAGAGAACTGCTGTTCTAAAATACAAGTCACGAATTATCCTTCCCAGAGAAATCCTGCCAGGAGTGAATCATGTTCTTAAGGGTCTTTTACAACCTAAATGATTCTATGATTCTGTGATTTTGCAAGAAGGCCAAACACTAACAGTGAAGAAGAGAATAAGATTACTTCAAAGAGGAGGTACTGGTTTCTTGTGAAGTTTTAGGGATGCCTGTCAAGACAATTTGTATCTTAAGGGAAAAGGAAATAAAAAATTTAGAAAATAATTATGAATCTAATATTTTTCATTGAGAACTAATATTTAGCTAAACATTTAGCTAAATCAAATTAATTGAATATTTATTCAATCTATACAACCTTTTACATCCTTTTCCTTTGTGCATAACACCTGTGTGCCCTTTTACTCTTTTGTGATTGGTCAATGCAAATCAGCATTCCCAGTTCCTTTTCCTTTAGTGATGGTCCCCTGTCCTACACATCTGCACCTTATTGGGGTAAGATTGCCTGCAGCACCATCTCTATTCTTTTATAATCCCTTTTCCCACATTGGGGTAGTCAAGTTGGGAGATGAAGGAGTGCTTGCATCAGCATCTTTCTTTGTGCTTGTACAAGAAGAATATTGTGTATGAATTTTCTTTTCCTGTCATGAGTAAGGAACAAATTCACTGAAATTGAAAATGTCTCAGTAGCATAACTGAAGAAAATTAATTCAAGAGATGGAAGATCATGCCAAGCTCATTTCTCTGCTGTGACAGCAAATATTTACCTATCATCTCTTTTGCAGATAAAACTTGATCCTACGGTAATTTCATTCATTCTGTTCCTGGTAGAATGCTGTCCTAGATGGCCACCTTGGTGGTGAGGGATCTTCCACCTTAAATTTTGACCTTATCATTTTATACAGAGATATTGCTTCAGATTTTTTGGTCTTTGTGTTTATGATCCTGGAGAACTCATGAGGAATTCAGCTGTATTCACTCTTGATCTTCTTTTTCTGACCAAGATATATCTATTTCTTTTAGTGTTCTTAAAAAAAAATGTCATCTATTTAACTAACCATTCTAGTAACCACCCTTTTACTTTTGTCCAGCCTGAAATAATCTTTGATTGGTGCAAAAGAATGAGGACACACCAGTCTCTTTTACCGCCTTCAGTTCTAGTGACCAAAATCACTGGAAAGCTGAAGCGTTGAACAGCAAAAATGATGATATTACATTCAGAGGCAAGTATCTACTCTGAGCTTGCAGGAGCTGACAAAAACACCTGCTTTACTGTTAACTAGAAGTAGAGTGTGAATGCCAAACATATCCCCAGTCCTCAAAACCTCTAAATTTTACCAGAAATTAGTAGGAGTTATAAACATTAAACACTGTTTAGAATGAATAATAAATCCTCCAATAAATCCTCCATCTGAGTAGAACCCTACCATTTCTGCAAACAATGTCACACATACAAAAAAGAGTGCTTGAAAATTTATTTTCTTCAGATACTTATACATAAAGCTGTGTATTTTAATTCTGAAATAAAACTTCCTAGTAAGGTGCTAGTGATAACAGTTGCTATGTTAAACTTAATTATTTTAAATGCCTCTGAACAATATCAGCTCTGCTCAGTAATTTAATTTCAGTAATTGACAATAATACAATAAAGTAATACAATAATATAGTAATAAGATAATTGGCATGGATGTTCTGAATTACTAAGTGGATGCTCCTAATGGTAATTATTATTAAGATTCATTTCCATATACTCAAGGAATTGGAAATATCATTCAGGTTATAAGGAACTGAAATTTGGGCCAGTTTGATTGTAGCTAATTCAAACATTGATCTATATGTATCCATAAATGTACTTGGAAATGTAAACATGACATATTTCCATACAATTTAAATACTATTGGCACAGCATTTCAATGTAAGTGTATACACATGCGCACATATTTGAACACACAAAATCAGCTCTCAGCAAGGTAAGCAGTGGCAACAGTGGTAAATTCTGTGTCTGAGCAGTAAATTCATGTGGATGGGAATTCTCAGAGCCAGGAAAAACCAAACAAGAGCTGAGCATACAGTGGATACCATTAAAAGAAATGAGGAATTCTTGCACTGGGTGACTCTCCTTTAAGGGTCACTAAGGTGCTCACCTGTCAGCCTGACAGGGAGACATGAGAGAAGAAGCTGCCTAAAATCATGGCATCTATTGACAGTTAAGGGCCTAGGTGACTTTTACTAACAGAAATGCATCTGAGTAGAACTGACCCATTTACGGGGTTTTCAATTAATTAATATTGGAAAAAATTACTTTCTGAAGATTTTTAGTTATCTTTTAAACTATCTAGACAACCTATTAACTTAAACTACTCTAACAGCTTTAAGTAAGTAGTTAAATTCCACCCTAGTTCTTAAAGCTCAGAGATATTAATTTTCTCCATAGAAAAGCTAGAATATGGTCAGGAAAAAAAGCAAAGAAATAATGAAAGAATCAAACAGAAGAAAAAGGATGAGGGGAGCTAGAGAAAAAAGAGGAGGCCAGGTGGAAATAAGAAGTGGTCTGAAGAACCCTCCAGTGTTTACTGTTTGGAGTGAGAATGAAGAGAGTAAATCAGGCAGTGGAACACTCAAAATTTGTGTGAGTGCACCATGATCTAGTGGAAGGGTCCTCTTTTAAAAAGAAAAGAAAACTTGAAAAATTATTACAGTAAAAATTAATTGAAAGGAAAATTCATGTGAGAAAGAATGAGTAGGAGATTAAGAGATTAATAGAAAATGCCCTTACAGAAATGGGTTTTCCAGAGATGGAGTATGAAAGAAATTTATATCATCCTGTTTAACTAATAAAGGATTAATTTTTCTTTAACCTTTAGCTTTTAGTAATTCTTAGCCTGACATAGAGTACTATAGGATGAAATCAATCTCATCCAATCTTATCCACCTAAAAGGTAGATGTAGTTTCAGCAAGTACTATCTATATGATGGTGTGGGAAATGCTGAAGAGTAATCTAACACGCTTTTGTTCAGCTTATCTTTGCTGAGATTGTTCCCATTTCCTACACAGAGGTTTCAGGAATACTTCATAATTCTCAGAATAAACCTGACTAACAAATATTATTGCCTATTCTAAGACAAAGTCTAGATTTATGATGTCATACCTGTAGTGCTGAGGTGATTTAATTAATTTGTAAAGAACATAAAAATCTTCTAGGGAAAAGAATGATGAAATTCTTTTTTGGGTACATATCCAATATCAAATCTTTCAAGGAAAATTATGCCAGTGCTATTCCCCATCTAGAAAATTCTTGCTAATTTTTTTCCACACTGGGCATTTTATATTCACTTCTGTTCATATCTTTTCTAGTTTTCATTGTCACACAATAGACCAGCTACACTGCAGGTTAGATCCAAAGATGTCTGTATAATAAAAACAAATTTGTAGAAATTACTGTGCAATCAATTTATAATTAGGATAGAAAGGAGAGAAAGAAAGAAGAACAAGAATGTCTGTGTGTTCCCACTGTTAAGTGACTAATTCTGTCTACATCTTGCAGCACAGTCCTCTGTCAGTGATGAGTTATTTAAAAGGTAGCAGTAAATTAGCTGGTGAGAAAAGATGGTATTTGAACTGAAGTGAGTAGTATAGGAGAAATGAAGAAAAATCTGCAGATGTAACGGTGTCTCTAAGTGTGCCACAAGTGCACACATATGGAAAATGGCCTTAGTCATGGTAAATTAATTGCTGGATACAATCCCATGAAAAAAGGATTTTTGTACAGAGATGTAACTAACATAGCCTTACAGTGCAGCACTTTTTTAGTACAGCTAATTACCAATGTGACCCTAAGAGCTGTGTCAATTTTGCTTTTCAAAGTAGCTCTGCTAGGACTTGGTGCTGCTTAGTGCAGAGGAACCCTGAGTGACTGACTCAGTCAAGAGTGTGAAGAAGCCTATGATAGAGGTGCTCCTGTTTCTGTTCCTCTGTGTGATCTCTCAGTCATAAGACTTTTGTGAACTCCCTGAGGTGCTGTCAATATTTAAATGTTAGTCAACCATATGAATGCCTTTCATTTTGTAATGACTACACAAAAAGTACAGACTACCTTCATTACAGAACTGTGTGTAAGATCTTATTTTCACTCTGGAAAAGCACTATTTTAAACTATTAATGCAAACAAAAATTCAGTAACATCTATCTAGATGAAACCTCCAAATTAATGACCAAAAAATAATTCAAAAGCACTAAAATGTTTACTGTTGATATCAACCACTTCAATTTACCAGAACTCCTCATCAATGTCAAATAAGTCAAGTTCACATTTTTTTGGGGTTTTCAATTTCTCTTAAAAAACTATAAAGCATAAATTAT
This sequence comes from Alaudala cheleensis, assembly GCA_013398995.1. NCBI lineage: Eukaryota > Metazoa > Chordata > Aves > Passeriformes > Alaudidae > Alaudala > Alaudala cheleensis. The sequence goes on from VWYE01002510.1 coordinate 94,900, forward strand.
CATTTGTTCAATTTTCTTCTTTCTTTGTATTTTTAAAAATCTGCTGCATACCAGAATTTAATTTTTTTCACATAGAGACATAGCTATTTTTAGTTTACTTGTATAAACTATAAACCATCATGACATGCATGCATGATTATTAATAATAATTCATATTAAGTATATTCATATTAATGGTAAATGTCAGACTGATAAGTGTCCATTTTCTCTTTTCTCTCTTATCTGTTTCTTCTTTCTCAAACAGCATTCTGAAAAAATAAAACCTGGACATGGAAATGTAAATCAGCTGTATTAAATTTCTTAATCTTATAAAGCCATGATATGGTAAATAATTTTATGACAGATAACATTGGCTAAGTCAAGTCTTTATTTGGCAGACTCTCAAATTGCTCATCAGAGGACCATCTATCAGCCATGGAACAGCTTAGGCAGAAAACAACTGAAATAAATCTGATTTCAATGAGAAAAGATATTAAAGACTAAGTAATCCACTGCAAACGTTGAAATCTAATAGAAAAGTTTTTAAATTACTATTTTTCTGTTCACAAATACTGACAAAATATTTTAATATTTATGATTTGATTAGTAAATTGATTTTAAAATCTTTCATTTTCTTGTTTTGATTTTTCTGCTCTTGATTTGCAAACATTTGTCAACCACATGATGTGGGAAGCCTAAAAATAGCTGTGAACATGGGTCCTGTAATGATACTATCTGTCTATCTATCTATCTATCTATCTATCTATCTATCTATCTATCTATCTATCGATCGATCTATCTATCTATCTATCTATCTATCATCTATCTATCCATGTTTTTATATATATGTATATATATTTATATATATATATATAAATTTCTACTCATTCATGCATATTTAAACCCATATGCTCATTTAAAGAGCCATTTTTCAGGTAGAACATGTACAAATATAAGCATAATTTATTAAATGTCATATTCATAAGTTATATTTAAGCAAGTTAAAGAGTAGCTTCAGTGGGAAGTTAAAGCAGCATAGAAAAAGCAGAAGTTTGGGTGTGGGGTGGTTTTTATTTCTCTAGAATAAACCAAATCAGTGAGTCATACAGGGTCATCTTCATACTCAGTAAAATAACGAGTGTAGCCTCCTTCAAGAACACTTGAAGTATTGTTCTTCCTAATGATGTTACAAGAGTTCAAGGATTGGTTTATAGGGTTGATCCAGTGGTGCTACTCAGTAAAAGTGCAACTGGATGGGAACAGGAGAATGAACTACAATTCCCCTTGCCATCCTTCATAGTCTCATACACGGTCAGTTCAATCAGTTTAGCAAAGACATATTTTGAGAGGAGTGCATTATATCTGGCTCAGATGGAGCTGCTTTTTTTCATAGCAGCCCATATGGGGCTGTGTATTTTAGATTTCTGACCTTCTTCTCACTCTGCCCCCGCAGTGAGTAGGCTGGGGATATGCAAGATGCTGGGAGGGGACACAGAGAGGGCAGCTGACCCCAGCTAACCAGAGGGATATTCCATGACATATAACATAATGATTAGCAATAAAACTGTGTCAAGTTTAGGTTGATGAGGTTTTTCCCAAAGTAGTTGTTGCTTGGGGGCTGACTGGGCATCAGATTGCTCATGAAAGGTTGTGAATGATTGCCTTTGCATAACTTCTGGGTTTTTTGGAATTTTTTTTTTTCCCTAAAGTTATTACACTATCCTTATCTCAACTTTATCTCAACACAGGAAAGTGAGTGAGCAAGAGACTGGATGAGGACTTAGCTGCCAGCTGGAGTCAATACAGCACAGATGACAAGGAAAAATTAGTCTTTAACATTCTGATTAAAAAAAAAAAATAGCTGAAAGGTGAAGTTTGGGTGGAAAAAAAAAAAGAAGAAGAAAAAAAAAACCCAAAACCATATTCCTCATGAGAATTGATACCATGAGATTTAGGGTCTTCACATCAGTGCTGTTAGCTAATTAAACAATTTTGCTAGGGATATGCTGGAATTTTCTTAATATGCATTTACTGAATCCAGATTTAAGGCCTGTGTATTTTTCTACCAGAGTCACAGAATTGTTGTTAGAATCATTTGTTAAAATTAGAGAGCCTGATCTTAGCAGGAAATTAAAATAAATTCTTTCTCATAATATTAATCACTGATCCTAGGCTTCCTCAAATGCACTAAGTGTGGAATGTTATTAGAGACAATTCAGGTCACACAGTTATTCTCTTAATCATTATCACATATATTGAATGTTTCTGCAGCTGCTCACAAAACATTGCTTATCTTTTGGCAGAATTTCACAATGGTGGACTGAAGTATGATAAATTACATTTCTTCTCCTTTTATTATAGAGGATACTGACAATCCTTTGTTAGTTCTAGTATAGAGTCATCACTTGGTGTGAACCACAGTATTTATGAATCATACACATTTTATGTATTGTGCAGATTTGTTTCCTCAGCAGATAAAGAGAATGCAATTGCTAATGCTTCTGATGGTGCCTCTAAAAACGTTTAGCTGAGGAAGATCACAGCATGACATGCAGTGAACTTGCAAGTGCACACAGGTGTGCTTGATACAACTCAGGTTTCAAAGAATAATAGCTTCTATTAAAAGATCATTATCAGTTATTCAGCATCAAGACAATACTAACAATTGTCTTTATTTAATATATTAAGAATTTATTTAGAATGTTTAGTAGTTATGTATTGGAAAAGAGAAGAAAAAACGTAAAATAAATCCAAAAGACCTTGTAATTTTCTCATGTGAATCCTTTTACACTCCATGCAAGATGTCACAGCTTACACTGGGAAGTCTAAGGACAGCCTTCAAAATCTTCACAGATATGTGAATGTATAGGAACTTTTAACATGTTTCCTTAACCTGCTTTTCAGCTCAAAAAGCCTGCTTCAGTAACATGATGGAACACAGAACAGAACTACACCACAGCTTCTCATCATTTTCTGCACAAAAAAAAAAAAAAATAAAAAAATCATGGGACAGCCAGAGTGCCAAGGCCTTCCAATTTCCTCTGACTGCAACACTCATTCCTCAGATCTCTCCAGTCCCAGTCAGGGTGGGAGTCAGAATAGAAGAATGAAGTTAAGCCTGGAAAAAGAGGGGAGTGGGGGAAAGGTGTTTTAGTTTTTGTTCTTGTTTCTCAACATACTATTCCACTTTGCAATAAACTGCATTCATTCTCTCTAAGTTGAATCACTTTTGCCCACAACAGTAACTGGTAAGAGATTTTTCTAACCTGACCCACAAGCTATTTTGATCTTATCTTCATCTCCTGTCATGTTAAAAAGATGAGCCAGAGAAAAGCTGATGAATGACAAACTGCTAAGTCAAACTTAAATGAAAGAAGTACAAAAAGAAGTAACAGCAGATATTAAGTAGTGTCTTCTCCTTCAAAAGCATCACCATTTCGTTCATGGAACATTTTCATATCAATTGCAAACACAGTACCATACAGAAGGTATGAAATTCACAAGAAACATAAAAGAAACTTTATTAAGTAATTTTTATGATTAAAAGATGGATTCTGCTTTACTTTAAGAAATTTGACTTGTCTCCTTTACAGAGTGATATAAAATGGATATAAGGACAATGTAGGTCACTACTTAGAAAGAAATTAACAATCTCTTTGACTTTCCCCTCTTGTCATCCTCATTATCTCACTGAATTACACCACAGGTTTCCAATGAATTAATGTTATCAAAACTTTATCCCATAACCTTTCTCAAATATCAAGTGATTCTACAAAATCTCTTAATATTACAGCTAATCTTTTTACAACTCTACCAGAAATGGACGATAAAAAACTTTATTCAGCTAACTTTTTAGAAAGATACCATCTTCCACATTTTCCACAGTTTCTCAATCAAAACCAGTTAGAGAGAAACTTATACTAATTACCTATCCTAATGATATATAAGATTATATCATAGGTCACTAAATCTCCTTTATAAGAACCACCTATGAGGCATCAAGCACATTTTGACTCAATATTAATGACAGAACAATGTTTTCTTTGCTAATGTCATATTAGTCATTTTAATCTTCTGGAAGTTAATCACTTAATGCTAATACAGTACTTGCCTCTCCCTTTTAGCCGTGATCTTATGGTCTCTTCATTGTTTATCAGTTCTCCCACACATCCTTGCCAGGGTTCATTTTTCTCATAAGTTTTTTCTACCCTGTAATTGTCAGGAAATTTAGAATTAAGTGCTGGTGTATTCAGAGTTCATTTACTGACCCAGAGGAATCAGACAGTATGTCATTTGATATGCAGAAAACAAGTGTGCTGTGAAAGAGCATTGCAGTGGACCAGAAGTTCCTTAAAAAATAAAATGCCCTTTGACCTGAAGAAAGCAAGTGTTAAATATAAAGGATTTTTATTAAATTCATGAGTAGGAGATGAATAAGGCATGCCACTATAATATATAAATAATATATAAATAAGAGATTGATAAGATTTATATGAAAATAACAGCTACACTTAAGAAATCATGACAATTTATCTACACTGTGCTTTGTAGACTTTTCACTACAGGGGTAGGAATATTTTGTACATGTGCAAGAAATTACTAAGGCCCTGTGTTTGTCTTGCCTGTAGGCAGAAATATAAGGGTTTAACTGCTGCTTCTTCTTGTGAATGAGTCCAGATACTTTCTTGGTATTTGGCCAATCAATTACATACTCTAAATTTTCCTAGGAACTCAATTATTCTAAGGGTCCAAGTGTTTTGTCCTATTCAGTCTGGATCTTCCAATGTTGGAAACTCTCTTCTCAAGTCAGCAGTTTTTTCATTTTTAAGCCAGTGATATTTTCACTTTCTAAGAAAATTCTACCCCTATTTTATTCAACTTTCCTACCAAAACACTGACTCAACATATTGAGTACTCATATATCATGCCAATATAACATTAATCTATGAAAATAATGTATGCATTGTCAACATCTGACAGAATTACTTGTTACCCTTTTTCCTTTTTCCTTCTCTTTCTCTTCATTTTCCACTAAAAAGTTAGTGATTAGCATAAAAACAATGATCTGGTTTGCATAAAAATAAAACAAATGTGATGTGCAAGGTACAACATTTTCTTTAATTGTACTATCAAAAAAGGCATCTTCAATCTATTATTAGTGTAAATCAACAAATGATTCATCAGTTACTTCTTAAGGGAAGCAAGAAACTGGTGAAACTTTCAATAAAGGCCAAGTTCTCCAGAAACTTTTCATATTGCATGCAATAATATAACTCCAGAATATTTACAAAGAAACATAAGTAACAAGCAGAATGAAACTGATAATTTTGTTGTTTTTATTTTGGTTTTTTGGGTTTTTTTTGTGGTGTTTGGGGTGTTTTGGCAGGGCCGAGAGAGGAGGGTGGGGGTTTTTTTTGTTGTACAGAATTGGAAATGAGATGCTGGAGAACAGAACCACCAAAAGGGACCTGGGGGTCCTGGTCAGTGACAAGTTGAACATGACTCAGAAGTGCCCTGGCAGCCAGGAGGGCCAACTCTGTCCTGAGGGGGGCATCAGGCACAGCCTCACCAGACAGGCAAGGGAGGGGATTATACTGCTCTGCTGTGCTCTGGGACAGCCTCACCTCCAGTGCTGGGGGCAGTTTTGGGTGCCCAATATAAAAAAGACATGAAGCTGTTAGAGAGTGTCCAAAGGAGGGCAGTGAAAATGATTAAAAGTCTAGAAGACAAGCCATGAAAGTTGCAACTGTGGCCACTTGGTCTGTCCAGCCTGGGAAAGAGGAGACTGACAGGAGACCTCATTGCAGTCTACAACTTTGTCATGAGGTGAAGCAGAGGGGCAGGTACAGCTCTCTCCTCTCTGATGAGCAGTGACAGGATCTAAGGCTGAAGCTGAGTCAGGGGAGGTTCAGATTTGATATTAGGTAAAGTTTCTACACCCTGAGGGTGGTTAGGCAGTGAAATGGAAGAGACCCCCCCCAGAAAGTGGTCCCATCACCAGCCTGACAGTTCAAGAAGCACTTGCAGCATGTTCTCAGACATGTTCTCTTAAGGTGTCCTGTGCAGGGCCAGGATTTATCTTTAGTTGATCCTTGTAAGTCCCATCTAATTCAGGATATTTTATGATTCTGTGATTTCCTGTGGCAAGGATGGGACACATTTTACCCCTCCTGGCACGTATTTAAAATACTCTGAGGGGTCCTATAGAACAAGTATACAGTTACTCTGAATCTTGCCAATCTGAGGAAAAGTGTTAAGTGCTTTGTCTTCATATTTACAGCTACCTTCAGAATATTTTAAGATCTCAGTGAACTTCATCAGCATTTACATCAAATAGAGAAATTAATTCTGTTATCTATACAGAATTTTCACTTGGATCATGAAAATCAATAGTGCCTATGTTGATTAGATTTGGACTTCAATTAACCTTTTGACTTGAAAGTTATCAAATCTGGAATTAAACCTTATCACACTATATATATATCTCCTTTAGAATTAAGATTTTTTTATTGCTATTTGTAATATAGGAATGTCTATATTGTGGAGCATTGCCCTTAGAATATTAAGCACTGTCCTAAAAACAAAACAAAAAATATCCAAATGAATGGGACCTTCAATCAAACAAAAAGGCCGCAATCCTGTCTTTGAGTTTGAAAATTTAATAATAAAAAGTTAAGAAAATTTAATGTATTTCCTGCAGGCCTCAGAGTAACATTAACCCTAACAGTTAAACTAGGAAACAAGTAACTATCACCATACCTCTTTTTTTTTTTTCTTGGCTTTTTTTAAGACATTTATTCTTTTTGTCAAACCAATGTAATGCAAAGAGGCAACTTTGTAAGTATTTTGAACCTTCCATAAAGGATCATACATATAAACTGATGAAACATGTTATCCACAAAAATATATATGCATTTTCTTGACTATTTTAAGAGACAATGAAATTATTGAAGTATTGATGTAACCAGCATAATGAAAATTTTCAAAAAGAAAAATTGCTTCATTCATGTGTATTTAAACCAAACCAAGATAAAAAATATTTACTAATTTATTAATGATTCATAATTAGCAGTCAATCAGTGATTCATTTAGGATTGATATCGGCAGTGCAATATAGAAATCTCCATGTTAGGAGCTTAAGAAAATACTAAAAAAACTCTCCTTATAGGCAATTCCAAAATGCTGCAGCCTCACATCCATGCACATGCACATATAGAACTACATGCACATTCTCTCATAGACACTCTGGGCTGCAGCCACAAGAGCCCCTTTTCCTGAACATGCAGGTTATCCCACTTGCACATACCCTCTGTGGGAGATGTGGGTGTTCCATCTTTATGTGTACCTGTGTTGTTCCCCAGTGAGGACATACTCACCCATGGATGGCAGAGGTCAAGTTGTCATGGCATCCGATGGCTCTGGCTGGCCGAGGCAGAGGTCCCAATGTCATTAGAAGATTTATAGCAGTTCATAAAGGGATTTTCAAAACTGGTCTTTCCATGTCTAGGTCTCTCCCTCATAAATTTTACAACTTACAATTTTGCACATTCTCCTGCCACTTCTATATATCTTTTCCAGCTCAATCACTCTTAATTTATAAAATCTCAATATAATACCTAGACTAGTCTAAACTGTCTGATAGTCATTTTCACCTTTGAATTGGTAGTTTGAGCAAAGGTGTCCTCAGGAAGTTTAGCCACTATTCACATACCTGTCTGAACTGCCAGGCCAAAGGTGGTCAGTGGAAGTATTCTAGTGAGTAGCATTATATCTAAGAAATTGCTTCCAGCTACCTTGCAGTATCGGAAAAGAAACTGAAACTTTAAAGGTTCAGTTATGTTCAAAGTCAGCTAGAGATTTATTTTAAGGTATAGCCAAAGAAACATTATTCTCTTCTTATTATTGAAGATCAAATCCTGATGAGCTCTTTCATTAAGAGAGAAGATCTCATTTCAGTAAGACCTTGCTTAAACACTGAACTGTCTTAAAAGGAAAGGAATGACATGGGGATCCACATAGCTTCTTCCTATGACAACCTTTCAGACATAGACCACAAACCTATCACCACTTCCAAATTTCCTGAGCATTTCTTTACCCTTGATATTAGTATCAGTCATACTGTAGTAACAGCCAACTTAAATAAACTTTATCTGCTTTATCCTAAATCCAAATTTTCTCCAAAATTCAGATAATTAGTTTAGTCATCCATGCACCTTGAAGCAACATTTTAGGTTTATTAATCAAACAAAAAGATTACATTAAATAAATCCTGAGTCCCTTTATAATTCACATATGCATATTGCCTGAGAAAGAATAAAGAAAAAATTATCAAAATTTTTGTCTGTTCATTGATTTTATTAAAATTAATAAAAGCCTTTCAACCCTGTAGAAAATTATTGGTATGAAAATGTTCAAGAAAAATCATCAGGCACAAAGATAAAGCTTTTTTTTTTTTGTCTGACATGTCTCATTACTAAAAAACAAATTAGGACAACCCAGAGGTCACATTTGGAGAATCTAGATGTAACTGAAGAAGAACTATTAATCACATAGGGGTATATTTTACTTTTTCTCCTTATAACTGTCTTTAAGTAGCCTTCTTCCAATAAGCTGTAAGCATATACCAATAAATATTACGACACACACAATAGCAGTATGACAATAATAACAGCAGCTACCTTTATAAAAGTGGATTGGGAGCAGAATGGGGATTAGTAGTTGGATACAAAACCTTTATTAATGTCAGGATGTAAAATCCCTCTAGCCCAAATCCACACAGGCCCAGGAGTCCTCGGAGAGGTGAGGACTGAACTAGAACCCTCAAAGAAACAAAAATACATAAATCCAGGCAGACATAAGGTAGAAATGCAGGTTTAATTTTAATAAAGAATATAGTAAGTACCCTTAAGCAAATAAGAGACTGAAACAGTTAGGAAAAACGAACCTAAGACCTAGTTTAAAGTTCAGTTGCTTTGCCTTTTGCGAAGATAGTTAAGTTCTAGACATAACCAAAATAATGTAGTCTTGCTAAATATTNATTTTAATAAAGAATATAGTAAGTACCCTTAAGCAAATAAGAGACTGAAACAGTTAGTAAAAACGAACCTAAGACCTAGTTTAAAGTTCAGTTGCTTTGCCTTTGCAAAGATAGTTAAGTTCTAGACATAACCAAAATAATGTAGTCTTGCTAAACATTCCTAGATAGAACAGATAGAGCTGTATGCATTGAATTTGTGTGAGAATTACAATTACTTTTTGTCAATTTTATGTAATGAAAGTTCTGTGATTAGAGACTAGATTGCAGCAGTTATGGCAATATTGGCACATGTGGCTGCCCGCTCCGTGGGGCTCAGCCACAAAGCGCAGGGATTTTCAGGCTCCGAGTTCCAGCCGCCGACACTCCCTTCAGTCAGAGGGGAAATGAGAAACGAGACGGGTTCTTGTCCAGAAGAATCTGAGAGTCTATTTATTGATGGGTAGCCCTCAGATGCCACGCAGGGCAAGAACGCTAACAAGGGTGAGACAGCAGGTTTTATAGGGTACATATAGGGCGTGGTTTACAGTCAGGCTCCAATTACCACAGGAGCAGGAACTGCACCTCACATCCCCTCAGCTTGGGGTGGAGGCAGTATGCCTCAGGCACATAAGTTTATTTCTTTTCTATTTAAGTATAATTTTTAACTTGTGGTGACTAAATAGGTAATGTTGCTATGCACTCATACAAAGAGCATGAAATGCTTCCTTACTTTCAAGAAGTTTAAGCACATTAAAGCACCTGGTATGGCTATATTACATTTATGCATAGATTTGGCTGCAACTGCCAAATTCTGAAAAAAATTTCATTATACAAACCAGTAACTTCTAGTCATCTCCTTCAGGATATTGTCTGACATCAAATTGGTCAGGAAATATAATAAGATATTCTAAATGCTAATGCCTATAACACTCTGTCATCCTGGCTGCAGACAGTAAAGGATTATCTAATATGCTGCAACTGATAGAAGGAATTTTTTGGTTGACAGCTGGTCCAAATGTCATTTGAAATGATGCACTTTTTCAGGTATTGCAAACTGTAAAGCAGTTTCAGATTCACACACACAATGTGTTTTAGATTTGTGGCCTTTTAATGTTTGAAAAATATGCTTACAGTGGTGTACTTTGATGTATTGTGGTTTCAAATGCTATGTAACCTTAGTTAACGCTACATGCTCTTCTACTGTGTATGGCAATAAATCAAAAGATAGCATGGCTGTAAGTTTCTTCTCTGTCCCAAACTACCTTATCGCTATTTTATCCTATGTGGCTGCTTATCCTACTATATTTCTCTCTCTTATTTTCTTCTTTTCCTCTTCTCCTCTATCTGACATTACACTCAGTTACTTTAACCCTTTTTGTCTGTAAACTAGTCCTATCAAGCTCTTTGTTTCACACAAAAGACTTAATCTTTTATCCTATAAATTTTTACACAATTTAATGTGTGAAATTGAACCTCATAAAAATGTACTTTGAGGACTGATATCTGAACACTTTCTACCACTAATCAGGAAATTATACCTACATTTTAATTACTTTTTTTTGACTGCATGTTTGTTTTGTCTTAGGATGTTTGTGCTTTATAATCTGATCTGCTCACTCTGATGGAGTAATTACAATGGATAAGGATCAGTGTGTTTGCAACACATAGGCAGAGTTGGAATAAGAGGGCTTTGCAGATCAGAGTACAGATGCAAATTTCACAAGAGTCCGGTGTTTTCCAGCTCAGTCACAAGACTGATGTATTGATCTTCCAGTTACCTAGAAAATATACATTTTGACAGTTTTTAAAGAAGAAATCACTCTTTGATCTTGATCCGTTGTGGAATAGGAAATAAATAGGAAATTTATTCACTGAATTATATCAAGGCTCCCATTGAAGACTGCCCCTCATAAGCTGATAATTCTGCCTGCAAAAGTTTCTTCTTGTCCACAAAACCTTCCTAATGGGAAAGTGGAGAAGTTAGCTTTCCCAGGTCAAACTGGACACTCTAAGTTGTTGAGAATATGATGTCAAAGCAGACGGGCTTAAGGATGAGAATAAGAGAAACAAATAATAAAGAGTTTAAGCTTCATACTGGAACAGACTCAGTGTCATTAATCATTCAGTCAAGACACATTTATAAATATTCAAGGTTTGAATGAATAACTAATGCCAAGCACTGCATGTGTGCCAGATGCTCTGGTATCCATCCTGCAGCAGAAAAATTCTGGAGCAGGACTACTGGTAGAATCCAATGTTTGTACAGTAGCTGAAAAGTTTAACTTAGGGTGGCCTTACTTATGTCTTCATTTTGTGTTTGTTTGTTTGTTTGTTTGAAGGACAAAATAAAGATTAGATGCATACAAGTGCAAGTTAGGGAATTATTTAAAAGAAAGGATGTAGTCACTGTGGACCTGCACACCATTTCAGCACAACATAAGGAGAACCACACAGAGCATGCATACTACAAACAGAACAAGACATAAGAAATAAGAAGTTTGAATAGAAGCCTCCTTGTAGTCTTGTAAAGCTATTAAAATGCAGAAATGTATTAATTCTGAAGGAATTCCTACATAGATTATATAGAGGATCTACTAAAAACAAAACTATTGAAAAGAAACCATAGATCAGGAGTATAACATTTGTTTTCTGCAAATTGAGTATTTTTGTTCTATGCCGTCATACTGAACCATGAAGCATTATACTACTACCTGTAAAGGATGTAGAGTTTACTGTGCCAGAGCAGAGGCATAAAACAAAATCTGGGTGACAAAGATTTCTCTGTATCTGTATTGAGTTTGCATAGCAAGGTTTTAGTAAAGGGGTGCCTACAGGGTTGTCTTCTGTGAGAAGTTACTGGAAGCTTCCCCAGTGTCTAACAGAGCCAATACCTGCTGGCTCCAGGACAGACTCACTGCTGGCCAAGGACAAGCCCATCAGTGATGATGGTAGCACTTCTAGAAAAATATATTTAAGAAGGGGGGGGAAATTTTTTGCACAAAGTTTCTCTATGCCCAGAAGAGCAGAGTCCGAATGCAGCCCCCAGGGTCAGAAGGCAAGGAGGAGCAGGAGGTGGTCCAGGTGCTGTAGCAGGGATTTCCCCACAGCCTGTGGTGTAGAACATGGTGAGGCAGCTGTGCCCCTGCAGCCCATGGAGATCCATGGTGGAGCAGAGATCCACCTGGAGGAACGTCCACCAAAACAGGTGTATGTGCCCAAAGGAGGCTGTGACCCCATGGAAAGCCTGCGCTGGAGCAGGCTCCTGGCAGGACCTGCAGACCCATGCAGAGATGGGCTCACTTTGGAGCAGGTTTGCTGGTAGGACTTGTGAGCTCATGGCGTATCAGTCATAGAGAACCTGGTTCCTAAGGGACTACAACCCATGGATAGGACCCGTGCTGGAGCCGTTCATTAAGAACTGCAGCTCATGGGAAAGACTCACATTGGAGAATTTAAGGGAGGACTGTCTCCTATGGGAGGGACCCCACACTGGAGCTGGAGAATAGAGTGAGGAGAAAGGAGCAGCAAAGACATCTGACGAACTCACCAAAACCCCCACTCTGTGCACCACTTGGGTGGGAGGAGATAGAGAAATCAGGAATGAAGTTGAGCTCAAGAAGCAGGAAGGGGTGGGCAGGAGGTACCAAAAAGTTACTCTAAGTAGAAAAAATGGAAATATAAGCATTCAGTTTTATGTAATCAGTACCTAGGAATTTCATTACCTTTCCTAGTAAAAGGAGATAATTGTAAGAGGCAATAATGTAGTGCTGAACACAGATTCCTGGCTCACAACTCCCCATCTGCTTTGTAGCCTTCCTGTTACCCTGTAGAACTCTGTTTCTGGAACCACTTTTCCTTCCTACCTTTTTCTTTTTTTCTTTTATTTCTTTCAAAGCAAGTAACTGTGATGAATATTCTTGTGTTAGTAATTCCAGTTAGGGAAAATTCTTTTCTTCTCTGGATTTAGCTTTGAACTACTGCTTCCTTTTTCAAGATGAAATTTCTTCTTTCAAAATATGACAAGTGTACCAAGTTACCCATTGTTCCCTTTGCTTAGCCTGAGTGAGGGCAGCTGACCTCTTCATCCCTTTCAAAATGTTACTGGTGTTTTCAAGTGTCATCCTTCCTCTGAAGAGTATCTTCCTTGCCTTCTGCAATTGTAATTTTTTTTCAGAACATAGACTGAGTACATCCCTCTAACAATTATATTCAATGGCAAAGCATAAATGTACTTCCTTGAGGTCAGGATTTTCCTCTGAATAGGCAGAGCACAGGACAAGGACTGGGATGATAATAAATGGCATATTTTACTTTTGTAGATCTACAGAAGAATGAGCTGATACTTGAAATGTTGCAAGCATCGGGGCAGGAATAGCTCTAAAACTCTTTGTTCAAAATGTGCTCAATGACGGTTGCAAGAAGACTTCTGAGCATAAGATGATGTAATGTGCATAGGTATAATTCTCATAGCAGCTTTTGTTCCATGAGGTGTCTGAATTTTATTTAAGCAGACATCCCGTCTGTAGGTCAGCCTCAAATATTTCACTGCAATTTCACATGCAGTAATCTGACTCTATAATTTGAAGTCCTTAGAAATAAGAGTCCATCAGCCCTTATACTGCTCTGATTTAAGGTCAAGACCACTTCTCCAGTGGTTTTGTCATTTCCCCTAAGACAGATCTACATATCTTTTCTACATGATCAGAGATACTCTATTTGCTCAATATGCTGAGCTACAGAGGAAAAATAGTTTAACCAAGGAATAGGCATCCCTGGATGTGAGAAACCCTGACCTACCATTTAGGACTCAGAACAAGGAGTGAGAGATCTGGTAGGATTAGAGATGCCAAAGGGAAAGTAACTTGTGTAGATTCACAATCACTCATGAATAAGTTTCAGGCCTCGAGCAGAACAGCATTTAAATAAGGACTTGGGCATTTTCTTAAAGAAGTGTTGGCAGGCACGGAACAAACCTCACATTGGGAAGCCACAATTGCCACTAGCCATGTGAAGCCTCGTTGTTCCCCTCTTACAGATTAACATCAAATTTTAATCACAGGTACTTTTAGTTAATCTATTTACATTTTAATTAGAACAGAAACAGATATGTCCTTGCACAGATAGGCCTAGTGGGAAGCATAAAGAATTTATTTTAGACTAGAGCCTGTCTCAGCTCTCTCTCCATCTCAGGATTTCTGCTGAGAATGCAGGAAGAAACTCGTAAAGCTTAGACATCCTGCCTTTCTTAACTGAAAGTGACAAATAACACGACTGTTACTGCTTGGAATTCCTATGTGCTCAGCCTAACATAAATAAAGATTTGGGAGCTATAGTATCAGACCTAATGTCTACCAGACCAATTATCTTGATTCTGCCATTTATCAGAAAAAATGCATAGTAGGTAAAACAGACTGAGCTGCCAACAAGCACTAGAGTCCTGAACCCAGTCATATTCTGAAACCTTTTAAAGAAAGGAAATATTATTTGTGCTGCCACCAGCTTGTATTGCTTTTCCTGATATACAAACTGTTTAAAAAACATTTTTCTCTTTTTGTTTGCATGCCTCAGGGAAATTATAAAAGCATTTTAAAAGCATGTGCCTCTTGGACACAGGAGCATCAAACAAATAACTGGTACAACATCCAGGAAAGTCCAGGAAAACAGTAAACTCTGACTAGAGACCTAATGTCAAGAAAGTCCAGCTCTCCCAGTGATTCATCAGTAGTTAGTGGCTATTTGTGTGTTCCAGAAAAGCAAGCATGACAACAGTATCCCATTGAAAATTGTGGGTTTGCTTGGGTTTTTTCCCTCAGTTTCCTTTCATTTTCATAAATACCATTAGTATTTTAAATCTGTATATACTTATAACACTACAGAATAACACATGCCCATAAAACAAACAAATAAAAAATTAATTTCAGGCTTATACAAGTTCAGTCTGATCTTTTGCCTAAATTCCCTCATTAAAAAAACCCCAAAACTTACAGAGCTTTTCAGGCCATTTAATTACATCATCATTGATCAACACTTTAATAATTAATGAAAATTATTTGTGATGGCTCTGCATAAGAATGTGAAAGGATAGAACCACCAAGTCAGGTTAGAGATTTAACCTTGTTTCTTTCTCCAAGGGCACCAGCAGATATTAAAGGAAAAATATAAAGGGATATCTGCCCCACTGTATCCTATAATCACTTCCAAGAAGCAATCATCATGCTTAATAATTTAGATACTTTTCAATTAGTTGCCTTTTAATTTCATTCATATTTTTAGACTTAAGACCCTATAAACACATGAAATACATGCAATGTGAAATAAATACTTTTTACTTTATTTCTCCTCCTATAAATTTAATTGTGTATACTGATTCTTGCATTTGACAAAATACTGATCGTTGTTTATTCAAATTCTTTATAATGTTCTAGATTTGGCAGACCAGTGTCACATCTTTTTACTCTTTTTTTTTTCCCCAGCTACCCCATTTAATCTTGACTTAATCTTTACTAATCCTATGCTTCCAGTTGACAACTTTACCTTCTTTGCCTTTTGCAGTTCCATCGTCTCTTTGTCCTTGGGTGACCTTGGGAGCTGGAATAATCAGAATTACATTTTCTATTTAGTATAATGTTACATTATGTGCTTATATAGGGAAAGAAAGATTTTTGTCCCCCAGTGTACATAGAGTGCTGTATGCTGGAGCCAATTTCCACAACATTATCTCTTTATGTCAGAATAAAAGAGAGGAAATGAAATACATGGTAACTGTAAGAGAAAATCCTTACCTAGTTTTCATTAGAACTTGGGATTTTAAAAACAGAACTTATTGTGAAATAGAGCTGGGGCCAGAAAGTTAATGGAAAATACAAAAAACAGTCTGGTCTTTTTTCTCACAAGCAGAATCTATCTAATAAACAAAATAACAGTCACTGACCTGAATGCACATAGAAAACAAAATGCAGGATTTGACATTCTCCATGAAGTCCATGGAAAAAGAGAAGAGCAACATACAGAAAAAGCTAAATTCTTAACTAAGAATATATGAATTAAAGAGATTAAAATGAGCCAGTTGAATAGAACTGACCTACAGTTGCTGCAATCCAACCCATTCCAACCTCTGGTGAACTGTAATAGAGTCCATATCTTTCAGAAGACATTTCTATTTTCTCTAGAAGTGAATATATGAATACATAATATTCATAAAAATAATAAACATAAATGCATAACAAATTTATAGTAAATACTTTTATAAGGTATATTGCTATATGACACACTCCATATATAATACCTTGCAGATATATTATTTTTCAACAATATTTATTATATTTGCATAATAAGTTCATGTATATCCACACAACACATTTTCAGGCTTGTAGATTTTCATGTAATGTTTTGCTCATAATTTTATATGAGATATAGCAGTAAAATTCCTCTAATGATCAACAAACTTGTTTAAGCCTCTGGTACTGACTGTGCTGTGGCAGCTCCCCTGCTTTCCAGCTGGTGGAAATCTCAGCTGGCAATATCCTTCCTGGTTCAGTGTGTACTTTCTCTTTGGGTGTGTGCTGCCAAGATTGGTGCTGGCATTTGAGTTTCCTTTGCTTAGAGAAGGACGGAAATGAGATTAAGAAAGATATTTCATAGAGGGTTGAAATGTCATGCTAGGGATGGATTTTACTGTTCCCATGGAAAAAGTGGCCCAGTAATCAGAAATGAATCAAAATAAACCAGCTTGACTGAAAGGTTCCAGGTTTAGTTTTATAAGATATTAATTCCAGGTTTTCTTTATTTTTGGTCCTGTTTATTTGGGGCTTATGCAAAAATTTTTCTTGATTGATGTGGTGAACTCAAGATATATTTTTTCAGAATTTTCATCCAAAACTTTTAAAAGAAGGAAGAAAGAACGAAATGTAGAAATACGAAAAGTTGTGGAAAAGGAATGGAAAGACAGAAAGAAGGCATGTGTATTTAATGGTGTTGATGTTTGGGAGGACATCTATGACATTTACTGTGGAAACAAATATTGAGTATGTCACATGGTATAAAGCCATGTTAAACACTATGTTCTACTGGAAGTTTAATTTCTGAAGTACTTCCTCTTCTCTGACATTAGCCAGAAAGCTGGAAGTCTGGTTTCAAGTCATGTTCTGAAGTTTTTAGGTTGATGATGGAGCACAAAGCACAAAAGATTTTGTTTTTTTTTCTGGACCTGTTGCATCTTTGCTTGTTTCCTTGAAAAAATCAGACCCTCCCCCAAACATATTAGCATAGTAATTGAAAAATGTTTAATTTTTTTCATGTTTTCTAATAGTCACATTAAGGAACTCCCCAAGCTCTCCTAATCAAATCTCCGTGAAAACTGAAACTAAAAAAAAATTGCTCAGAAATTAATCACATGTACCAGAAAGCAATGGAATATCTCTGACAAGTTCTACCTTTAATTTCTTTAATATATGTACTTTTTTTCTCTTTACCCTTCTGTTTCATCTCTGATAAGGTATTACACATTTCTTTCACTCTATCTCCAAGGTCAAGAGAGCAGTAGCAATGAACAGGCTGAAGGTTTGAGAACCTAAAATTTACCTGTGACCTTCATGGAAAACCTGAGTCTTCCCACAGCACAGAGGGAAGCAGTAATGGGGTACAGGTTAGGGTAGTGAATTATTTTATGAAGTCCATGAAATTTACCTTAGGGTTTCAGGAAAACGGGTTTGCCGGGGGAGGAAATAGAAAAACATAAAAGCAAATAATAATCAAAGCCACTGTTTAAATAACTTCTCCCATGCACACAACTCTTTGCAATATATGCTGTATCTGTGGATATAGAGGAATAACATTTTTGAAAGTTAATGGCAGATGTTTTCAGATGTTCTGAAAAACACTAGTTATAATTTATTCCTAGCAAGTAATAACCTATGCCTGCACAGGTCAATAGGTAACGTAGTTAAAACATGACAAAGTCTGAAGCCAAGGTCACAAAAAGAAACAGTATTTGCCCTTGGGGACTTTGGGCTCCTTTTTCCTTACCCCAACAGCTCAGCAGTTACAGGTGGTGGGCAATAAACACCAGGAGATCCTGGCTCACTCCTGTCAATTGATCTGCCATCACAGTGTCTTAAATAACACAGCTAAACCACTCAGATGCCTTCAGTCTTACTGCCAATTGTTCAGTGTTCAAGATATTATTGAAGCCATTCTAGTGCAAGTGTAAAGTTATAGATGAAAGTCCTTTTAGTGAAGATTTTGCTCTGTGTATCGGATGTTCATGTCCAGATTTTGACAGCATGGAGGGTGCAGTGCTTTCTCTGAGAGGTCAGGAGCTGCCCTCTGCCAGACACAGGGACAAGGCAGAGCCCAGCAGCCATGCTGGTGGTTCATCTAATGATAACACATTTAAGAAACTCCCAAAACACCGAAAAGCAGGGAGGAAATGAAGTGTTAGATAGAAAAGTGAAAACACCAAGATCAGGGAAGAAGAGGAAGGAGGTGTCCAGGCACCAGAGCAGAGGTGGCCCTGTGGAAGCAGGTTGATACAACAGGAACTGAATCCAGTGAAAATCCCACTCCAGAGCAACTTTATGTTGAAGGACATGGGAAGGACCCACATTGCAACAGTAAAAAGGAGAAGAAGGAGAGCAGAGAGGAGCAGTTATGAACTGACTGTATCCCTACACCCTCTGTCCTGCTTGAGCTACAGGAAGGACATAGATGAGCTGTGAGTGAAAAAGTGACATGAAGATTAATAAAAATGCGGAGACAGGGGTAAAGTGTTTTTTAAATTTGCCTCTATTTTTCACCATACATGTCTATTTTAATTAACAATTAATTACCTAACTCCCCTAAATCAAGTCTGTTTTGCCAACAATATTAATTTCTCACTAATCTACCTGTCTTTATCTTGAAACTCATGATCTTTTAATACTTATTTTCTCCCCTTGTCCTCTAGAGAAGGATGAGTGAGAGAGCAGCTGAGTGGGCATTTGGTACATGGTTCACCTTGTAAGCAAGACTTTAAACAGTTCTGACAAATACAACTTTTATATATATAAAATATATATATATAATTGAAAGCTAAATACTTATTACAAAATTTTCGGGCTTCACATTAAATGTTCCACATTTGAAAAACTCCAGGGAGGAGTGGAAGCATATTTTTATTCTGTTGAAGTTCAGTTATTAATTATTTGTAGATGGCCAAGAAGAGGCAGCAGGATTCTTTATTTTGACGGGGATTTAGATTTTTTTATCACAACCCTATAATCCAGTGTCTTTAATTGTGACTTTGACTCTTTCCAGATTAGTGATTGTCCAATCTAGAAGATTTTTGTTTTTAGATTTGCAATAAACTTTTCTATAGGCATGGGACACATCACAGTACTGAGGGCCATGAAACATATAACGTCTTTAAAAATGGATTTCATTGCAAAAGTCATATCCCTCTACACTAGTAAGAACTAGCAATACAAGTATCTAAATAATGAGAAGTGAAAGCTCAATAATAGAAATTGCTTTCACTGTCATTTGAGTTTATTCAACTCTTCCCATAATGCCTTTGTCTCTTTTTTTACCAAAAAGTAGAGAAGT
>VWYE01002510.1:114820-152484 GCA_013398995.1 Alaudala cheleensis
CATGAAATTTACCTTAGGGTTTCAGGAAAACGGGTTTGCCGGGGGAGGAAATAGAAAAACATAAAAGCAAATAATAATCAAAGCCAGTGTTTAAATAACTTCTCCCATGCACACAACTCTTTGCAATATATGCTGTATCTGTGGATATACAGGAATAACATTTTTGAAAGTTAATGGCAGACGTTTTCAGATGTTCTGAAAAACTCTAGTTATTTTTTATTCCTAGTAAGTAATAACCAGTGCCTGCACAGATCAATGGGTAACATGGTTAAAGCATGACAGAGTCTGAAGCCAAGGTCACAAAAAGAAACAGTATTTACCCTTGGGGACTTTGGGGTCCTTTTTCCTTACCCCAACAGCTCAGCAATCACAGGCAGTGGGCAATAAACACCAGGAGATCCTGGCTCACTCCTGTCAATTGATCTGCCATCACAGTGTCTTAAATAACACAGCTAAACCACTCAGATGCCTTCAGTCTTACTGCCAATTGTTCAGTGTTCAAGATATTATTGAAGCCATTCTAGTGCAAGTGTAAAGTTATAGATGAAAGTCCTTTTAGTGAAGATTTTGCTCTGTGTATCGGATGTTCATGTCCAGATTTTGACAGCATGGAGGGTGCAGTGCTTTCTCTGAGAGGTCAGGAGCTGCCCTCTGCCAGACACAGGGACAAGGCAGAGCCCAGCAGCCATGCTGGTGGTTCATCTAATGATAACACATTTAAGAAACTCCCAAAACACCGAAAAGCAGGGAGGAAATGAAGTGTTAGATAGAAAAGTGAAAACACCAAGATCAGGGAAGAAGAGGAAGGAGGTGTCCAGGCACCAGAGCAGAGGTGGCCCTGTGGAAGCAGGTTGATACAACAGGAACTGAATCCAGTGAAAATCCCACTCCAGAGCAACTTTATGTTGAAGGACATGGGAAGGACCCACATTGCAACAGTAAAAAGGAGAAGAAGGAGAGCAGAGAGGAGCAGTTATGAACTGACTGTATCCCTACACCCTCTGTCCTGCTTGAGCTACAGGAAGGACATAGATGAGCTGTGAGTGAAAAAGTGACATGAAGATTAATAAAAATGCGGAGACAGGGGTAAAGTGTTTTTTAAATTTGCCTCTATTTTTCACCATACATGTCTATTTTAATTAACAATTAATTACCTAACTCCCCTAAATCAAGTCTGTTTTGCCAACAATATTAATTTCTCACTAATCTACCTGTCTTTATCTTGAAACTCATGATCTTTTAATACTTATTTTCTCCCCTTGTCCTCTAGAGAAGGATGAGTGAGAGAGCAGCTGAGTGGGCATTTGGTACATGGTTCACCTTGTAAGCAAGACTTTAAACAGTTCTGACAAATACAACTTTTATATATATAAAATATATATATATAATTGAAAGCTAAATACTTATTACAAAATTTTCGGGCTTCACATTAAATGTTCCACATTTGAAAAACTCCAGGGAGGAGTGGAAGCATATTTTTATTCTGTTGAAGTTCAGTTATTAATTATTTGTAGATGGCCAAGAAGAGGCAGCAGGATTCTTTATTTTGACGGGGATTTAGATTTTTTTATCACAACCCTATAATCCAGTGTCTTTAATTGTGACTTTGACTCTTTCCAGATTAGTGATTGTCCAATCTAGAAGATTTTTGTTTTTAGATTTGCAATAAACTTTTCTATAGGCATGGGACACATCACAGTACTGAGGGCCATGAAACATATAACGTCTTTAAAAATGGATTTCATTGCAAAAGTCATATCCCTCTACACTAGTAAGAACTAGCAATACAAGTATCTAAATAATGAGAAGTGAAAGCTCAATAATAGAAATTGCTTTCACTGTCATTTGAGTTTATTCAACTCTTCCCATAATGCCTTTGTCTCTTTTTTTACCAAAAAGTAGAGAAGTTCAGCACTACAGTAATACAGTAATACCCCTGATTTAAATATATGCTATGTATAAGTAATGGCTTCCATTTCCAGTCCCCAGCATTCTTTCCCATGCCATGAATCTGAAAACAGATAATGGAAACCAGTTGTTCCTGTAGAGCTAAAAATTATTTCACACATGAGAACAACATTTGCTGTGGAACAAAATTTTGGTCCTTCATGATACATATCCATCCTATATTTTCTAAATATTCTCTAAATTTGGATAATTCCCACTTGATTCTGTCATTGTTGTTAATGGGGTTTTGTCATTGTCTTCAAATTTGGCTAAATACATACAGTACAGTGGGCATTTACAAAATGCTCAAGTGAAAAAAAAAATTATTACTATATATATATGTATAAATATATACTATCCTGGTTTTAATTAGCTATTCCATTTAGAAAAATGCTGACACGTGTGCCTTCATATAGCACATTTATACAAACATGTGTAAAGAAAAATATCCAGAACAGTCAGGTTCTGTCTATTAGATCTTTCAATATGAACTGTTCTGCTCTTTGTAGAATAAACTGCTCCTATTAGTAATTTTGATATATCAATTTCATTTGCAAGTTTTTTCAAAAATATTTTCCTTGTTGGAATATCTATCTAAAGAGAAAGTATTTCATTTTTCTTACTATTACTATTACTTTATTTGCACCCTAGATTTTCTAGTATTGTAAAACACACAGCAGCATATATTTAGCAGGAATAGAGTTTCTGTTTTACAGTATTTTGTATTTTGTTTACATTTAAATATATTCCCAAGTCACTCAAAGCATCTCTTTCATTGTCCCTAATTGTTGCACTAATAAGAATTAATTAGCTAGTATAATAACACACTGTGTTGTTACAAAAAAAAAAGGGTGTTATCAAACACAAAGTTCCTTTTAGTACAGTGGTCCTCTAGCAAAATATATTTTAAATGGAAGAGAAATAAAAAATTTAAAACAGAAAAAAATTTAAAAATAAATTTGTCTTATACCTACAGAAAATAATTTTGTTAATGTCACGTATCACTTTCAGAAGTGATTGGATTTGCCTTAGTTTGGTCTTTTAGCTCTGGAGCTGAAATATCCTTTAAATGAACTTTGATTGATCAAAGTTAACTTGGTTTAAGTTTTGGTAACACAGGGATAAGACAGTACTGCTGACAAAAAGAAGTAAGCAGGAAGCAGTTCAGCTATTTCTCTTCTAAATAATTTTTAAAAGATCAAGTACAAGAACCTGAACAATCTGTAAAGTGCACATTTTATAAGTTAATTTGGTTTAAATAACTAAAAATTATGATATTTCCCAAGGCCTTGTCTCTCTGTATAAATAAAATATAGCAAATCTTCTAGTTAAGGAATGTGCTTCAGAGCCTGTTTTGGATAGTATTGGTATTTAAAAAAAAATGATGAGGACTCAAAGCCTATTCAGCATGCAGTCACATTTCTACACTATACACGTCTGCAAAGTCTTATAAAATTCTATTACAAGGCTATCAAATTTAATCAGCTAGTCAGTTTTTAGCCAAAGTCTTGCACTCCCTACATCTTAAACCTGTCATACTAATACAAAACAGGCTCCAGCTGTTTCCATTTTTTAAATCTTATTTTGATCACATAAACACGTAAACCAGAAGATTGCCTCAAGCCAATCTGGTTTTCTTGCTTGTCATAAAAGCAACCATTTCCCTCCAATTTTCCTCTTCCTCACAGCTCTGTCAGTGTAATACATTGAGACTACACAAATGTGTGAAAAGTACACGTGGCTTAGTGCTTCAGTGAAGCCATTCAGGCTCTCCAGTAGGAAAGGCTTGGGAAGGCAAGAAGAGGGATTTGTCCTTTACGTGAAAAAACTGGGTTACATGAAGGTCTGCCTCTATGGTTTGTCCAGGAATTGGTCAGGAATTTATGGGTAAAGACCAGGGGGCAGCCCACACCAGTTCTTTTGTAATCAGAATCCAATTTAGACCTCCTGGTCACAAAGTAGATATGGCCTCACATTCACAGGACCCACTTCTTATGGGGGTTTTCAAACACCCTGACATACAGACATACAGCAGGACTCAGGTAATTTGAAAAACTTTTATGATGTGTTGAAGGCAACTTTCTGTTCCAGGTAACAGAAGAACCAGCAAAGAAAGGTGCTCTGCAGGAGCTGATACATGAACAAGAAAGAACTGTTCAAGGACGTGAAAGTCAGGGTAGCCCTTGGCTATAGCAGCCAGGAGATGGTGTTCTGAATCCTAAGGGGAGATAGTTTAAGCTTAGTCCTTGGGAATGTGGTGGAGAAAATCTACCTGGAATCTAATTCCAAAAACATGAAGCACAGGAAGATGGTCCAGAGTAGTCAGTATGAAACTATGAAGGAAAAATTGAACTTCAACAACCTCAGTGAGATGATGGTTTGATAGGGGAGAACAGTTCATACTATTTAACCTTAACTTAGCAAAACTTTCATCATGATTTCTAATAAACTTCTCATAGAGAAGCTAACAAAGATTAGGAGACTGAGGTGAATTGAAAACCCACTGAACAGCCAACTCTGGAGAGTTATGGTGAAGAGTGAAGGGTTCAGTTGGAGTCCTGGTGGTATTACTGGGACCAGTGCTGTAGCAACTTTTCATTAAGGCCTGAAGGTGGGGATGGAGTGCCCCCTCAGTAGTTTCAAAAACACAGAACTGAGACAACTGTCTGGCACACCAGATTGTTGTGCTGTCATGTAGAGCAGCAACCTGCTTGTTAGGTTTCATTAACAGACAGAGGTCAACTGCATAAAGTTCATCAAGGGAAATGCAAAGTTCTGCACATGAGGGGAAATAACCACAGACACCTGTAGACACTGAGTAGATTACAGCCACTGGTTGCAGAGTTTTGGGACAGTTCCTTTTGGGGGAAAATATTAAAACATTCACCTCTAACGTGTCTTAACTGCCTCACTCTGTTGTTCTCCTTGGATCTAAGGTAGCAAACATCTTCCAGGCACTGTGTGCACTGATGCAACATAAGTCCAAAAAAGACATAGTAAAGATATTGTCATGTCCAAAATCGTTCATGCCAAACTTAGTAGATACACTAGGCAAAGATAGCAGATCATCCCAGCATCAGTATGTAAGATTTGAAACTGACATCATTCCACGTAGATCAGTGTTTTCCTCACTGATGTCTAATTGTGATGTATATTTTAAACACAACACCAGAAGGAAAACTGGATGTGATAATAGTTTCCCACATACTGAGTCAGGAGGAGAAGAGAGTTGCAGAGTTCCTGGAGGTAAAAGAACTTATGGAATTCCTTTCTTCCTCCTTTCTGTGTCATATAAGGCTGTGTCTCATAATGCTGCTACTTGAGACATCTTTCCCACGTTCTGTATCAGCACAAAGATGTAGGAAGTTAGTGACAGTGAGGGATGACAACAAAGTGTATTAAGCTTGCAGGCGGACTGCAGAACTGAGCTCAGAAGTGCAGCACATATTTTTTTGAAGCAATACCATTCTAATAGTTGATTTGATTGAACCTGATCAAATTACATCCAATTCTTGTGAAGAATGCAATCTTTAGCTAATTATTCAAGGAAGTCCATACTAAAGCAGTCAGGCTACCAACGAGAAAGCCTGGGCTAGAAAAGACAATCAGTTTCAGCAGCTGTGCAAGACAAGCAGCCATTCCTTTTTATTTCAGAAATTTTAAATGATGAGCTGCTTAAGGATGCAGAGACGGAAAGAACAAGCTAAGAAGAAAAGAAGGAAGGAAGAAAAAATTCAATGTCCTAGAACAGTGAAATTACAAAGTATCGTTGTCTGTTGGGCACTGAAACCTAGGAAATCTAGCAAATAACCTTATACAACAGCTTTGCCTAATCTTAACGTTCCTGCTGATAACCAGATTAAATTTAAAACTACATGTTATGACACACTAAAGCATTTCCACCCCTACTTTAAAAATATGTAAATCTGAAGGTGATGTCTCATATCATGCAATAATGTGTGGTCTGGAAACAGAGAAGATGAAATATTTTGTGTTCTTGAATTTTAAATGAAACCTGAATACTATGTGAGTCAGCCACAAAGAGGATTTATTCTTATATCTGTCAGTTCATTTGTCCTATTTTTCAGCCAAGCAAAAGTATTCCCAGGGTACCTATTTTAAAATAAGTATCCAATTTTTTATTTAAAAGGAATGCTTAATAACTGTTTTGGATATCTCTTCTCCTTTAAAATCATACTGCACTAATTACCACAGCTCTAGGAACCAAACACTTACTAGCTGATAATATCTCTTGGGCCAGTAATGGTTTGGGAAAAACATTTTCATACCCAAGCAAACTGTGGCAATCACATATTTATGTTACTATTTTTTAATGTTCTAAGTCTAATTTCAGCTTCCATTAAATATTACTTGGAGATATGTGGGACTGAACAATTGCTATTTTTATCAAAATAATTTCTTTTAACATACTTAGAGAGAATTCTTGATTACTTAGAGTTAAATTTTACCTCCTGTACTGTGCTCACTTGGTAACCAGATGCAGTAAGAACACATTTTTTCTTCTGTGAGAAATGTAACTCTATCAAGGAAATAGTGTAAAACATCCAGCATCATGTTGATTCACATAGGAAAAAAAAAACCTGACTATGACAGGAAAACTCTTTGGGAGGTGTTAAGGGTTTCAAAATCAGACAATGCTAGTACCTAAAAGCAGACTCTGGCATGGTCTAATCCAGTTCCTATTTTTCTTTCTTTTCTCTGAGAGAGAAGTGGACCAAAATCTTTCTAAACTCACCTTTATACCAGCTTAGGTCAGTACTCTGGTTCAACCAAAGTAGACAACAATAATATAACTCCAAACTGAAGGCCTCTTCAGAAGTGGAAGAAGGTAATGATTTAAACCATTTTCTGTTGAACATAAAGCTTCAGAATAGGATTTCCCTGTGTTTCATGTTGGACCCTGAGGTCCAGCTGCAGTTTGATTCTATTCATGTCTGTGGGGTGACCACTTAACAAATTCCAGGACTAATGTTGACCCACTCAGTAATATATTCTGCCAGAAAATTATGTCTCCTCAACATTCCTCAAACAGAGATTATTCAGTGTACCTTATAGGGTAAGGCTATAGGGTAAATATCTTACAGGCATGCTGGATAATAATTTAAGAATAATAATAATTTAAGAATTTAAAGACTTATTTCAGCCTATATAGCTCAAATTTGCCCCATCTAATAGCAAGTCTTGGGGTTTTTTTTCAGTAAATGACTGAGACTGTCAGGCCAATATTGCTGAGAACGTTAATGTGGTCTTATTTATTGGGTTTTTTTTCCTAAATTGCTTTCCAGTAAGGAATAGGTAGGGAATGGGAGTTAAATTTTGACCTTTTCTTCTATAGCTTAGGTGGTCACATAACTAGTTAAAGCTTATAAAAATGTTGTATCCAGGTTGTAATTATTCAAATTTATGTTTGATTATCCTGTCTTTCCATTTTTTGAAGAAAGCATTGACAGCTAAATTAAGAAACTTTCTTGTCTTCACATAGATGGACTGAAATATCAGACTGAGATGAGTTTGAAGTGTAATTGGCATGGAAAGCACTGATGATCATTCTTTGAAATGCTCCTGGGTAATTTCCAATTTCTTCACAGGGAATTGTATGCCCATAATACAGGAGACTGATAAAAAGTTTAAAAGGTGCAAATGTCCATCTCTCCAGATATTCAGAACCTGTGAAAATGTGAACTCGAGGTTTGTCTTAGAGGAAATCAAGGATTCATATTTGTCACCTGTGTATTCAAGATGTACACAATGGTTTTAATTCCTTCTAAGATTTTGCTGCACTCTGAAAACTTTCAGATAGCTTTGCATGTTTTTAATCCCTGTCAATTCCTCAGAAATATTTCTGAAACAATTTAATTTGCTGTTGTTCCCTGTATATGTGACATATGCTGGGTTACCAAATTGCTCTGCTAGACTGAAAAATAGTATATGGCAATATATGTCTAAGTTTGTTTAACAGTATTTTCTACAGAATTCATACAACAATAATGTATCTGTAGGATGCCTTCTCTCTTATTCACATTGTCTTCTCTTGTTCTTTCAATTGAAATTAATGGCTTGTTATCTAAAGTACAATATTCTGGACAAGGTTCTGCATAATAATTTATTTTAAATAATAATTTCTTTTGCATCTGTCATACTATTTTCCCTCTTTTAATTTTCAAACTAATCTTTCCTTAAAAAGAATTTAAAGTCCGGTGAGGATTCTTAAATTTTCTAGATACATTTGCCTAAAGCAAACACAGTTAAAAATAGCTTTTTATTTTTTTATGATCCTGTTCCAGATCTTTGGACAGCAGATCAAATTACCAATAAGTGGATTAAATGAGTCATTATATGTAAAATAAGAAAGCTGCTCCATAATACAATTAGAAATGGATAAAATTCAATATATGACAAAATAAGTTCAGAGACAATTGCTAAACTGAAAAAATTTTACTTAAATATACATGTAATTATGTATGGTGTTTATGGCATAATTAAAGAAATATCCATAAAAATATTTTCTTTCCTCATAGCTAATTCTGGAAAACCCCTTTGTAGGATTTTTCTCCATATTAATTTCTCTAAGAGAATTTGAAATGTGCCAGACATTCAGAAAAACAATCAGCTACTTAAATATCTTCAATAATTATGCATATTAGTGTGGTTTGTTTTTTTTTTTTTTTTGTAATGCAGAAATGTTTTGAAGGGTTGCCTAGTCTGAGTATTATCTTTTGACTGCTTCTTCCAGCATCAGTGAGGAACGAGTGATTTAGGATTTCCCAAGAATTTCACTTTATTTTCCAAAAGTGAATTAGTCTCTTTGTGTATTACAAAAATAAATAGATAATGTAGAAGGGCTAATTTCCAAAGAAAATGTCACCTTTTCACTTGTCTTTTTGATTGCAAGAAATTATACTTGCAAATAATTGTTGGTTTTTCTTAAGTAGTTAGATGTCTAAATACCAGATTGGGCCCACCAAAGAAGTAATTAGACTCAAATGTACAATAAAATGAGCCCTCATTAACTGCAGATTTGAAAATGCAAACACAGAAGTGTAAATTTAGTGACAATACAATTGAAAGGAAGAAAGAAAAGAAGAAATCCTTATATGGCAAATAATAAACTCCATTATATCTGTCTAACCACTATATTTTTACTTAGACATTCCACTTAACAGCAAATAACCACAAAGCCCTTTCCTAAGATTTTTCCAGGAAAATAATTATCTTGCATCTTATACTAACAAAGCTTAAAACATAAATAGGCTGGGTTCTCCCCTAGGACCATGCAAGATACTAGCCAAAAACAATTGCAATTTTCCCACAGAAATTAGATTCAGAAATTGCATGTGATGGTTTTCTTGCCTTGTACTTCTGAAGGTACTGACATTTTTGCAATGTGGTTCTGAAAAAGTTACTATTCAAAGTCAAGGATATTTTGGTATTGATTCATATAATTACTAGACAAAGGGTAGGAAAGAGAAGTGTGAAAATACCATTTGTGTCTGCCATGCAGATTTCTTACTGTGGAGGGATACTGAATCAGCACCACTTCTTGAGACTTTTAAGGGAGTACCTCATCTAGGGCTTATTTCTATAGTTTTCTTCTTTGATCTCCAAAGGTTTCTCCTGTATATCAACCACTTCATTCTCAGAATCACCTACTATATGAGCCAGAACATAAATGTGCCTGCCAACGTCTCAGATGTTTCTTCTTCTGTAATCGCTTTGCAAGAAAGTGTTACAATTTCTCATTTCTGGAGACAAATGTCTCAGGCTGTTCTTTTACCTAATGATCACAGACTTCCCATGTGAGCAGACACTATTAATTTATATGAATATCATGCTTTAAGGAAACCATTATAAGCTTCTTGTTGTTTTATAGCATCCTGGTTACCACATTTACTTCCTAGCAACGCAATAATATTTCCCAGTGAAGTGAAATCATCATCAGTAGTTGAAACATTCAAATGACAGAAGGCTGATTGGAAGATTTAAGATAGCAGTATCAAGCAGAGTGAAAGATTTAGGAGCAGAAGTCACACTGACGTCCTTTTGCTTATTTTTGAAAAACCTCCCTTACTTATGGTTTTTCTTGGGCTCTCAGCTAATTTCTCTGATTTTTCCTCTGAGCAATTGCTGAGTTTGCTGTCCCTCCACACCCACCACTTCCTCTACCAGTTAAATACTCTGATGTGAAAACAGAAAGGAATTAAAAAAAAAATTCCATTAAATAGCAAAGATATATCAGCTGTAACTTTTAGTGGCAGTATGTCTGTTTTCAGAAAAATCTCACTAGAGCAGTTCCCAGGTCTGGATTCAGAAACAGGAGACAAGACTCATTACTGGAGAAGCACACTAATAATTGGTGCTAAACGGAACACATTCCTATGGGTGTGGGTGTTAGCCCTGGTTACCACTGGCAGCTCACAGCAGCCCAGCAATTCCCTGTCCCTCTCCCTTTGTCCAGATGGGGATGCAGGTCCAATTTACTCCTCACATCTCAGGCCTTACTCCAGAATACACAGCTGTGCAACCCTCCACACTGCAGATGTGGACAATTCTGGTGGAAACATTGCCTTTGAAGGAACTTTCAACTTCCTCTGTCCTATGCCAAAAAACTGGCTTGAATGTAGAAATGTTGACTGAGAAAAAGAGGAATGGACGAAGAAGACTCATTGGCTTGCTTGTTTTGGGGGGTGTCACTGAAACAAACAAAGAATCTTCTGTGACACCTCAAATTTGGGGTTGAGTTAATTTTATTATCTTTCCATGGTGTAGCATTCGTGCTATCTAGCCATCTGTAGTTAATGTGGAAGGCATACTGACAGCTAGCACTTCCCAAACTTTCAAATCCAAAAAAATAACACCTCATGCAATAAAATCCACTGGAAAAAAAAAACAAAACCCTGAATTTATAAAACATTTGCACATTGCTACATTCTCACACTGAACAAGAAATTGCTGGACCAGCTTTGGATGATAGATACCATATGTAGAGACTACAACCTCCTAACTTTCTAGAACTGTCCTGTCTTACCTGCTTGCTCTCTATAGTGAGAGGCAGCTGGTGTATTCCATTGGCAAATGGATGTCTGTTCACCAGCTGATGGCTATACTCTCTTAGAAGGTTGTCCTGGTGCCTGGAAAAGCAATTTGTAAGGTAAATGGGCCGTGATTCCAATACAGAAGTCAGAAGTGCACTTTCCACTGAACTCAACAGGCTTTAGATAGAGCATTCATTGCTGAAAAAGGATCTGGCACAATGAATTCAAATGGAAACTGGAATGGTTACAAATATATGAATAACCTGTGGAAAACGCAAAACTCCCCAACTAACTGTGCCAATAAACTAGATGCTGCAGTTGGAATAAATTTCATTATTACTTACCAAAAGAAGAAAGGAAGAGAAAGTAATGCATTCAACACAATTTTCTATCAAAGTTTTTTCCAATATGTTTTTATAAAAAATTGCAATTTATCATTTATGTACTGTGAAAATTATTCCCCTTTCTGCACTTTTCACCTGACGTACTTTAAGGTTGTGTCAATGTAAGACCAAAGGTTCTCACTTGGAAAACAGAGCTGAAACATGAAGGCTTTGTACTTCAAGGGCACATTGATGCAGAAGTCTTGTGCAGAACTGATGCTGAGATACGGGTATTTGCTGAGGTCATCTATCTTGGCACAATGGCTTCCTATAAATAGGGAAACATGAATAATTTACTTATGTATGAAGTAGCTGATAACTCTTTACTATAGACGTAGGTTGAAATATGTGTCTGATGCTATCTATTGCTGGACATTGACTGCAATTACCATAAGATGGTCCTACTAAAACCAATGTTTGACATATTCTTTTAACCATAAGACCAAACACTTAGACAAAATGTCCTTTTTTTCAGAATTAATTAGTAGAAGCAACCTTCTTAAGTTACTGAATATTTATATTTATATGTATGCATGTATGTCTTGTGTGTAGAACTTTTCTTGTTCTGTCCTGTTTTCTTGATTTGAACAATGAGCTTTACCTATATTGAGCCAATTTTCTGTAAAATTGTGGAACATATTTGTGAGTATAGATTTGTCCTGGGAAAGTCTGCTGCAGTATTAACAGCTAAATTTATAGGGACTGAATTCTTAAAAGAATTCTTAAACATCACTAAAATCCAGTCATATGCCCTTTGACATGTCAACATCAAAAATGTATTTCTAGTTCATAGTGGTTCTGAGCCTGACTCCTGGGCTCAAGCCAATGTTTTAGGTGTTTTCGTTCAATGTGTTTGTTCATGCTGTTTGTAATTTTCTTCTACATCTTGTGCAACAAGGAAAAAATGCATACACACCTTTGTCCAGTTTGAAGACACTAAACTTCCAAAAAGAAATAAATTCAAGTCAGAAATTACTGTTGTAATGGGTTCTACAGGTATTTTTCATTTTTGCTCCTTATTAATAAAGGCAAGGTTGCCAAGTGGACTGTGTTCAAAGGAAAAGGAGAGAAATAGACGTCCTTGGAAAATGGAGGCATGTCTCCTCAGCATGCTTTCCACCATGAAAAATTTACATGCAACAAGCAAGAATATATCACAATATGCATAACTTTTGCTGCCAGCCTGTGTGTGACAATGAAAGTGTCATTCACCATAATTGTGATCCGTGAGGCTGCTGGCCTCAAGGTTTCTCATGCTAGGACACTGATAGAAGTATGAGGAGAGAAACTGTTACTGGATGCCATGTTATGCCAAGGTGTCCTATGGGCATTACCCTGTTTTCTCTTTGCTGTGCTTCTGCCAGCTCCTACCCTCCCATGACAATGCTGCAGTTTTTCTCTAGCATTTCAGCACGAAGTGTGAGATGCAGGAGATTGACCAGCTGATGAGCTACATAGGCATGAGAATTTTCAAAGCAGGAAAGAGATTGCACTGCACCACAGACTGAAAGTATTTGTTTCTATCCAGCTGAAGTCCAACAATGTATTTTCCCTATGTTTATGTATCCAGGAGGAAACTGTGGCCACATGTACATGAAACAGTACAGCTTTGCAAAGATTCCCCTTCCTTATTCCCTCTGGGATGCTTCCCAACTTAACTTCCTTTTAGAATGAGTCATACTCCCAGCAAAACTGAAGCA
The DNA here is from genome assembly GCA_013398995.1 of Alaudala cheleensis. Classification (NCBI taxonomy): domain Eukaryota; kingdom Metazoa; phylum Chordata; class Aves; order Passeriformes; family Alaudidae; genus Alaudala; species Alaudala cheleensis. The sequence continues at coordinate 127,904 of VWYE01002510.1, forward strand.
CAATAGACTTTGTCTAGCACTGCTTAAATTTGGGTAGTACTGTGCAGCATTTTGCATTTCTGTTGTAGTCAGAACACTTCTTATTTTTCTCAGAAACAGATGTGACTTTTTCTTTACATAACCATTTTTCATTATACTTCACCCCAGATAAATTTGCAGAAGTTCCATTAATTTCTGTCAGAGCAGGATAGAATATTCAACCCAAGGCTTAAAATTAAATTTGTTTCCTGTTGTATTCAATGTCATTGGAAATTGTGCAGAATTTTAGCTGAATATAAAAGGTGACTTGTCGGGTTCTTAAGAGAGGAATAGTGTTTTCTCAGTTACCCATAAAATACCTTACATAATGAAGTTCATTGATCCTAACTGCTCCAAGGCAATACCAGGGCACAGCACCTAAATATTACTATATGCATGTTAAAAATACCTCTGTAGCTAATAAAACCACTAGTATTAACTTCAAGAATTCTTGCTTAGACTCTTGTTTTTCATTAGAGATGTAGACTTTTTACACTGGTTTATATTCACTTAATATAATCTTTGCACACTGCTTCTGCATGTTTCACTTTTTTTTTCCCTTAGTGCTCCTGTATTTGTGCGTAAATGATATTGTATATTAAGAAATAATGCTGAAATTTTAAGAAAGACCTGAAATGTTAAATCCAGCTTATGATCTTTGGCATCTGTTTTCTCCATTGTTTGATTTGATGCAGTTATATAGTTGTAAAAATTAAGTAATCAATCAATATGATAATCCTTCAACAATTGCCAAGATTTCCTTTGACTGTTTTAAATTGTAAATTGTGCAAATTGGCTCCAACATTCCATCCAAAAAGCAGAAGATGTCTGTGTTAGAAATTGGACTTGATTTGCTTTTAATGGGTGTAGCTTGTGTAAATCAGGCCATGGAAAAAGGTTTGACTTTGTGACATAAAACACACTTTAAAAGAAAATTCATACAGTCTAAAATGAAAACAGACGAGATTCCAGCTCTAAATTTAGTTTGATAAGAGGAGAGCTCACCATTGAGCAAGTTTATCAGTATTCCATTGAAGTACCTTGTATAAAAACCTTTGGTATCCAAAGACCTGATCACAAAAACCTGATGAAAGTTCTCATTTACACCAGCAGAAATTCAAACACTTTGAATGTTTTACTGATCCTTATTTAAAGGCTTGTGAAAATACATATGGTGGGCTTTCATCTTAAATGAAACCTAAATCATTGAAGCACTTTTTTGTCTAGGTGGGAATGAATTAAAAGAGAAAATATGGTTCTCTAAGTCCTCTGGCCTTTTATGGTTCATTTATTGCTCATACACAGAATAAGCCTATCAACATTTGCTCATTATTAATATACAGAAAGTATGTGGCCTGATAATGTTCAGAAAACCTGAGATAGGTAGAGAAAAAGGAAGAAGAAGGAAGGAATTCGGAAGGATGGAAGGAAGGAATTCGGAAGGAATTCGGAAGGAAGGAATTCGGAAGGAATTCGGAAGGAAGGAAGGAAGGAAGGAAGGAAGGAAGGAAGGAAGGAAGGAAGGAAGGAAGGAAGGAAGGAAGGAAGGAAGGAAGGAAGGAAGGAAGGAAGGAAGGAAGGAAGGAAGGAAGGAAGGAAGGCACACCTAGCAAACCTGGTACTGAAATACACACAGATTAAAAATTTTGATGTTTCGTCAGAGGAAGGAATTAATTTAGGCTCTCATGGTTCACGGGGGAGAACTGAGCAGAATTCAGCCTCTGGTTCTCAACAACTTTTAATAAACCTCTGATTATTTTACAGTCTGCCAGGCTATGTCAGAATATACTTTTTGTAAACAAAATCCAAAATACATCTTTAGGCCAGTTGCTGTCATAGACAAATTAGGACATATTAAGATTTTCTCCAAACCCCAATGAGGCCCTGCTCCTAAATGCCTTTCAGGCCCCTAGCCCTAGCAAACTGCAGCTCATTAATCCTCACTGCAGTTCTTGTAAATGAAATGTTGTCTAAAAGATTATATAGCTCACATAATTCTATATAAAATGTCTATATCAGATAGATACATGGGAAATCAAGTGTTTATTACCCCTGGAAAATTGGAGCATTTTCCCCTAATTCTAAATGTACCTATATCTTTACTTGTATCACCTTTGATTATAATTGTTTCATTATAAATGAAACTTATAAAAATACCACTTTTAATATAAATTTTTCATAGAAATAAATCTATAAATATCTGAATAAAATAAAAAGGGGGAAATAAAATTAATGAAACTTCTGATTCTTTTTTAAATAAGTACTAACTTAACTGAAATTGATAACAAAATTAGCAAAAAACATTGTAATCAGTTATGCATTAACCATGAAGAAATATCTAAATATATTTTTGTTCTTTTTTTTTTATTTATTAAAGAGACCTTTTCAGCTTATTTTTTTGTTCCATTTAAAAGTGTAACTAAATTAAAAGTCTCAAAGTTTTCCATGTAAAGGGAAAATAATTTCCTGTCAAGCTTAATGAATATCTATTAGAATGGTTTCAGATTTTTCACATGTCAACATGAAAAGACCTATAGTTGTAGGTCTCTAGCAGAAATTAATGGAGTGGTAACTTCTGAAATCAGAATATATGGTATGTAATTCATAGAATCATCATAGAAATCTATAGATACAAAAAAAATGCCAATTATTGCTGTTGACTTGTGCATGGGGTGGAACAATGAAAAAAATTTTAATTTTCTCAAATATGATTCAAAATAAAGTAAAATAAACCCTGTGAATAAATAAATATTTAGCAAGACTGTATTGATTTTAGAAACACCGTTATCTACTATGTTGGTAGATATTCTATCAGTGATTGCAGAAAAGTGAGTGAGTAGCTCATCAAAAGGTTCTCAATTTTAAAATAAAAACCTCCAAAGAGCATTGCAATGCTATCTTAAACAATGAGTCTGGTTTGTTCTTCTCAAGCTTTCATCATCAGTCTACAGTCTGCAACAGCATGTTTTTAAGACTGTAACTGTATGGGGAAATTGGTGTTGATGTTAAAAATACAAGGATAAACAGTTACTTCTGTAAGTTGCCATCTTGCATTTTTTCGCATTCATTGATCACTGTTCATCGGCAAATTGTTCGCATAGAGTATGAAAAGACATCCAGCTCAAAAATTTAATGAGAGATTCTCTGCCCATGAATTTATTTGAAACTCCAAGCTCTTCTATTGTGGGAAAAATGGATTGGTGTAGATTTGCACATATTTAATGCCTATGATATAATTTAGTGTATCCTTTGTCTGACATCTGCCAAGAAAAAATCATCTTGCAACATCTCAGTTTAGGGTGTTTTTTTTGTATTAAAATGATGTGCCTTATTTGGCAAATCTTGGCTTACTGGATAAAATTATCAATCAAGTGTTTCTGTAAGTATATAAAATTAAAAACAACGCTGCTTGTTCTTGAAAAATCTAACCAGTTATATAAAACATTTATTTTTTCATTGCCCTAAAAAGCACTGTAGGATCAAGCAATTTTCTTTTGGGACAGGCAGTTCAGCCAAGATAAGGTATCCTGTTAATGATCAGCACAAAACAGCAGAGGATATGAATCAGTGAATTAAATGTTATTAATTCTAAGAGCTTCTCTTCCAATAACACTTACACTGCAGTTCTTAATGCACAATCCAGAAGAAATGGAATAATTGAATTGGCCTAGAGTGTCAGATACCTTGAAAGTATCTAACCATCACTAGCACCGTCAAGTTTTTGAAATTCAAGAAGGTGTCTGATTTCCCTTGGGACAAAAATTTTAAAAATNTTCTCAAGCTTTCATCATCAGTCTACAGTCTGCAACAGCATGTTTTTAAGACTGTAACTGTATGGGGAAATTGGTGTTGATGTTAAAAATACAAGGATAAACAGTTACTTCTGTAAGTTGCCATCTTGCATTTTTTCGCATTCATTGATCACTGTTCATCGGCAAATTGTTCGCATAGAGTATGAAAAGACATCCAGCTCAAAAATTTAATGAGAGATTCTCTGCCCATGAATTTATTTGAAACTCCAAGCTCTTCTATTGTGGGAAAAATGGATTGGTGTAGATTTGCACATATTTAATGCCTATGATATAATTTAGTGTATCCTTTGTCTGACATCTGCCAAGAAAAAATCATCTTGCAACATCTCAGTTTAGGGTGTTTTTTTTGTATTAAAATGATGTGCCTTATTTGGCAAATCTTGGCTTACTGGATAAAATTATCAATCAAGTGTTTCTGTAAGTATATAAAATTAAAAACAACGCTGCTTGTTCTTGAAAAATCTAACCAGTTATATAAAACATTTATTTTTTCATTGCCCTAAAAAGCACTGTAGGATCAAGCAATTTTCTTTTGGGACAGGCAGTTCAGCCAAGATAAGGTATCCTGTTAATGATCAGCACAAAACAGCAGAGGATATGAATCAGTGAATTAAATGTTATTAATTCTAAGAGCTTCTCTTCCAATAACACTTACACTGCAGTTCTTAATGCACAATCCAGAAGAAATGGAATAATTGAATTGGCCTAGAGTGTCAGATACCTTGAAAGTATCTAACCATCACTAGCACTGTCAAGTTTTTGAAATTCAAGAAGGTGTCTGATTTCCCTTGGGACAAAAATTTTAAAAATATGTTTGCCTGCTGGTTTTTATTGATTGCTTTTTGTATCAGAGAACAGTTCCCAACGCAGCATTTATATCCTGGTTTCACAAATTGAAAATCAAAAATGTACATATTGCTCACATCCATATATTTATACATTAAAAACGAAAAAAAAATCAAGTGCTTTAATCTGATAGTGATACTTAATACACATTCAAAGAAAGTTATATGAAACAGATGTCTGCAATATGCAGAGAATGCAACTCAATGCACTCACAGAGTGGTTTTTTTTTAAGCGATACATTTTTTTTTCTTTGCAGTAAGTCACTTTGTTGAAGGCTGTATTAAACCAATTTTCTCATCTTCTGAGCAGCTCAGGGAGAAATTAAAAAAAAAGAAAGACAAAATGTAAATTTTTATCTCCATGTGAAAGTCCAAAGAGCAATTCCCACTTAACTGCTTAGGTGTCTAACAGCCTGCAGGCAACAAAATTGTATGAGAAAATGTGTTAATGCTTGAAGTTTGACAATATACTTAGAGGATCTGCCATCTTGACTGAATCAAGCAGCTCAGAACCCCAGTTGTTCCAGCCTCCAGTTGTTCAGGATTTACAGAACCAGTGTCACTGGCTTCAGGTCCCAAAGGATCTAAACTGATATGAACAATCTTTGTATATTTAGTTCTCTCTGGAAGCCTAAATAATCACATTTATTTTCATTAAAACCCCTGGAGGAAGGATTGCTGCCTCCCTTTTCAACAGTAGCTTAGAGGATGCCACAGATGGCCACCTTGATCTACTGAGCTAAAGCATTTACTTCAGAGCAGATCTGCTGTAACCACAGTGTTTTACAAAGGTGGAACACAGACATTTCCCATGTTCCCTTCAAAACTGTGCCAGCCTTCAGTTAAGTGAAATTTAATGCATAACTTTGAAGCCTAGAGGGTACTCTAATTCTTTGTAAGGTTCTGTCAACACAAAGAGCAGTCCCTGAGCCCATCTCTTGTGGGCTCTGAGTTTCAGTTCCCCATGTTCAGATTCATCTAGGTTATTACTGCTGGGCAGCTCTCAGCTTTGAGGTATTGAGAAAGAAAATAAGTGATTAAAAATAGTGACTTATAGTAGGTAACTGCAAGTAAGATAGGGCTTTTTAGAAAATGCATACCTTTAAAAGGGTAGTTCTCGGTCAAAAGTCAGAAAGAAACATAGATACAGTAATGGAAGAGGTAAAACTCTAATGCACTATTTCTTGATGCATTTCTGAATTGTGATAATCTGGGTTATATAGCATAAACCTAAATGGAGCACAATTTACACAGGTTAATCATGTTAATAGTGCTGCAATGAAACCTGGATCTCTGCTTCAAATGTGCTTTTGCTTATACATTTTGCAAACAAAATGGTCATGAAATGAGCTGGTGAAATAGTCACATATGGATATCTGTGGGAAGTAAACTTGCAGCACATCATGTTGGATAATCTGTGCCCTGGTCTACCCTCTGCTAGGAAATTGTTTATGATCAATCTCTACATTGTAGATATCGAGAGCTGAGCCAGTTCTCAAGATTCTTTTCTTAGCCCATGAAGGGAAAAGGGCCTATTTAAAGTCAGATACTTTTCATCTTGCCGCTGATGTCTAAATTGAGGCAGAAGTACTGCAATGCAAAAACACCCTGTTTCTTATGAGCAACTCTAATTTAAATCATCCAGGAATGATAAGATCATTGCAGATAAGTATAAGCCCAGTCATCTGTTTTTTTTTTCACAGATGTAGATATAAGTATATTTGTTTCTTCCATGGAAAACTCTTTGTAATGTTTTGATGCAATTTAATCCTCTGACTGCAAATAAAATACCTTCTACAGACAGCTCGTAACAAAAGAATGAAGTGGAAATTTTACACCCACAAATCCAAGGAGCTTTTTTCCTGTGCCATCTTTTATTTGGCCTAATCTAAAATTAAAATACTATATAAACACTCATTGTTTACTCTTGCACTGAGATTTTAAGATTTTACAATCTACTCTCTGCTGTTGACAGATAATATTGTTCAGTATGCTTTTCTCTCTCAGTGTTTAGCAACTCATGACATGGGCTGGTAACCTTGGGAGTGTTCTGTCTTACAACTAAATATTCCATGTATTGTCATAAGCAGGCTGCAAGCCTGATTGTGAGAAAACATACCCTTCCAGCAACTGCTGTCAACATTTGACATCATAAACATTTTTCCAGATCTCGAAAGACCTAGATTTGTTAACAAGGCTCCTCACAGTTCCTTTTTTCTGGATTTTGCTTTCAGAAAGTTATTTTACAATCAGTGAATAAAACATGATTTTTGCAGCAAAAAATCCTAATCACCAGCATTTTTCCTGTTGGAGTATTGCCACTGTAGCCAACAGAAAAGGAAGCTCTGAGATTATCATGGAGACTAGGGATGGGAAGTATGTCCATATCCCATGTCTTGAGATGTGAAAAGAAATAATAATATTTATTTTAAAATAAAAAATATATATTTTACACAGTACATCAGTGTGACAACATGGGCAGCACAAGCAGAATGAAGACTGGACCATAGGAAATCATTAATTTGCACAAGATTATGTTATTTAACCTGTAAGCAAATTCCTGTGTTATTAGTGCTCTCCAGAGGTCCCCTGTTCTTGTCTCTGCAAATCAAACACCAAGGCAAAAATTACTGCAAGCTTTTCTATCCTCAGATATCAGTCATCACTGCCCCTACATCACACCATTTTCCCATTATATAACTGGATACACGACAAATAAACACAATTTTCAAGGCTGAATTTAGTGGTTTATTCCAGCTATGGCAAGGATCAACATTTAAACAACTGTGCACTGATGAATAGAAAATTATCTCTGTTTTATATGCTGACCACATCACAAAGCTGTTAAAAATTGGAAAAACATCTGAACAAATTAATATTGATTTTTTTTTTCATGTTCCTCTTAAGATCAAATATGTTCAGTACTTGTTGAAAGTACACTTGGGTAGAAAAAATGTAAAAGTAACATTCCTAAGTTGATTTTTTTTAGGACTTTATTTCAGCTAATTTTGAAGAAGCTGTTATAAAATAATAGGGAAAAGATTTAATATTACATTATACATTCACAAAGAACCATAATTTCTTTCCTCATTCCATTGTCACTGAGGAATAACTTCATTAAATTATAAGTATTATAATTTGATTGGGTTAATCTGGTTAAATGTTGGTGACTGCAAAGTTAAAATCACTTGAGGTCCCCCATTGTTGGCAAATAATTGATCGGTGTGGAAGCAAAGGTATAATTCGCTTCTTTCTAAATTAAACTTCTACATCTGGACAATGAACTTAAGACTAAATTCCAGTGAATATGCTGATTAGACCTCTGTTATCTATAATGGGAAACTAAGCAACTCATTCCAAATGAAGGGACCTACATTAGGATACCTGGGTTTGAGTGAAATGAACCCTACACACAAGTGAATTTGAATCCATATCATTCCATGTCATTAGAAAATAATTTAAATAATTGCATTTTAGCGACCTCATATTACTTCCATATTTCATAATTTATAACTTTTGTGTTACTGTTTTCAAAAAATGCCACAGGGAAGATAAGAATATAAGCCAAATTCAGGCAATATTTCTGATCTTCTGAAGGTCTAATCCTGCATGAATATCTGAACTCTTCCAGGGACACCCACTAGGTTTTTTTTCCAGCTTTGAAGATCAATCCACTTCTGCATAAATAACTGTCTTTTAACTAGGGATTTATTTACCCTTCCTAATTTTAAGTAGTCAAGTATAAACATTTTGGAACTAGATCATTATTTAGTCACCTAAATACCATTTTAAGCATTAATTTAGTGATTTGCTTACTGGCATCTAATGCAGTCAAGCTTGAAAACTAGTCCTTTAATGCCTATAGATCAGCAAACTGGAGCCAGCCTTTTTTATATTTATGAAAGAATAAGGCAACTGATAGAAGCTCTGTGTTTCCAGTCAAGCCACTGCACTGAGCAATTCTCTTTATTAATTCTTTTAACAAACACATGACCTTAAGTACCTGAGATTTTCGTTACAGTACTTTTAAAGAGTTCATTGATAACTGAAATACTGTGGTTCTCTTTGGCCTTTTTTCTCTCTTTCTGATTTATCTTTAATTGAATACAAATCCATCAGCTAGCAAGGGAATAGACAACACAAAATATAGTCAATGTGCCCTGACTTTAAACATCTCTTAGGGATTGCTTTATAGTGTTCCAATGAAAAACTGTGTGGATTTGAGGAAATGAGATCTTCCATATAAACACCATCTTTCTCAAAGTTATACCTGAAAGGCTGACATGATTGATTCTGCAATGTGATGGTGACAGATGCACACAGCCAAAGTTTTCAGCACCTTGAGGATACTAAGAACCCTTCCTGGCCTTGTCTAGCCCCACATGTGGCCTCCCCTCCCACTGTCCCATCAACTCCCTATTCCTGTCCCTGGATGGATAATTTAAACATGCACTGTAGGCTTCTCTCCAGTGGCCTTCTCCTTTTGCCCCCAGCTTGGCGCCTGGCGGGATCCCATTGCTCCCAGCCCATCTCTGCCTCCCCATGTTTATCCCCCATGGCACTGTGCATCTCTGGTGAGAACACAGACTGAGAGGGGGCACCCTCAGCCACCCCCACCCCCCGTGGGGCAGCTTCTCCCTCAGTTCTCCATCACACTCTTGACTGAGGCCTGTCTGAAGTGCAGAGACACTCTCCTCCACATCAGGCATGAATACTTCTCTGGATCTTTCAGAAGATGCCATGTTTGATTAATTTTGGTACTAAAATCATGTTTTTAATTAAAAAAAAAAAATTATTAGCTTTGTTTCTGACACATTCTGAAAGGAAAACCAGGCAAAACAGCAATGGTACATTTAACTATGTTTTGCTGTTATGATGAAATTTGATCTCACATTTCAATTGCTGTTCATTGTTCACAGCAACAGAATTCACAATTATTCACAATTCTAAACCTTGTCACAGACATAGCATCTTTTCCAGCTAAAATAGCAGAATTTTATCAGTAATTTTTACACTTAATTAATTGCTTTTTGTCTGTTCATAAATATGTCCACTTTTTAAAATAAAAAATTTGTCAAAATTACTTTTTAGGAAACTCAATTTAAATACTGTGTTTCCTTGGTTCAAATTCCGCATATCCATACTTACAGCACTGACAAACATGAAAAGATTGTTGCTATATATGTGATAAATACCTGCTGGTGTTTCTGATGGACCTGGAGAAGAGACACTGTTGTAGTTCCCCAACAAACTGCTTCCCCTTTACCCCAAGATATAGAAGACCAAGATATCCCTCTGACCTTTACCCCTTTCCCCTATCCCATTGGCCCTGGGCCAGGCAGCCCACCAGAGATAAGGCCTATATAAGTCCCTGCATTTCCTAGTCTCTCTCTCTCTCCACGTGGACCCCCACGAATAAAGATCTTCCAACATCACGGAGGGAGCCTCTTCTGGTAATCCCGGTCCCATCACTGAGCTATCTCCTCCCCTGGGCCCCGTGGGAAACTGAGCTAGCCTTAAGTCTTTAGGGGGCAGCAGGGGAGGAGAATAGTCTCAAGACACAATAGGAAATCATTAGATAGTTGGATACCCATTTGATTAAATACAACTCTATTATTTCATCCAGCCTCCCAACCTTGCATACAGGTATGCAAGCTGCCAAATTCAGGCAATCCAGGTCAATAGAATGTAAATAATATCGTTTTCCTGGCTCAAAAAACTAAAAAATATAACTGATTGTAGTATGAAAAAAAAAAAAAAGTAATTTGGTGCTAGTAAAGATGTTACTTATTGATGAAGATGTCTCCCGATCTCCTGATCAGTCAAAGCTAAGAAGACCTTGTGTTATTGCAGGCAATTAATTTATAATTGATTTTTCCTATTCCAAGAAGCAATACATGCTATCAGGAAAAGAATTTGAAGTTACCTGCAATTAATTTGCTCTTAGATGGTCAGCCTTTCTTCTGCAGAAATCATTAACTGTTTTGAAGGGGGGCTTGGAGCCATTTAAAAGTAAGATCCCAAAAGCAGCCTTACAGAGCGCTCAGTGAAGCAGGGCAAAAGAGGAAAAACCACAAAATAAAGGAAAAAGAACTCTTTCACTAAGCTAAGGATTTTCTGCCTCTCCATCCAAAACCTGGAGGAAGAATCAAGTGTATAAAACATGTAGGAAAACGTGGGCAGATGTGTGCAAAATCTGATTATAGCCCATACAAGGCTTTTCTTTGTTGAATGGATTTGAGACAGATTTCTGTAAATGCGAATGTGAAGGAAAATGTAAATTTCTATTTTGCTTGTTATTTCCGTATATTAATTCCTTTAAGGTTTAGGGAAGTGGAGTGGAGGATTTATTGGTTTTGGGTTTTACTCGATGGGAGAAGCTTCAAAGACGTAATGTTATTTTTTCCTCAGTCTAATTGTGACTAAACCAATCTATTTATTAAAAATGTCTTAAAATAAAACAAAATCATACCTATAGGTATTATTCTATAGATTTTTTAATTTATTTGGGAACATTTTTTGCCTTATTCTAGCTTTCCTACTGCATTTCTCATCCTCCAAACCTGTGCACCTACTCCATCGTATTCTGAGTAGAAGTCTCATAGCAATACAGGATACAGTCTTGTCTACAAGCTAAATAATTAGCTAAAAACTTCTAAAAAAATAAAAAAAAAGAAGAATATTATTAAGCAAAAATTTATATAGACAGTAAGTGCAACTTGTAAGCAAGATTCTAAAGAAGCATTTAGAGAGTTACAGAGAAAGAAAATTTTAAATCATCCCCCTGAATAAAATCACCACCCCCATGCTATAGGTAGAATTTCTTTATCTTCTTCTCCCACTGATAAATTGTTGCATACAAATCTCATTAATTATTGACCACAGACCAACAGCCGTGAAAGACCTGCACTGGATGGGTCTTTAATGAGAAATTGAAACTGTTTGATGGCGCTCAAACTGAACTAAACTGTCTTCTTATGACCTTATCAAACTGAGTGTTAGAAGACCATTGGATCCATCTCCAGTTTAACCAACAACCAACTGCAGTTGAGGCAATAAATTGTGACAACACCTAAGAACAGCTGGTTTCAAATCATTAACCATGTTAGCAATTAATTGCTGAATAGAATTTGGAAAATTAAAAGAACTCAGTATTTGCCCTGGTTGGTTTGGAGACTGGGAGCTGGGGTTGTTTACCCTGGAGGAGACTCAGAAGTGACCTTATCACGCTTTACAACCTCCTGAAAGGTGGCTGCAGTCAGGTGGGGGTTGGTCTCTTTCTCCAGGCAGCAACTAACAGAATGAGAGGACACAGTCAAACTGCACCAAGGGAAATACAGGTTGGAGGTGTGGAAAAAACTTCTTACANAAAACTTCTTACAGAAAGAGTGATGAAGTACTGGAATGGCCTGCCCAGGGAGGTGGAGTCACCATCCCTGGATGTGTTTAAAAAAAGACTGGATGTGGCACTCAGTGCCATGGTTTAGTTGAGGTGTTAGGGCTGGGTTGGAGTCAATGATCTTGAAGGTCTCTTCCAACCTTGTGATTTTGTGACACATCCTTTATTTGTATTTTTTTATGGCAATAGAAACTGAGATTATCAAAGACACTCATGGATTCTATTAGCACTGCTTCTTTGTAATAGACATTACAGTAATGGCAGGGTTTTATTTTTCTTTTTTTTTGGGGGGGGGGTGTTGGTACTTGGGTTTTTTTGTTTTATTTTTTAAGATATATTGGCAAAAAGATTCAACAAAATCTTCAAAATTACATAGAGAACTCACCCAGGCTTGATAACATGGAACTCCATTGTCTTTAAATCTGTTCATCTTTTCAATTACTGTATATTTATTAAAGAGTAAGAGCAAGATTTAAAAAAACCCACTTCAGTCTATTTATGTTTGTAATTCTGCTTTCTCTGCTCCTATTGTATTTTCTACAACTTTTTCTTGGCAAAGGAAATGTAGATATCAAGAGGAACTCTTTTAAAATAATAGATAAATCCTTATCACAGTTCTCCTCCTGAAGGTAAAGGTATTTTATTAAACACTTGTATAGAAACAAAACTAGGTAGGTGATTAATACTTTTTAGATTTCCACTTACGTCCTTTATTAAATGTACAGTGACCCTGATGGGAAAAATAGTAAAGCTGATTAAAAAAAAAATATATTAACACCAGCACCAACAACGAAATACCCAGAAGCACCAAAAGAACATAATCTCAGTATCTTCATAACATAAATTCAAATACCAGAATTAAACAATAATTTTACAGAACTCTCACACTGTGCATAAGGAAATTGTCAATATTTGGAAAGACTCACACATTCCGAGTGAAATGGCCCTTGAAACGTATCTTGCTTTAATGTTCAACAAGGAATGAAAAATTATAATTCTAAGATGATCATTCAGGAAAATTGTTTATTCTATTATAGAATTCTCTCATGTCTGACAGTCTTTCACAAAACACAGCCTTGATATTTTAATCAGTATTTTCTTCATTCAATTTACAATTAAAATACTTTTTTCTTGCTTTCTTTTTTCGCTATATGTGAAGGACTCACAAAAATGTCCTTCTATTCTTTTATCCCTCACATATTTGCTCAGGAATTTGAAATGGCTAAATCTGAAATATTCTGCAATCCTGATTTGAACATCAAATACATAACTTAAAATTAATGGATTTAATATCTTGATAAAACTGAATTAATTTTAAATTTCAATTTTTTTTTTTTTTTTTTTGTTTCTTATTGCTGTCATTGTTTTCCTGAGGTAAAAGTCCTAGGAATTTTATCTTTATTAAAATATTGAATGACTATTGGCTTCATTACATAACTAGTTCCAGGAATTAAATGCCTTTGAATTTGGTCATATGCTGTAAGTCAAGAGTAAAAGGGCAGAAGTCACCAGGATTTTAAGTTTCAGAAAAGAACACAAGGAAATTAATCTTTTTGTTACAGAGTTTTTGTAAAAGAAAGTAACATAAAACAACTTCTCCCTTTGATAAAAATAGTTTTTATTCCATTAGACTGAAAACTGAAAATCTTTTCTAATTCCACTTATTTGTAACAATCAGTTTGATTGAAGTAAAATTGCTTTTAAGCCTCTGAAACTGCATTATTGCTAAATTTTTATCCTTGTATCTCTTGATTTAATATATTGCTATCTTATAGTAGTTTCTGCTGATCTAAAAATAAATCAGAAAATGTTCAATGTTTTCTTTTTGAAAAGAAACTTTCTTTTGAAATCTACACGTGCACACATTTTACAGTAGTTACTGGCATATTAAAACTGTATCTTCTATTTAGTGATAAAAATTAAAGATATTTATTTCTCTTGGAATATTGTTTTAAATTACAAAATAGCAATGATAATATCCATAACATTCTTCTGGTCACACACAAATAAACCTTGGGCACTGTTGTCATAAGTATATAGAGTTTGAAAGCCTTAATGATAATTTATTAACTAGGTTGGGTTAAACAATTAGCTAACTGCCTACTTTGAGATATTTTTCATTTCTGTCACCTTTCTACCCCAGCATCTTCACCAGTGCAGGAAAAGCTACAGTCCAAAAATATCTAATGACTTCAAACACAATTTTCTAATGAAAACTTATCACACAGACTTAAGAGGAAAAACTTCTGTTCTTTCAGCTAACAATTTTTTTCTTTCTCTTTTTAAATCTATATTTGCATTTTTATTGTAAGAAATTACAATCACCCTAGAAAATAACTAGAGGCACAAAGTTTTATTGCTGTCAATATCACCAGTCCATTTTCTCCCTTCTGTTTGCCTTGAGACATTGATCTTCACCTGTATTATCTTCTATTTCTTTGTTCAAGCTCTGGTGATTTTGTTAACTTTTTTATTATTCTCTTGACACAGATTTTTCCTTTAGCTCTGTTTTTTCCTTTGCTAGACTTGACACTTTCTTCTCCCATCAAAAAACTGTCAGACATCTCCTCAGGCCCCAGCATCCTAATTAAAACTGTGTATTGATGTACTACTTAGTTTCATTTAGTAGTACATCAATAGATAGCAGGTAGGATGGAAAAGTCTCTCTGAGAATTCTGAGGTATTTTGTATTGATTTAAATTACTTCCTACGGAGTAACTTTGTACTTCATCTGTTGCAGGTCTTATTATACTCTCTCTGGAACCATTAGTATGATGTTGATTTCACGTATTAAGGTCAAAATTCTGGTCAATTTTTGCAATGGGAGGTTTCAGGGATGAGAAGAATACAGACAACCCTGGCTCTCTTTTCCTTTCTTTGAAGCCAGTGTGAGAGACTGGAAGGATTGCTGCTTGAAATATTTCAGGTGCATGAC
This sequence comes from Alaudala cheleensis, assembly GCA_013398995.1. NCBI lineage: Eukaryota > Metazoa > Chordata > Aves > Passeriformes > Alaudidae > Alaudala > Alaudala cheleensis. The sequence continues at coordinate 142,913 of VWYE01002510.1, forward strand.
TGGGTGAAGGCACAGGTCCAATCTCGCCCTGGTGAGGCAGGGCCCTGCTCCACACACCCCATCCCATCCCTCCTCACCCTAAAGCCCAGCCCCACAGTGGCTGTCAGGCCCTGGCACATTGCAGGCAATGCTCCACACCTGTCTCTGGAGCCCCTAACCCAGCTCCCCAGTGGGAGAGTTTGGCTTCCACCAGACTGGAAGCCCCACCTGGAGGAAGGGGTCAGGAAAGCCAAAGGGTCCTTAAGCCAAAGCATGAGGCAAGCACATGTTGTGTCCCTATTGTCCTTGGATTGTTTGGCAGATGAGATCATACCAGAATCAAAGAGGCAATTAGCTATACCTTGCTTTTCTCTCTTTCTTTTCTTTCTTTATCTTATTTTCTACTCTTAATTTCCTCTTCTAGAAATATGGGTAATTTAAGTTTGTATGGGTTGTTTGCTAATTAATCTGGAACTCTGTTGCACCAGCCAGGTTTGGAGAAGCTTCTATTTCATAGTTTTTCCCAAATGAGATGAGAACCTGTTAGAGAGATGAGAACCTAGACACTGGCATCTTAACATTAGGAATCCAGACCCCTGCAAAAGTGTCAGATCTTTGTAGGAGCCAGTATATTTCTGAATACTCTCTTGTTTCTTGCTTCTAGTCTCCATGCAGCAAATAAGGTGGTGCTTCAGCTAATAAGGAAAGAGATTTCTGGTGGTTAGCAAGAGACATTGAAACCATCTGTGACCACAGACATAACAAGACCTGGGATTAGAGAAATTAAAGTATGGGGAAGACTATGATTATTTTGCTGCAGTGAGTACACTCTTCTTTACATCAAGAAAAGGATTTGTATAGAGGAAAAAAAGATGATAATTTAGAAGACCCTAAAGGATGAATTATCTGTGCAGGATTATATGCAGTAGCCCTTGTTGTGAGGGGAAAGGAGGAGCCAAGAACTTGGTATACATAAGATATTACTGAAAACATTTGCTCATCTTTTCATCTTTCGCTTTAGCAACATCTATTCTAAATCTGAATAGTCAGAAATAACATTCAGCAAGTTTTTTGTTTTTTTTTTTTTTTTAATGTTCTGATGTCTAAAACAGTTCAATGACCCTTTTCCATAACAGTTATCCTTTCTTACGATGGAACTGATCCAAAGCATGATAGAACCTTAATTCCTTTTTGCATCCAGGACTTTCAAGCCAAGCACATATCACAAAGCTGCCCTGTAGCTACTGTTCATACTAGAAATCTCACCAGAAAAAGGACTGAAGGAATTTGTTGAGTGAACTCTTTTCCTAATTTTTGTTGTTCTCTTAAAAAGCAGATGAAGTAAACAATGTTCATTTTTTAGTTTTTGTTAACTAAACTGTAACTAGAACAAGATCTTCTGTGCACTTTAGGTTCATTGCTAAAATTGTGAAGAAGTCTTTACAATTGCCACTTGATTCTACATAGCAATGGTTACACTTCAAAGCATGTCTTGTACCAGTCCTTTTTTCCCACACTGAGAGTTCTTTATGGAAGTGCACTTTAGCAGAATATATGAAATACAGATTTGACTAGGAGACTAATTGTATTAGGATCTCAGCTGGATACTTTATACAGCATTTTTATGGTTATGTTGAAGCTAAATACAGTGTCTGGTTGGGAATTGAGTGATTCCAAATTTATTCCATAGTTTAAGGTTCCCAGTCATGAATGACTTACTGTCCTGTATAAGGTCAATTTACTCAATAGTGAGGATACTCATGGGAAAACTGTAACATAGTGGGGCTATTTATAATGTTGAAACAGTCATTTGTAAAAGTAATCTCTCCTTATATAGCAATAACAATGATACTGAAGATTCTACTGAATAAATGCTCTAAAAATGTAATAACAAGGCTTAAAATCAAAGGTCAGTGACAATCTGCATCAGAATGAACATCTATTTTTTCACAGAATTAAAAAATATACCAACAATCCAGTCAGTGGATTTGATGAATATTTCTGTCCATATAATTTAAAATAATTGATTCATGCAGTAATCAAAAAAGAAGTCCAAATCTTTAGAATACCATTCAACAGCTTTGGCTGAATTATACTTTTCCTCTTTCAATGTTTGTCTGTATATCAAATTTACCATGGTTAGCACAATTTAATTACAGTGACTTCATCAGGAAGAAGAACCTAGGATTATTAATCAATTTAACCTGTTTCAGACATTAGTCACTTCTCACTTTTCCAATGACTTCCACGGGACTCTCTTTTTTGAAAAAACAGATACTATGATTTATTGACCAAGGTGATTATACCAAATTATGTTAAGTTTTCTGTATGGTCTTGGGAGAAAAATATCTTTAAAGCCTGTTGGAACAATAGCTTATGGGAAATTCCAAACAGAAGCTATCATTCAGGTCTAAACTTACCTGTATGATTTGTGTTGCATTTATTTATTATTACTATTTATTCAAAAATGGACATTAAAAAAAGTTGAAAAATTTGGATCTAAAATTTCTGTTTTGTGTGTTAGGTGTTAAAAGGTATATCTAGAATCAAAGTGAGAAGCAAGTGGCTGGAAAATTGTTATATCTGCTAGCAGGAAGCCTTGGAAATAAAAACACAGCTTGAAAATAGGACTATGGCTATGCTTTGAAAAGGTTATAAATAAGAGCTTCAATTGTTTCTGAACTTATAACAGATTATTAGAGGACCAGAATGCCAGAGATACAAGAATACTGTACTGGTTGGTAGAGAATGTTTAAGTGCAACAAAAAAGATTAAAAATATATCCAAATTTGCCTACAGATTTTATGGAAGAAAAAGTAGGGTTCATATTAACAGAATTTTTACAATCCTATTTTTGTGTTAAAAATTCAATATAAAGTAACAAAAATAAAATAAACTGCTTGTATGTACATTTATGGATAGATACATAAGGATGTATGAATGTACAAATATGAAAGTGCATCATGACTAAATATTCTTGCATTGTAGATGATATTGCAAAAGAGAGCATAAGCAAAACTTTGTGGTCACCAAAAATCATAAACTAAGTTCAACCTTCAGTGGGAATACCTGGGCCGAGGTGGGTTCTTAAAAAGAGGTATTACCTGTTGCCAAGGAACCAGTTTTGTAGTTCTTCCAGACATATTTTTAAGTAATCCCATTTTTCTTCCTTAGATGACTTAGCCACATTTTTCCCCTTATTTCCATTCAAAGAAAATTATGCAGGAATGGCCACTTGTTTTCCTTGACAGGATTATGCCCAGAAAAAATGCTTCACGTTAAAATGATGAGCCAACAAAATCCCAATTTTATTGCACTGACATCATAACAGCTCCCTAGCAGCTGCTATGCTGCTATCAATATAAAGCATGGAAGTAATCATGATACAGGCTGGTGGTGTTATTTAGCCTAATAACTCCTATAGAACATATGCAGTGTAACTGTGTGCCCTCACCTGGAATACTGTAAGCTGTTTAGTTCATCACAAGGTAAGAAAGACATTAAACTCTTAAAGAGTGTCCAAACGAGGGCCGTGAGGATGGTGAAAGGGCTTGAGGGGAAGCCATATGAGGCTGAGGTCCCTTGGTCCATTCGGGCTGGAGGAGACTGAAGAGAGACCTCATTGCAGTTACAACTTCCTCATGAGGAGGAGAGGCCACATTGATCTCTTCTCTGCGGTCAGCAGTGACCAGAGCTGAGGGAATGGCCTGAAGTTGTGTCAGGGGAGGATAAGCTGGATATAAGAAAAAGGTTCCTCACCCACAGAGTGTTTGGGCACTGGAACAGGTTCCCCTGGGCAGTGGTCAATAGCTCCAGCCTGACAGAGCTTGAGATGGGTTTGGGCAATACTCTGAGGGACATGAGGTGACTCTCGGGGGTGTGGTGTGCAGGGTCAGGGGCTGGACTCGATGATCCTTGTTGGTCCCTTTAAACTCAGATTATTCTATGATTCTTTGCTATATCTCTGCAAGGCTTCTTTGAAATCAAGTCGCTAAGTGAAAGATTTGTTTTTAACATTAGTATTTGGTAGACGTTATAAGGTGTTTATTGTAAAATTTCTGAAAACAAAGCAAAAAATATCTTTTTTACTTTTATATATATATTATATAGGTATTCCACTTAGTCTTGCATTTTGAAGTTCTCAAGCTTGATCTAGAGAAGAAGACATCATTGAGGAAATAAAGGACATAGTTAGATGATTTCTTCTCTCTGTCCTCCATGACTTAAAATCCATGATTTTATGTTGGTTCTCAGGGAACCAGGGCTATCAACATGCAGAAAATCAGAACTTGAAATGGAATTTGTTTCAGGCTTTCATGTGTAGTCACAGGAAAATATAAAAGTAGCTATTTTTTATAATTATGCTGTTGATTGAGATGAGAAACATGGAGAATATTAAAAACAAGATGACCCGTTCACTGCATTTTTAGTTTGGTTTTAGACATAGGCATTTCTTATACTTTGGAATAATAAGATCATGAGTAGTTGAAAATAGCCTAAAGCAAAACTTTCCTCTTAAGATTTATATATGACAAAAAACTCTGTTATTTAAGACATTTCATTCCTGCACTCTTATAGGTCTCTCTCCTCTCACTTGGAATGGTAATGTCGGTGCCAGAAACAGAGCTAAAGTTAACTAAAGCTTGATTTCACACACCTGTCACTCCCATGTACTGTCTACAAATTGATTTAGCTTAATTAATCTAACCAGAAGAAGATACTGATTAATAGCAATCTGGCACAAATATACTCATAAGTTACCTAGAAGCCATTATGTTCATCAAAATACAAAAGCATATCTTTAAACCATTTTCTCAATTGTACTTAAAATTATACTTTCTAATTGTTAACTTCTACTCAACAATATTTCAATTGTCAAGCTGTGAGTTGGGCTATATTCTGTCTCTACTTGCATCTGACAAAATGTTCCTGCCTGTAGCAGTTTCAGTTAGAAAACTGGGCCGAAACATCAATTATTGTAGTGGGTTTGGATGAATCACAGCACCAATTTAGGTAGTAGGTTGAGCACTGGCCAAATGCCAGTGCACCCTCTAAAATTATCTACTCATTTTGCTCTGTGAGATAAGGATTAGGAGAAGAGCAAAGCAGGCTCACAACTTTAAAGGATACAAGGAAAACTTTATTAACAGAACTAAAAGAAAAAAAATGATCAGAATAAACCTTTAGAATACTTTTCCTCCTCCAACTCCTCTTCCCTTTCCCACTGAAAACGTAAGGAAAAAAAAACTGAGATTTTACTCAGCCTACTACTCACTTTTTGTCAGTTCACTTAGGGAGAAGAGTCTCTCTCTTTTCCACAAGAAACAGTTCTCTTGCAGCTTTAATTTCACAGCAAACGAGTTCCCCTGGGAAGAGGAAATCTGTTCGCTATGTGAAAGTCTCTCCCATTGACTTAGAGATAGCCCTCAAAGTTTTTCCTACAACTTTTTTTAAGGGTCATCTCAGCTTATGGGGTGCAATTTTAAGGATGAACTGTTCTAGTATAGAATCAAAGGGTCTTCTATCTCTAGGAGTAAAAGTTCTCTTCTATCCCTGGGGCAAGGGTTCTCTTTTCTCTCTGTTCAAGCTTCTCATCGGATTACACCTACTTCAGCATGAATGCCTTTGCTCATAGACTGCAGTTTGAAGGCTCCCTCCCCCCCCATGCATTTCATTAATTATTGGGAAATAGTTTGATGGATCATGTCCTCACCATGGCCTTACACAAGAATTTCAGCCCAAGACAGGGGCATCTCCTTATTCTCCTCCCTCTGGGCTTTGGTTCCTCCTTCTTCACTGACCCTGGTGTCTCCATGTTGCTCTCCTCACATGTCTTCACCTTCCTTTTTTGGACTCTTTGGCAATTTAGAAGAAGATTGCTGACTTGGGAGAAGATCGGTGTTTACAGGTTGTGTTCCCAAGTGGAATGTTCCAGCCCTGAAAGGGTTGGCAGACAGGCACACAAAGTCTCTCACTGACTGTGCTGGGATGGCAGTGACCACTCTGGCTGCAGGGCTGTTTTTCAGCCCCAGCCACTTTCATCTCCCACCACAGGGCTCCTGCACAAGTCTGCAGAGCTGCCTTTGGTCTCAGCTGCCTGTGGTATCTCACAGAGCTGGAATAGTCCCTGACAGGATGGAGCAGTTTGTGGCTGGAAAGGGGCCTGGCCTGATCTAGAGCCTGATGAGCTGGCCCGGCTCCCTGACTGCAGAGCGATATGGCAGACCAGAGTATCTCTCTGGTCCTCCTGATGAGCAGGAACTTAGACAGGGGGGGTGAATCCTCCCTGGCCTGTACCTAAAACAGTAGAGATTTTTAGTCTCAGCCCATGGAAAAAGCACTGTCAGAGTTGTCTGAAGATTTAGAGGTCACAAGGGTTTGATTTGTGTGATTTTATTATATCACGGAGTGTGTAGATATTAATTTTAAATTTCTCTGTATTCTTAATATTGGGCAAATATGGAGGCACATCAATGTGATAAAGTCACATTTTCCTGTCCTTCTCTTCCTCTTTCTTCTTTACAAAGAGCTGTAGGTTTTTAAGATTAGTAAAAGTAAAATTTCACTGCATTGTGTAGATATTAATTTTAAATTTCTCTGTATTCTTAATATTGGGCAAATATGGAGGCACATCAATGTGATAAAGTCACATTTCCTGTCCTTCTCTTCCTCTTCCTTCTTTACAAAGAGCTGTAGGTTTTTAAGATTAGTAAAAGTAAAATTTCACTTCATAACATGAGTTTTAGTTATTAGTGTTTAGAGAAAAACAATATTAGCATAATATAAATTATAAAAGCCCAAACACTGTTGGGCGGGGGGAGAAATCATTTTTCCAACTGCTTGTAAACTTCATGCTAGACAGAAAGAACTGAGAGATAAGATTTGTAAAATAAACATCTGAAGTCCACAACCCAGATGTTCTCCGATTCCTTCTTTCAAGCATAAGCAAGTGAAAAGAAAGATTTACACTACCAGGGTTAATCTCAGAAGAGATAACTCCAACAGAGCGAGGCTTAGCAAGGAGCAGATCTCAGCAGCACCACGGCTCAGTGGGTGAGCTTTTCCTTCCCCCTGCCCCATCCCAGCTGCCAGGCTGCTCAGGCCACCATGGGCTGGCCTGACTGGGAAGGGGCAGGAAAAGGATTCCACTCTTTTGCAGAAAGTAGGAAGTAAAAGAGAACTTTTAGCGGATTGCTCCTCTCTTAAATATGATTTATAGAGGCATGTCCAACTTCTCTAATTGGTTTAACAGAGTATCAATATTAAGGACTAGCTAGCTATTGGTTCTGTCAGGCACGAAAGAAGCTGTAATATTCCTTACAGGGAAAAATCAATTAATGGCTGATGGATTTTTCCCTTAACTAAAAACCAAGCTATGTCAAACCATGACACTGACAACAATTAAATTACATTTGTCTTAGACGAAAATTTGGATGAAGCTTCCACCTTGCTTAATACAGGGTATATCCACTTGTATAGACACAGTAGTCCTTGTCTTTTTTGGTAGCTATTCTAGTAGCAAAGCAGATGCTAATCAAACCTTTCAAATACGTAAACATAAAGGCCATTTACTCCTATCCAACTACAGCAGCATGCTGTAGGCCTAAAGCAGCCCTGAGCACCATGAAGCTTGGAACTTTATGCCAAGCTTGCATTACTTCATCACTTAATGGTGATTATGAGGCCTGCAATGTGCCATGCCATTGTGCCATTTTCCTGAGTATGACTAAAGCTTGCTTTCATATGGTCTGTTGGATATTCTACTTTAGAAAATTTAGAAGACTAGAAAACAAGTTTGATTCTCATAGATCCTGTGCTGCTTTTTTGCTTCAAATCTGGTTGCCAGATATTTACTTAAAAGAGAGTAGATATTTTTAGATCCTTGCTAAAAATTCCTCATACCATGTTCAGCCTTCCTCTTTCTCTCTAAAACAAACAAAAGCAAAAACCATTATCAGCTGGCAATTAGACAGGACTGAGAAAGCACTTATATCTAGTTTGAGTTTTCTTCTTGTTGCTAAAGGACATAATTCAGAGAAAGGCAAGGAGAATTACTTATGATCATTACTTTTGGAGCAATGAGAGCTCAGTAGCATGCTGTGAGACCACATGAGCTGGTTCCTCATATTTTTCTTGTGTTCTTAGTCAATGATAATTTGAAGATAAGGGAAGAGAATTTCTGTAATTTACCTTGGGGCTGCAATCAATTGACACAAATGGTCTTGAAAATGGACAACTGATGGCAAAATTAGTGACCATTTATATGCTGAGCCTAAAAAGTGAATGTGAAGTGTTAGCACTGAAACTGAGGGGAGAACACTGTCTTACAGGATCTCAGAAAGTGTACCAGATTTTGGTTCAATCACAAAGTCTTACCCTAAAAATCAGTTTCCTGTACAAATTTATGAGGGTGTATTTCCCTAACTGCAGGGTAGATGGAATACTTCCATCCAGCCACAAGGGTGCTGTGGAAAACAGCACTGTTACTCTCTCTTTTATGCGCTTTTGTATTGGGCCATGCCACTTGAATTGAAGAAAGAAAACCAAGGCTTTTTTTTTTTTGTTAGTTTGGTTGGTTGGGGGTTTTTTTAATAACTTCAAGACATTAATTAGCATGCTGACTCCAGGGAATTCATTGTTCAACTCTTATTGGGTTCACCAGGATCATATGTAATTAGCTGTGAGAACTGGCAACCAAGATATCTACGTGCTGAACTAAAGATAGGAAGTCTGAGGAGAAATGTCCAGAAAGCAGGAGAAGGGATTCACGAGAGAAGAGATGAGGAGGAAGGGGAAAAGCTAACAGATTGACTATCTATTCTACTCATAAAGGCCAGTCTGTGCTTTAGAAATCTAAGTGTGTATGTACTGGAAGGCAAAAGGATGTTTCTTTAAACATAAATTCCATTTTGCCACTACAAGTTTTGTGGTCCCAAATGGCAAACAAGGTAATAAAAAAACTCTCAATCCTGTGATACTGCTGAGCAGTTTACTAAAGAAGCCAAAATACTGGACAAGAAAAAGAAACAATCCCAAATTCAGGACCAGGAAGGAGACTCCTCTAAGCATGTTTTCCTAAGTGTCCACACAATTTCAGCTTGCTTGCAATAGTGTCTCTATGTACACCAGGAATAAGACAGAAAATATGCCTTTAGTTGTCCTTATCTAACATGAAAGTACACTGAGGCTTCATATCTGTAAAATACAATTATTTTGGAAACTCATATTGCTGTAATTCTCATAAATACTTTTGTGGTAATGTGTGCTATTACAAATGCTGAAAAAAAGAATTGCTATAGGAAATGTATAATGTCTGCTATCACAACTGTTCTATTGCAATTGCATTTGAAATAGGACATGCTTCAGCAATTCTAAAAATTAGACAGGTAATACTCTGATATACACAAAGGAATTGTCTTCTTTTTCTTAACAGATTATTCAGTATAAGCTTCACTTAGGAACCTAATGTTATTTAAAAATAAATAATTGTTTTGTCATTCTTTGTATGTATCTGATTTTCATAAGACACTTCTGCTGTTCAGAAAATAAGCTTTTCTTGTCCTCATGGGACATACAAATAAGCACACTCTAAG